>JAFMOC010000072.1:2205000-2550000 GCA_019802505.1 Corydoras sp. C115
CTCCTGCTGCACAAGTACACAATTAAATGTTCATTATTTTCTGTAATATTTTGTTGTTTTTTAAGGGCTTGCTTCATATTAATACAGTAAATATTAAAATGTTCAAGTCATAATATCTATAAGGTGTATTTCATAAATATATAGTACTATGACAGTGGTAATACTCGGCTCATTTGCATGTGTGAAAACATAAACTCAGATCCGGATTCGAACTTAGATCAGCAGAGTTGAGAGGCAGACGTGCTAACCATTAAGCTGGTTCTGACTTATTTTATATTTAACATAGTATGTGTTCCATGTACGTTTTCAGATTCATGTATTGTAGGGCAGTAGAATGGCGCTTAAATGGAGTATGCATTTGTCTTCCAAGATTCTAAAATGAAAGAATAAATGTGTCTGGCAAAATACAAATAACTAAATTAGTTCATTTTGGAATACTAAAAAACTTTTGCCTATGCCATTTAGGTAAAATGGAAATACTGCTACAATAATGCCCTTATTTGCAGCAACTGCTTTTTAATTAAGTTTTGCTGTGTGGAAAACAAAACCATTAAAAACATATAGCTATACATTGTCTTTATTTTGACAGGCGGTTCTGGTTTGTGAATGTCTCAAACGCTTGGTTTAATTACATGCATGCTTTTCTTGCACCAGAGGATTAAAATTCACAAAAAAAAACTATCTTTAAAAAAGTAGATATCCAATATTTCTCAGCTTTCAGGAAAATATTATCTATTAAGAGCAAAGTAAAACAATCATACCCGACCCAGCTCTTTGTCCTCTAAAGCCAGCACTCCTGTGCTCTCCGTAAACAGCTTGACCTTGACAGCAGGCAGAGGGTGTGTAGTGGTGAAGTCTCCTTGAGTCCCCCATCTGTAATTGACATACATAGGTATCTACTGTATAACTCTCCATAAGATTTTTAAAAGTGAAATACCAGTGTTTCTGTGGTGGTGCTGGGGAGAAAGTAGAGCCAAAGGTAATGGACCTTGATGTGGATAATTATTGCACCTGACGCGGCTCTGCCTAATGAGCGTGTCCGTCCTTTATAACTAAGAACATAAGATGCCACGGGGGGAGAGAGAGGTCTGGTCACGAGCTGCAGGAAGCATGCACACGCCGATGCCATCAGCCAGCAGTGTATATTATAATGTATGTTGAATATACGATGGACACCAGCACATTTCTGTGAAAGCGATGCTGTAACGCCCAGTGTTGCTGTAATGTGTTGTTGTTGGCAATAAAGCCAAACTCCAGTCTTCGGTCCTAATTTGTACTAGCCCCACCCCTCCCACCCCCATTACAGTATCATAGGTATGTATTATGAGAAATTTTGTAGTACTAAAAATAAGAATGTAGTAATATCATTATTTACGATAAAATTGCTGCCAAAGATTCACAAAATCTATTATTAATCCTCTACTACAGTCACTGGAGATGGGGGTGGGATTTCCCATGCCCATCCAGGGGAGAACATTTTGGGTGCTGGGCAGAGCGGCAACCTATCTCTGGGCACATTCACTCACACAGACCCGCACACAAACGCACACTATATGGGGCTATTTAAAGTGTTCAATTTGCCTTGAATCCATGTTTTTAAACTGTGGGAGGAAACTGGAGAACCCTGTGAACCACATACAGACACGGGGAAAACATGGAAACTCCATCCAGATGGGGAACCTGGAATCTGAACCTGGAATCGCCAGCGCTGAGGTGAATGTGCTAACCACTATGCCATTGTGCTGCCTGGAAAAAATTTAAATGTTTAAAATTGTCCAATATTTCATTAATCGTTTTTTTTTTTTTGTTTTGTTTCTGCTTTCTTTATTTCGAGATTTAAATCCTCTGTTGTTTTCTCCTGCTGCTTCCCGTCCAGGTTCATCCTTCTTGCTTTAATCACCCTGTCGCCTATTCAATATCTGTGGAGCGAAACTATTAAAAGGCTAGCATTGTAATAAAAAGCAGACAGGCAATGTTTTTTCTGCTCCACGCCTGATTTTGAATCATTTCCAACTGTGAGTGTGGTGTGAGACAACACATTAAAACAGTCCAACCGACATACACATATTGGTCTTTGTTTTTACAGAAAAACAAAGACCAATATGTGTAGTTCTTGCAAACAGTTTCAAATTGTATTTAGCACCTATGGTACATTTTAGTCATATGGTAAAAGTTTATTCTTACAAAGAGTAAAAACTGCTAACACACACTCTGCTGTTAGAAACACATCTGATAAGACACCAACATAAATGTAGTACTGTTAAAAGGTACATTTAAACAGATTTGATGACGCTGTTTAAAGTCTGCTGCAGACAGCTTAATCCAGCCTTATTTTATACTTTAGATTTCATTCTGATTACTGAAACCATATTCATTCATTCATTCATTATCTCCCGCTTTATACTCTATTAGGGTCGCGGTGGGGTTCCCCATGCCCATCCAGGGGAGAACATCTCGGGCGCTGGGCAGATAGACCCAGGACAGGGCGCCAATCCATCGCTGGGCACACACTCACTCACACAAACACACTCTATATGGGGCAATTTTAAGAATTTAATTGACTTGATTCATGTTTTTGGACTGTGGGAGGAAACCGGAGAACCCGGAGGAAACCCACACAGACACGGAGAGAACACCCAGATTGGGATTCGAACCAGGAATCCCTAGTGCTGAGAGGCGAACGTGCTAACCACTAAGCCACCGTGCCGCCTGAAACCATATTGCTACTAATATTCTTGTGATTTGTGGATTGTGGTTATGGATGAGTCTGTGAATGGAAATCAAGAAATAAAAGAATCTTAGGTAAATGGAAACACCTGCTGCCTCTTTATGCGATTCATTGTCTCTTCATTCTGTCTGCAGTAAGAAGGAGTAAAAAGGAGGACAAGTCTGTCCGAACCTAAAGCAAGACTGAGGCATTGTACCTGGCACTCTTTGACAGCCTTGTGAAAACATTGGGACAGTCGTAAAATCAGTGGGCTGTGGAAAGTCTGCCAACCAACTGTTCAGGGACTTTCTGCCTCCAGCGTGGTGGAGTACCCAGAAATCTGTCAGACAATCCTTGAGCTTGTTTAACTGTTTGTCTTCACCCATTAGCTACTTAACTCCGGTCAGAGATAGATGCTTGCAAATCCTGTGGTTTTGGAACAATGTGCATCGCAACATGCTGAAAAAGCATAATGAGTCCAGTGCCACTGTCTGATGTTGCTGGATAAGGCAGTGACCCGGGCTGAGGATCAACTGGCTACAAACAAAAAGACATGCAGGCAGCCTGACCCTGCTCATCTATGTGCTGTTTTCTTGTTCTATTTTTTTTGTTCCTTTCTCTTTCTCATACTCATCTAAAAGTCCCTGATTCAATTCCTGTTCCCATTGAGTATTATGGCTGAGGTGCTATTAGGCAAGGCACCTAACCCCAACTTCTCCCCGGGCACTGTGTACAAGTCTGCCCTCCTCTCACTTCACTCATTGTGTATATGTGTGTGTTTCACTGCACGAATGGGTTAAATATGGAGGACCAACTCCTCTGTGCGTAAGCACAGGAGGCAACAAAGATCATTTTATCACTTTTATCAATTTGTCATCCTTCTCTCCTCCAACTCTGTCTAGACGTCATGCAGAGGAAGTTCAATTTCTTTCAAACCAAACTCACAGCCCTAGGCAAGCCCCTCTGTTTCTTTGCGTCCTCCCTATGTAGGTGTGTCAAACATTATGGCTGCAGGGACAAAGCTCAAAGTTTTGCTGGCAATCCAGTGAAAGACTCATCTTTAGAAGAATTGCCTTAAAAAGCATAACATGAAGTAAATTCCTGGATTCGCCATAAGTCACCCTAGTAATGCAGTAGTAACATGCCAAATACTGGTGAGTATTGGTAAACACCAACCATTGGTTGGCCTCAAAGTTTGGTTCAAAACGCATAAGGTAGTGTAAGTATTTACCAAATTTGCATGTTTGCCTGGCTCCGCTTAGACACGCCCTCATGCAATATGTAGTTTCCTGTTATGAATATATTTTTAGTTAATGATATTTACAACATCGTTTAGCAATTTAGGGGCAATTTAGAGCATTTAATTTACTTTAAAGGTGTTTTTCAACCTACACGGACACACGGAGAACATGGAAACTCTATCCGGATTGGGATTTGACCTGCATCCCCAGCACTGAGAGGCAAATTTGCTAACCCCTTAGCCACTGTATCACCCAGGAGGAGAAGATGTTAAAGTATATCTCCTTTACAGATTAATGTACTGTAGTTTAATTATGGTTTTTATGTAGTGGCTGATTTGTCATCTCTGTCTTTGTCAACTTATCTTACTTGCTTTTGTTTTCATTATGTTTTTATGTGTTCTGTTAATCAACTATATCACATGTAGTGACAGCTGAAGGTAATATAGTTAAACCAGAGCTCATTGTGTTCCAGTTTAATTGCCTTTTTGTATTTGATTACTCTCTGCCTCTGTTCATTTGCAGGTCTTTATTACAGTATCTGATTTCTGTTTTTTTTTTTTTGTATGGACCGTTGTGTTTTTTATTTTGTTAATACATTTGATCATTGTCCTCATTTCTTATTTTGTTCGGCTTGTTTGCACCACCACGGAGACTGGCCGAATCATCTGAACATGACATGACGTGACGTGACATGAAGAAAACAAAATCCAATTTTTACTCTATAAATAATAAATAATAAATTGTTATCTATCTAAACAATTCCAGGTAATTAGAGGAAGCTGCTCATATTGAAAACTCTTCTTCCAGTAATAATTATAACAATAATGTTGAAGAGTAGCAGCTTCTATTTTTTTCTTTACGGCATACACATTTTCTTATATTTAATATTGCAAATCTAGCTTTGCAAATTTTTTTAATACAAAGTGAGTAATTATTAGTTTGTCTTGTTAGTACATATAACTATAATGCTTAACTAATAAATGGGAGGCATGGTAGCTTAGTGGTTAGCACGTTCGCCTCTCTGCACTAAGCATTCCAGGTTCAAATCCCAGTCTGGGTGGTGTTTCCATGTTCTCGCCGTGTCTGCATCGGTTTCCTCTGGGTTCTCCAGTTTCCTCCAACAGTTCAAAAACATGGATTCAAAGTAAATTGAATGCTCTAAAATTGCCCGATATGGTTTGTGGTTGTGTGTGTGTGTGTGTGGGTGAGTGATAGATTGGCGCCCCGTCCTGGGTGTATCTGCCCAGTGCCTAAAAATCTTCTCCCCTGGACGGGCATGGGGAACCCCCCCCCCCCCCATCCTAGTATTAAGATAGGTACTTATTACTAGAGGATTAAGCGGAAGGTAATGAATGAATGAATAAATAACTAATTTATGCAACTTATTAATTACCTATATCAAACGGATAGTTTTGGTCCTTAAAACTGATTGGTTCAGACGTTTGTCCAGCCGTAACATTATTGGCAATAATACACACCTTTGATCACTTCACATTGGTATCAATGCATGAAATACTATATATTTATATTATATTATATATTTATATTACTATATATATATATTATTTTAAATAGAAAAACACATTAATTTAAACAGCTAGTAGATGAGCACTAAGCATGTTAATGCTGTTTTTAATAAACTGTGTTGTGTAAATTGGCCACTTACTCGGCGATCAATGTTCGTTTAAAAAATGGACTAGATTACGAAGAGTTCATCTGTGATTTTGCTTTCAATAACGCATTTATAAATGAAACTTTGTTTTTATTATTGTCACAGGTGCCTGGGGAACCTGTCCCTCGTTTGGGTCCTTAATTGCTTTAGCTGGGTGATTGGTTTGTTTCTGTGCACGTGTTTAGTTGATTTGTTATTTAGTTTTCGTTTTCCTTCAAGTCGGCGCACGTCTTTGTTTGTGGTTATTATGCCCTATGTTGCTTTGTTCGTTTGTTCCCCCCGTTCTGTTGGTGTCCTGTCACCAAGTTTTAATAAATTTCGGTTTTGGCTTTTATCCCGGTGTTTTTCTGGACTCTCCTTCTGCGTCTAACCACGTTGCGGCGCTGCGCATTATCTCCGCGCAAGTCGCATTCGTGGGAGTGATTCCGTGGACCGACGCACGCATTATTCCCCGCGTGGTCGGTACCCGGGAAGCACTCACTAGGTGCGAGCGGTTTTACGCAACTACTCCGCGTAGCCGCCTTCTTCCGGGGAAGAACGGACAGTTGGTAACAATTATAGTGTGATTGTAATGGTTTTATTAAAGCAATAAGGCACTCGAGGTTGTGTATTATTGTGAATAAATCATGAGAAAGTGGTGCGTAACAACTGTGAAACTGTAAAAACAACTTTTTATTCACAATGATACATGCCCTCACGTGCAAGGTGTAACAGGTGCCAAGGTGCCTGTTCTTCTGTTGTTCTGTTCTGTTCTTTGAGTTAATTAACTTTCATTGATGGTCATTAGTTTAGTTAATTAACTCGTTCCTTTCATTGGTTTGTTTTGTGCACGTGGTCGGGTGTCTATGTATTTATTTCCTGTGTTCCCCTTCCTCTGTGCACGTCGTTAGTTTTATGTTCGCTCGCGTTTAGTACCTCATGTTTTCTGGTGTCCCAACACCTTTAAAAATAAATTCCATTTCTGCTACCTGTGTGCCTGGCTCCCTTCCACGCATTAAGGCGCCGCGGCTCTGCGCTTCTTCTGCGCAGCCACTTTTCATCGAGGTAGGCGAGTGTGACACAAGGTTTATTATTACTTTATTTCTTTAATATGTTGTTTTCGGTGTGGTGCTCATTTTAATTTTTACATATCATTACCATTACACAAGGTTATCATTACCATTAACAAACATTTCAGGCACTGTGCAGACACACCAATCCATCAGTTAAGAAAATAATACAAACAATTGTATGAACAAACATGGTATTGGTGCATTTGTGGTCGCATGGTAATGAAAAGTTGAACATGGTTTTTAATATTCTGGCAGCTGTGCTGGTGCTGATGCTGAATTTCACTGTATATCACTAAATTCAAGGTATTGTGTTTGTGTGTGTGTGGATCTTTCTAAGTCATCTCTTTTTCGTCTTTTTAAGCTTTGTCTTATTTATCTTCGTAATGTTGTTAAATCCAACTTTCTATCTTTTCTTATTCTAGCATTACACCCTAGAACTAGAAACATAATAGTAACTAATAATATTTGAGATTGAAGATGAGAAGAATAAGTGGCATTTGATGTCCATTCATGCTGGGCTTGGTATCTTTAGGACATGAAGGTGCTTTGTGTATGTGTTTAGGAAGATGCATAAAGAAATTATAGAACCATGCCATATAAAGGTAAACATCTTTAATAATTTTTTTTCATGAATTATACAGTATGAACTAGTATGAGGGTTGTATGTGGAACTGTATGTGCGATGATGGATCATATTAATTCTCATGTGATGTCATTAGACTTCTAGGCTGGAGGCTTTATCAGTTTCACACTCAATCTATTTTTATTTCCCTAAACTCTCCTTCCCATTCTATCTCGCTTTCTCACTTTCCCCCCACCCCACCCTCTCACTCTCTAGCTACTTATTTTTAATCAGTTTTCTCACAGCTGATTGCACTTATGAGGGCTAACATAGATGGCTCTCTTTTTGCCCCCTCCCTTTTCTCTCTCTCTCTCTTTCTTCCTCTGTATGTATGGCTGTTTCCTTCTCAAAGCTTACATTTTTTCATTTTCCCCTTGTACTCACCACTTTATTAGTTCATTATAAACTGGCACCTGATCCAGTGACGAAACAGGCAGGCCCCAAAATAGCTCAAAATCATGTGCTCCCCCAGAGTCTCTTCCTCTGAGTGCAGGCTGCAAAACACATCACCTGAAGAAGCACTGCTGTGATGTTCACAAATTTTTACTAATTGCTATGCAACCCTAATAGGTGCTATGTTACACCAATTAAAGACACAACGACAAAAAGGCATTTTCTAGATAACAGTGTGCTTGAGCTTTGAATGGTGTGTGTAAACTGCATTTACAAAAATGTTTTTAGCAGAGTTGGGGCACTTTATAAATATGATGTGCTATTGATTTCAATAAAGGCCATATTTCTTTTGTTAAATATAAGGAACTTGATGCCTGCAAAGAGCAAAATAAAGTTGGGCCAAAGGCATGTTTACCATAAAGTTTTATTACTTGTCCTTGAAACTTTAGCATTTTTTTCACTGCATACAGGACTTGTGATGCTCAACAGTCCATGGCCACCATTGTCTGGTTCTCTTTTTCACAAAGCAACATTCATTTTAAATTAAAGGTTGATCTGGACTGCAGGAAGGTCAGTTAAGAACAGTTTACAAAGCCACATGTGTAGAATGAAGTCTGACATCGCCGTACAATATACAAGTTCAACTTTATTTATTTATATATTTTATTAATTTTATAATATTTAAAGAATAGAATCAAGTTCACCTTGAAACAACTGAACATGTATTATCTGTTCTGTTATTTAATAGTTCAGGTGAATTAACAAGTTAACAGATTTCAGATGGTTTTTTTTGCATTTTTAAAAAGTGTAAAAGTGAAAAAGCTTTCATCAAATTGGGTTTATATGAAAAAATAACATGCATTCATGAAATCATTATACATCCTAATACATATATGATTACTTATTAATGGGGACGCAGTAGCGGTAGCTCAGTGATTAGGGTGTTGGGCTATCAACCTGAAGGTTGGCGGTTCAAATCCCAGGTCCACTGAAGTTACCAATGTGTGGTCCTTGAGCAAGACCCTTAACCCTCATTGCTCCAGGGATGTTGTGATTAACCCTGTGCTCACCTTGTAAGTCGCTTTGGATAAAAGCATCTGCTAAATGACTAAATGTAATGTAAATGTAATGTAAAATGTAATGGTAATTTCAATCATAAGCCACTACTATTTAAATAGAGAGTTCCAGAAAGTAGCCAGGATGTATTTGCATTGATTTGTAGTGGATCTTCTCTTTAAGGGGGCAATAATCTCATGCAATCCAGCAATAAACCATCAAAGCTTCAAAAGGCCATTGAAAACCTTAACGTTACATGTTTGATCACTTGTTTATACAAAAATTAAGTTTATTTATAAACTTATCAAAAATAAAGACAGTGTAATGTAAGAGCAGATCAATTCAACATCACTGGTAGTGAATGTGGAAAATAAGATCCTAATTTACAGCTGTTTTTTAAATACATATTATTACTTTTTAGCACTAAGGAGGTAGGTCAGTAGCATAACTATTTTTAAGAAAATAAACATGAATGAGAGTGTGCTATCATGGATAACGTTCTTTCCCGCTTCTACATCATAAAGAAAGCAAATAGTAAAGGATATATAACATGCAACAATGTGTAAAGTACTGCTTAATGTGATTTATGTCTTTTGTCAGTTAAAAAATTCAAGTTAAACAAGTTAAAGAAAGAAAGTTGGCCCAGGTTAAGCAGTCTGCAAATTTCCATAACTGTCCAAAGCATTATTACAATAATTACATCATACCTATGTTGGCACCAGAACAAGCCAGTGCTGCAGCATTCATGAGTTATAAATAACACCTGACCCCATCTCTAAATGGTGAGCTAGCATTGTCAAATGTACCTCTTCAATGCTTTTCATCTTTATCAGTCAGTCTAAACGGATCTTTAATCATTTGTATATGGTTTTAGACTTGTGATATTTCATTTGCTAACAATTTGTTATTAAGTCAAACAGTTTATTTCATGTAAAGTTGTAGTTATACGACTGAAAAACATCAAATGAACAAGATCATAAAATATGTACCATAACAAGAAGGTCAAAGCAAAAAAAATCATACATCTGATTTTGCCATCCTACTATTATAGGTAATGAAAAACATAGAAACACTAAAATATTGGCTGTTTAAATATTTCTACCAAGTATGAAATTGTATCTTACGTTGGTTTTGAAGCTTCAGCCTGGTCAGTCTGCAGCTTTTCTCCTCCCTCCACCTCCATGGTGCAGTACACAATACGGTTTGGGGCTAAAGACTTCAACCCCTGCACCTCCATGATAACAACCTACAGAGAGGAGAGAAACTAAATAATTTATCTCATAAAATTAATGTACTTTAAAAAACAGTTTTAAAATCCAGCTTTTAAAAAGTCTCCTTAATTTCTAAATACCTTGCAATGCATGCGATTTGCACGTGTGCATGTGGTTTTCTTGGATGTTTATATTTAAATATTAAGTAAACTAAAGCTACTTCATTGTTCTAATATTCATCGGTTTATCTGTAATGTTGGTACCAAGCCTGAAAAAGTAGGAGGGTTGCAGCAAGAAGGTCAACTGATTTAAAAATGTGCCAAATTAAACATGCAGATCTTCCCTCAGTGGCAACCCCTAATGGTAAAAACTGAAAGAAGAATTAATGTTTAACAGCACACCTTGGGGAGTCTTTATTCAGTGGTACACTATAACTGTAGCATAATTACTGAGGTAATTACCATTGTAAACCATTCTTCCTAAAAACAGCGCAATCCAAGTATATGAGCACAACCACAAACCCCTGCGTAACAAAGCAACAAATAACCTTGCAGTTACTAATTAATATAAATATTTAATTATACATTAGGGTGGCACGGTGGCTTAGTGGTTAGCACTCTTAGATTTGGGGCTCAAGTCCGAATCCCAATCTGTGTGGAGTTTCCATGTTCTCTGCATGTCTGTGTGGGTTTCCTCCGTGTTCTCTGGTTTCCTCATACAGTTAAAAAAAATGGATTCAAGGATTAAATTGCCCCATATAGTGTGTGTCTGTGTGTGTGAGTGACCCAGCAATAGATCGGTGCCCTGTCCTGGGTGTATCTGCGCTGCACCTGAAACATTCTCTTCTGGAAACATTCTCCCCATACCCCCCCCCTCCCCGTAACCCTAGTAGATGATTAAGCAGAAGATAATAAATTAATAAATAAATTATAAATTATAAACAAAACTGTTGTTAAGGTAATTCTACAAGCCCAGTGTGCCTATTTTAAACAAAGACCTTATAAATCAACACTTTCTTTAATGCTGTGAGGTTAAGTTCTGTGTCGTCCTGACAGTAAAAAGTGATAAAGGCTTACACACTCACAAGACCATGTCACCCATATCTCTGCTACTTTGAAAACCATAGACTTCCGATGTGTTTTAAGTTATTTTAAGATTTTGCCGGTTGGTTTAAAGCTCTTAATGACCAGACCCCATCATATTTTATGGACTGTATTTACTAGCACACTATAATATAACACATATTCCGATTGTTTTTAAAACAGAAGCCAGAGAGCAATTTAAAAAGATGCATGAAATAGCCTGCAAGAAAAATCCTTCTTGTGGACTTAGTAAAAGTCCTAGGTAGGGTCCATCTAATTAATTAATATATTGTATGTTACATGACTAGAATATTATTTATTTATTCATACTAAAACATTAGTGTGTAGGCAGCATGTTATGGCACAGCAGGTGAAGATGGTTTAAAATACATTATGTATATTTTAATACACCAGATATAGCAGATATGCACGATATGGATGAAAGAACTGTTACACCTACACATTTCACCTACAAAAGCATTTTAGTTGGTTTCCATTTGCAACTATAACAGCTTCCACTCTTTTGGGATTTCTTTCTACAAAAAAAAGTGTTTCTGTTAGAATAATTGCTCATTCATTCAGAAGAGCATGCGTGGAGTTAAAACACTGATGTTAGATAAGAGAAATTGGTTTAGAATCCCTGTTCTAGTTCATCCCAAGAGTATTTGATGGGATTGAGATCAGAGCTCTATGTGGAATTAAGTTCCTCCACACCTTTCTCCTTCACATCAAACATGCCTTAATGGATCTTGATTTAAGCCCTGGGGCAAAGTCATGCTGGAATAATAAGACTTTTTATTCTTCTTTCCTTCAGAACTAATTGACTTGGGTCAACTTTCCTTTATCAAACTTTACAACTGACAGCAGGTCCTTTGCTTAATCCTACATGAGGAGAACGTTTCAGGAACTGGGTAATACACTCAGGATAGGGCGCCAATGCATTGATGTGCACAAACTCACTCACACAGACACACACACTAGATAGGGGCAATTTAGAGCAGGTAATACTATCTTTTCTGAATAAATATACTGTTTTCTGTTGTAGTTAACACCACACCACTGTGTGACCCTTAATAAGTTTAGCAATCTTTAATTTAAACAACTCAAACACAACTCAAAACACATCTCTTCCACAAACACATGATATATAATAATAATAATAATAATAATAATAATAATAATAATAATAATAATAATAATAATAATAATACTATTATTATTATTATTATTATTCATTCATTCATGATCTTCCACTTTATCCTATATTAGGGTCGCGGTGGGGTTCCCCATGCCCATCCAGAGGAGAATGTTTCGGGCGCTGGGCAGCTACACCCAGGACAGGGCGCCAATCCATCGCTGGGCACACATTCACACACACACTCACGCACACAAACACACTCTACATGGGGCAATTTGGAGAACTCAACAGACTTGATCCATGTTTTTGGACTGTGGGAGGAAACCGGAGAACCCGGAGGAAACCCACGTGGACACGGGGAGAACATGGAAACTCCACCCAGATGGGGATTCGAACCGGGAATCCCTAGTGCTGAGAAGCGAACGTGCTAACCACTAAGCCACCAGGCCGCCCCTGCCCTATTATTATTATTATTATAATTATTATCATCCATCCATCCATCCATTATCTTCCACTTTATCCTCTATTAGGGTCGCAGTGGGGTTCCCCATGCCCATCCAGGGGAGAACGTTTCGGGCGCTGGGCAGATACACCCAGGACAGGGCGCCAATTTATCGCTGGGCACACACACTCACTCACACAGACACACTCTATATGGGGCAATTTTGAGAATTCAATTGACTTGATCCATGTTTTTAAACTGTGGGAGGAAAACGGAGAACCCGGAGGAAACCCATGCGGACACGGGAGAACATGGAAACGCCACCCAGATGGGGATTCAAACCGTAATAACAATAATAATAATAATAATAATAATAATAATAATAATAATAATGATCAGGTTTGATAATTCTACAGTGTAGCTGGTTTTTTCATGACTACTGACTTGTGTCTCATTTATAAGTTGCTTTGGATAAAAGTGTCTGCTAAATGAATGTAAATGTAATTGTCTATATATAATCTATAAATCTGTATTTTAATATTACTGTGTGTTTTGGCTGATGCTGTTTGGTTGTGTCTACTAGGGGTGTATTCAACTACAGATTTTCGTAGTCGAATCTGATTCGTCAGATTTTCCCTATAGTCGACTGATAGTCGAATCAGTTAAATTTTCACCACAAGATGGCGCTATAAGCATAGTTTTTAAAAAAGATTTTTTTTTAAATATTTTACTTGTTTTTCTAACAAAAGAAAACCTTTTTTTTTTTTTTTTTTTCTTCTTTTTTTTTTTTTTTTTTTTTTTTAGAAATTATGATGATTTTATTTGACAAAAGGCTATATATATAACGAAAACAAAGACATTTCATGTAAAAACTAATGCTTAGCAGCAGCCATGGGCGCCCCATGTGGTCAAAATGGTACATCCGACTATGAGGTTCATAGTCGACTACGGTTCTCCGAATCGAATCGTCGAATCAGCGAATATTGCTGCTCACCCCTAGTGTCTACTTTTATTAATTTACTTTTTCTTTATTTTATTGTCTCTCTTTAACCAAAATATGTATTCACCTTTGGTACAGCACTGTGTTAAATGTCCAGTACAAATATATATATTTTTAATTTCACTCATCATACGCTGGAAAGAATACTTAATAATAAGTGTGACTGAAGTAACTAAAGCACTATCTCTTTAAATCTTCATAACAGCATTAACAAGAATGCATACTTATAATAATTTAAATATGTTCAATGATTTAATAACACTTGATCAAAACACAAAAACTGTGTTTTATCAATGTAAAGCCATTAGATATCTATTGTTGTGTTATAGAATGCTATTCTTTTATTATATTAAATAATGTGTTGTTCCCTTCCCTGGTAAAGTGAGCTTGACAAAAATCAATCTACACAGCATGCAAATCCATAAAAGCAGAGCACTGACACAAAACAGCCAACCATGTCTCCAGCCAGATGTAGATCCATAAACCAATAGTTTGCCAGGTGCATTAATGACTTTAGGCCTGAGGTAAGAAAGCAACCAGCCTAAATAACAAAACCTGCCCAAGCTTTTGTAATTATAATCCAAACTTTAGACATGAGAATTCTTCTGGGTGTTGAATATTTTCAGGATTGTTAATCAAAGAATTACAGAATTACTGTTTTTAATATATGGCATTGCCGTTTTCTGACAGCCCAGTGTGCTGCGTTTTCTTCAGCTGCAAAGTCTGGAAATCTAGCGAAAATCAAAGTCTCATAAATGTGTCAAACTAACACTGTAGCTGCTAGCACTGCTAAATCTATCACTGTCTCAGATTCTCTATCACAACTAGGCTTCTCATGAATTCCTAATGAAGAGAGACCAAGATTAAAGCTGGCAGAGGACATTTTATGTAAACGAAGTAAAGACTGGGTGTTTAAAAATAGCCCAGCACAAAAAAACCTTTCTCTTCGTGTGAAACTCAGTTCAGCAAATCACAAAACCTCAGTCTCATACATGTCTGATTGAAACAGTGTAGGGCTGCAACTAACGATTATTTTGATAATCGATTAATCGGTCGATTATTTTTTCAATTAATCAATGAATCGGATAAATAAAAATTTTTTTTCCATGTCTTTACATTTACATTTAATCATTTAGCAGACACTTTTATCCAAAGATGGATGTTTTTCAGTAAAATTATTCTATAGTATAGTGTTATATATAGTAATTTTATTGAAAATGTTTAAGTTGACATTTCCTGTAATTAATAAAAAGCACAATGAAAGAAATAATGTATCATCTAAACATCCCTTACTTAACAACAAAAGTCAACTCCAAATAACACATGATACTCAGTTGCCCTCAGTAATGAACTAAATATTGTCTGTTCTGTAGCCTATTGGAAAAAAAAAAAAATTAACAAATGAACTAATTAACAATCAGCTATGGAAAAAAAAACTAACAAATTAGCCAGTTAACAAAAAAAACCTCTTGTGTGAAATTTCAATTGGACACCGGGACATATGTGGCTGCTTTGCACACTGTGTACAACGCTTCCCGTTTGTCTGGACGCGGTCTGAAAGCGTGGGGCGCCGTGCGCAGTCTCCCAGTGCCGGGACATTTAAAGCCGCGTACTTTTATGCCGTGCGTGTCAGTCCCCCGCTCCCCTGCGGTGTGCAGCTATTGATTCGCTAACAACCAGGACATGTCCTCACTTTAAAATAAACCGAGACGCCCAGGACAGGACGTGACATACGGACATGTCCCGGGAAATACGGACATATTCGTATAACGGACGTTAAGACACGTTCTCTATCGCTGTTA
This sequence comes from Corydoras sp. C115, assembly GCA_019802505.1. Classification (NCBI taxonomy): domain Eukaryota; kingdom Metazoa; phylum Chordata; class Actinopteri; order Siluriformes; family Callichthyidae; genus Corydoras; species Corydoras sp. C115. Next base: position 2,220,419 of record JAFMOC010000072.1, read on the forward strand.
TTATCCAGTTAACAACAAAATACAGCATGACGCTGCTCTGCCGGTCTGATAGTGTGACGTTGCGTTATGTTGATTCACTTTAAACTAAAGCAGCTCGGGATGTTGTGGTGATTTATCTGCTGTTCAGCTTCATCCTCATCAGTGTTGAGTTTCAGGAGGTGTATCATCACCGGTGCTGCTGCGCATGTTCGCAGAGCTGCATGTTCCACATTCTTTAGTTTCAGCGTTGGCTGTATTTCATTTGTAGATTTATCAACTTGTTTTGCAGACTCCGCCTCGTTCTGTTCAACCTCGTTCATTATCGATACTGTGGATAAATTTTTATCGATTTTATCGATTCGTTGTTGCAGCCCTAAAACAGTGCACTCTCCATATGACCACAATCAACATTCAGAGGGTTCTTATATTAAAACATTCAATCACTGTTGGTAAAATACATATTTTACAAGTTTGGTAAAATATAGTATCATTGAAATCCAATGTTGTTTACAATTTGAGAAATAGTTCTATATTAAAGCAAGATGCATACAATATTAGATGTTAATCACTAATAGATTTAAGTAACCAAACGGATGAAGCACCAAAGTTGGCTAAGATGCATCTGTCTTTCAGATGCACAATCATACTCAGGTGTCTCTTATAACTTGCTGTATATAAGGGCTAAAATCTAAGGGAAATCAAATAGTCTGCTGCTGTTGCCCCATATAGCCTTGGGATTTTATTTCCAAAAAGCTTGACCTGTGTCCTTTCTTTGTAAAGTCTGTTTATATGCTCCTAGTCTGTGTTGCTCTCTTTTGATACATGCAGTTGTTGTCCGCTGTCCAAAAATATGTAAACTGGAGATACTAAGGTATCCTGTGTGAACATGCAGTGTGATTGACAGGCAACCTATTCAGAGGGTTTCTCTGCCTTTTTTCCAATGAATTCTAGGAGAAGTACCAGTGGTAACAACAACAATTAGCATAGCATCTTAAAGAATGAATGGATAGGGTTTTAAAGGAAATACATTTTCAACTTACAATTAAGAGACAAGTCAGTAGTTACAGAAAAAAACAGACACACTGTAGAATTATCAAACCTGATCATTATCCAGTACTGCCTTTAATTATTATTTTTTTTCTTCAGGTGTTTGTGGAAGAAATGTGTTTTGAGTTATTTCTTAATGATGCCTTATGCACAGAGTTGGGAATATCGTTCCATTATTTAGCAGTAGTGAACAAGGTGAGGTTCAATCAACAGGCAACATTTGTCAAGATAGCAAAGTGCACAAGTTGAATTTTTTTGGAAATAAAGATTAAAGGTTGGGGGGGGGGGGGGGGCAGATCCAGAAATTGTCCTGTAGGCCAGAGTCAGTGCTTGTACCTAATGTGGCAACTACAGGGAGCCAATGGAGAGAGATGAGTAGTGGAGTGACATGAATTCGCTTGGGTTGGTTGGAGTGCAGAGTTTGGAATAAATTGTAGTAAATCCCAAAATGATATAAAAATAATAAAGTGTTTAAAGTGTACCTCAAGTGTAAAAGACAGGACCACATCTGATTTGGACAGTTGGTTCTCGTCTTCCTGACCCATGTCGATAATAGAAGTGTTGTGACCTCTCTTTAACTTTTGAAGTTTGAACTCTCCTCCTTTAGAGACTGGCATGCTTTCCAAGTTGGCCATCAGCTGGTTCACTGAGGACTTCAGTTCTTCAATGTACATGGCCTCCATCTCCTTTGACACAAATTTGGGAAACTTGCCTGCCTACAAAATAAATAAATAAATATTTTACCCATTACATATACAAATATTCTACAAAGACAAACTTTATAGAGTAGATACTTTTTTGAAAGAATTGTTGAAAGCAATGCCACTGAAGAGACACTAACTTCCTAAAAGATCTTTTAGTGCTTCTTTTATTAGTACCACAAAGTATTGTATATTCATTTATTGGTATGACTTTAAAACACTTTGTTTATTATACAACAAAAGGATGAATTAGTGAAGCACAAACTTTAGTTTCATTGCTGTAATAATGCAATAATTATTATTTCTGTGGCTACAAATGGTTGTGCAAAAATGCATGAGATGGATCTAAAAATGAAACCTACCCTGGCAATCTGATCAGCCATCTGGAGACGTCCATCCAACTCCCTTCGGATTTGAGCTGCCTGCTCATCTAGATTATCCAGCTGTAACACACGTAACACACACACAAGAGTAAATCTTGGTCCTCCAGTGCTCCTTAAAACACATATTTGTACTGGCAAATCAAGCTGTATTAATGGTAATAAAGATTTTTTTCATTTGTCCTCCATATTTAAGACATCTTAAAATAAGTGGAGTCAACAAAGACCACCCTTTATTTACAGCAAAGAGGCAACTAGTCAGATGTTCCCAAAAGGTGATAAAAATAGGGAAAAGGGACACTGCAGATTTATAAACATAAGGTTATTAAATTTTAATAATCACACAGTATATACAAGACCAGTCAAAAGTTTGGACACACCTCCTTCTTGCTCCTATGTTTATTTACCATTCAGATGGACTTTGTAGTTTTACAATTCCAGATTGTAGTACTTCTATTTGCTATTTTGTTAGTCTCCTGTTGGCTCTCTGTTCTCTTTTGATAAGAGAATCACAGAACAGGTATAATTTGGGTGGTGGTTTTTGTCAGATTGTCAGTTACTACAGTATTTAATTACATTATTACAATAAGTGAAGCTGATTGTACAATAAGAGAAAGGAGGCGTGTCTATACTTTGTGACTTAATTCATTTCTTTTATATATATATATATATATATATATTATGAGTATATGAGTATACTCATAATAACTCCAATTTAAAGCAATTTAAAGCATTTAAATCATTGCTCTGCTGGTACAGATTTACTAATGCTCCAAGCTTTGTCCAGGTGGCCGAGCTCCATGTCCTCAGGTGGTGCTCGTTTTTAGAGTGACTAGAGAGGACAGGGACTTTCCCTTATGTCTCAGTACAGTCGGCGCAGCTGCACAAGAGCCAGGTCAGTATGTCTAAGGCGTAAAGACAAGGTATGTAATAAGACCTTGTTTTCATTTTCGTCCATGCCTGGTCTTTGTGTGTTAGTCCCTGTTAATGAGTTTATTAGTCTTCGTTAATTTGCCTTTAGTCTCGTCATCATCATCAGGTGTGTTTGCCCCTCACATGTCTTACTTTTGTCTATGTAAACCGGCCTTACCTTGTTATTCTTGTCCGATCATCAACTTAAATCAGTCCTGTTTGCTTGTGCATGTGTGTTTGTTCCCTGGTGTGTTCTGCATTAAAACCTGCTTCTACATTTGCTTTGGACCCTGTTTTGACACCAGAAGGGGCGTGACACAGTAGATGCCTCAATTTTGTTTTCCTTTTCATCAACTTCTGTAGACTGTGCATGATTTGTGAGATACATTTTAGTGCTACCGCATTGTGGTGGGATTGGCATGCAAAGCAAGATATAGTTTTGGTTGTGGGGGCTATGCGCCGTGCATATGTGTATTGATTAGGTGATCCATTGTGTATGTGCCCTAATGGGTAATTCAGTATTGTATTTGTTATTATCACTTTAATACATTTTATAAAGTATTTGTTGCCTGTGGTTTTCTCTCTCATGCCGCTGGGTCCAGTAGTACCATCAAACAATCCATCATGATGTCACGTTCCACTTATTATTGAGCTTAACTCATTTATTCATGTAATGAAATATGAATTATTACTTCTATAGATACTTTAGGTGTCTTCTCAACTGCGCACATGCAGCACCTGGCTGCTTGAAAATGTAAATGTAAATTATATTGACTCCTTTTAAATGACTCAACTAGTCTGAAACTTATTCGGACACTTAATTGATTCATCATTTTAAATACTTCCAGACACAAAAAGATGCGCATATTTAACCAAATCAAAGTTGGCACACTTTTATTCATGAAAAAAGTAAATTTTATTCATGAATTAATGATGGTCATATACAACCCTCTTTTGAAATAGGTTTATGAGAATGTTTGATGATATCTAGCACATCTATCCCACCCACTCAGCCATCACTTCCCGTCTCTGTCACTTTTCTGCTCCAACCCACGCACCATGCAAGGGCTACAGCCCTGTGACAACCCTCGCTGTGGCAACTGTCATTGTGTACTGGGAAACCCCATCACTTGGGGCCAAACACAGTTGAGTCCATAATGCTCCCCCTCTGTGGCCCACTCTCCTGAGACTCTTCTCTAATTAAACATGGCACTCCATCTACAGGGACCTTTTGTGATGAAGCGTATGTGGTTAAGGCTTCAGTAAGGAAAAGGCTATTGCTGTCAGTGAGGGGGTGGACAAGCGCTGTTAAACAGGAAGCTTTAGTAGTAAACCCAGCCAAAGCGCTTTCTTAATGTGCAATCCATTTTGCTATGCTTGTATCATTACAAACACAGCCTTTAACCTTGTTTGCCCCATCAGGAAATTCTAAAGAGCTGCCAAAGCTATAAAAAAATCGCACTACTTAAAATATATTTGTGAGGATAGTCAAAACCAGGCATAACATTCAGCATAAAAGTAAAAATTTCTAATCTGAGATAACAGACATTCGTCTCCTGACAATATAGATAAAAAGTTGAACAGCTCATTACAGCATAGTTCTTTTTGAAAAGACCTGTCATTGAAAGAAGTGCATTCTCAACAAACTGCTACCTGACGTTTCAGAACTGAATTTAAATTAGACACAGATGGAAAAGTTCTTGTCTTGTCTTTGCTTTTTTCCATTTTATCCCATAATTTTCTACTTGGCAATGGCTGTGACAGGTGGCCTGTGGAGCAGCAGCACGTCAAGCCTTACAGATTGCTCACTTTGTTAGCATAGTTTACATGGACTGTCAATAGCATTTTTTTTTATTCATTTAAAGTCTCATTTTAAGGTGTAAATACAGAATAGTCTTATTATAAGCCTTTTTGTACTAACCCTGTACAATATCAATGGTTTTGGTGCATGGTCAGTGCTTGGAACTTACAAAAGTTTATTCATTTATTCATTATCTTCTGCTTAATCCTCTACAAGGAACACGGGGTAGTTTTTCATGCCTATGAAGGGGAGAACGTTTAGGGCGCTGGGCAGAAATACGTAGGACAGGGCACCAATCTATCACTTGGCACACTCAAACAGACAGACACAAACACACTAGCAGCACTGAAGCAGCCCGGGTGGTTTGCCGGTGCTGTGCGGCGGTTGTGAGGTATGTTTTTGGAAACATTTTGAACTTGCTAATGCGTATTTTTTATAAGTTACTGTGTGCGCGTCTAATCCTCCACTCCGAGCTGTGAACTCAGTCATCACTTAAACAGTGAGCATGTACAGAGACCTCACGGTGTACTGTCATTATTCATTCATTCATTCATTATCTCCCGCTTTATCCTCTATTAGGGTCGCGGTGGGGTTCCCCATGCCTATCCAGGGGAGAACATCTCGGGCGCTGGGCAGATAGACCCAGGACAGGGCGCCAATCCATCGCTGGGCACACACTCACTCACACAGACACACTCTATATGGGGCAATTTTGAGAATTCAATTGATTTGATCCATGTTTTTGGACTGTGGGAGGAAACCGGAGAACCCGGAGAAAACCCACGCAGACACGGGGAGAACATGGAAACTCCACCCAGATGGGGATTCAAACCGGGAATCCCTAGTACTGAGAGGTGAACGTGCTAACCACTAAGCCACCGTGCCGCCAGTGTCATTATTATATTACTAATATGTATAAGGCAAAAGAGAACTTTAAAACAGATTCAAACTCGGCTCAGTGTCTTTCCCAAGCTTGGTTTTATTTACAACATGCCGAACATAAGTTTGGTCTCATAAACGGTTGGTCTATTGAAACTAGAATTAACTTAAAGTGTCTAAACTCTACTAAAGCACTACTGCAAATAAAAGATATAAACAAGAGATACAATACAGTGAGGCTGGGAAAAGTGATCCACTTATATGTACAGTATATGAATATATAGAAATTCTTGTGGTGAGACTTAGAAATAAACACTCTGCAGTAAAGAATTATAAACATACATCAAATATATTCAAAATGTATACATAATCTACACAAAATGTACACAAAGTAAGCACAACATACAGTGATTTTTGTTTTTATGTAAGAACATCTAATAAAGTGACTTAGTAGGATAGTGGCTCAGTGGAGCTCACCACTTATTCAGGAGTAAAGTAATCCATAAACGTTTAGAATGATAACAATAAAATGCTACTAATTAAAAAGTAATAAAAATGGTAAAAAAAAAAAATATATATATATATATTGACATCTTTAGTTACTGCATAGAGGGGCTTCTGAAATGCAAGTATTTATTGCCATCTCGCATGTTTAGTATTTAGGCTCCTCATCAATCCTTTATTTGGAGGGCAAAGACAAAAATATGTCTTTCATATAAAGTGTGTAATACATGTACATGAGCTACTTTAAACTATTGTGCGTACACTATACTACTTTAGGTGCTGTAAACTGGTAGAGCAGTGGATTCTCAGCAGAGAGAAATTTTGGCAGCTGTTAGCCCTGTTTCATCCACACAGTTAAAAAGAAAGACATGATTCTTATGCTTTCACAATGGAAGCAGATGAAGATTTGCATTATGCAAACCATAATATATGGACTGACATGGCGGATCATTAAATTATCAAATGCTGCATGATTAAATGTATGGAACCTTAAATACCACCATTTTCTATCCAAAATTGTACTATAATAATTGCTTAAACCTTTAAAGTTGACTCCTTTATAAGCATATCTTCTGACATTTCATAATTGAGTTGGGTGCACCAGAGACAAAGAGTGAGCGAGATGGTAGGTAAATTGGGTTTGTCTGATAAAGTAAAGAGACAAAAAAGCACAGAAGAAATGCAAAATGAGAGACTGCAAGCTGGTGACAGCGAATGATGCAATGGCTTTTATTTTTAAATAAAGTGTGTTGCACCTACAATAACACTCACAATAAAGCATTTACAGATTTACAGGTTCCACTATAATGAATAGACAGAATAAAGCATTCTTCAATAGTTGGAGCATTCTTAGTGTCTTTGTGTGTGATTGAATGCTGTAACCTTCTGGGCCTTACTGAACTTCTGGTTAGTGAAGCACATAATCAGTTCAGGCCACCAGCTGCACAAACTGCCCCTTTTTGCTCTATTTTAGGTCAATTCTTCCTAATAGCCCTGTCTTTCATTGCATTGGTTAGACTCTAACATAGCTTTTTGCCTTATATATTTATATTTAGCTTCCATAAGCTGTAAACACTTTCTTAAGCAGCCTGCTGTATCTCGGCAGTGCTGTGCTGGTCCTAAAGGGACTGTGAGAGTGTTTTTAATAACCTGAGTGGTGACCCAGCACAGTGAGTGATGATCATGGCTGTCCTGTCTTGATGCACTGCAAGAGAGAGGGAGAGAAGAAGGCAAAGAGGGAGACAGAGTCTTGGGTGGAGTAGATGCTATCTACACACACACACACACACACACACACACACACACACACACACTCACAACCTTAATGCCTCTTCATATACTCGTAAAGATCGGCATCTCCTTGTTCGCCTACTCTGTTGATGGTTGTTAACTAATTCAATCAGGACAAGAGCGCCAGAGAGCAAAGCGCTTTACGACTTAAATCCAGGAGGAAAAATATTTATGACAGCAGAGCGATGAGTGTGAATGGGCCATTTACAGACATGAAACATCATTTTTTTCCATAAGAATCTTGAAACAACATGAAACCATGCAGCCAGTGTTGTCAATTCTTGAGATCCATGGGCTCTGATTTGTTAAAGCTTAGAATGCATAAAGCTGGTTCACTAGAATAAAAAGATACAAGTACAATTTTCTTATTTTCTATTTAAAAAATGCACTTGTTAGATTACCAAATTATTATCACTCTCGTTTTAAAAAAGTGATAATTAATGCAGTTTGGAGCGTTGCTAGATTAAGGAGCAATACACGTATCAATTTAACTATTCAAGTCTGATTAGGGTCCTTATTCATATTAGGAACCTAATTGAAGTCACATAGGATACTGGAGTGTATCGCTGCACTCATTGTGCAAGAGCTGAGAAAAATGTTAGACAGGTCTACATTATATTGCAGAACAACACATTCTCATCTAGGGCAAAATCTAGCGTGATTAACCTTACACAATATGCTGTAGTACAGTCATAAAAGCCAAATATGAATATGAGATAATTTCGATGTTTCAGTCATTCAGAAGTTGCAAAGGATTAAAGAATTACAATTGTCTATACTAACAATAATTTTTTTCTACTTTTTTCCTATTGTGACATGCGAATCTCCATACAATCACTATACAAAGATGAGGCTGTTGTTGAAGACACACAAATTAAATAACACAATTTTCTTACTGATTGGCTTTGTGTAAATATTTCCATCCATCACAGGGGGGTTCCCCATGCCCATCCAGGGGAGAACGTTTTGGGCGCTGGGCAGATACACCCAGGACAGGGTGCCAATCTATCGCTGTGCACACACTCACTCACACACACAAACACACTCTATATGGGGCAATTTGTAGAATTCAATTGACCTTGATCCATGTTTTTGGACTTTGGGAGGAAACCGGAGAACCCAGAGGAAACCCACGCGGACACAGAGAGAACATGGAAACTCCATCCAGATTGGGATTCGAACCGGGAATCCCTAGCGCAGAGAGGCGAACGTGTGCTAACCACTAAGCCACCGTGCCACCCTGTGTAAATATTTATTCTGCTTAATATTTAAGATTTATTTATTTATGAATTTATTTATTTATAAAAATTCTACAGCTTGTGCAGGTGTTATTAAATCATTAGTATGCACATGCCACCAGCAACATCAACAAGAAAACTGCTTAAGCAAATTAGTACTGTTTCTATTGGTTGTGAGTAAATCTGGGCCAAAGTGCTTTAGACCTAAAAGATATTTCTTTTTTGTATGGTGCTGTGTAGCTCATTAGCTGTTATGGTAATCGAAACTCTAATAGGTGCGATGTTGTTTAGCAAAATGAGATAATTTATTGTGAGATGCAAAACAATGCAGCTTTCAGCTTCCGTTTATAGCAAATTAATCAAGACAGCTTGTACTATTTCAGACAGTACAAAATGTGCAAAGAAGCCCCTGAGACCATCCAGCACTAAGCAGCAAGCTGGAAGATGCAAACAGGAACAGTGTACACAGGAATTTAATACAGGTGCCTCTGCTAACTTGAAAATATGGAATACAAAATGGTGGGAACTCTAGCGAGTGGTGTGAAAAGCTAAAAATATGATGATAATGGAAAAAAAATATATTTTTTTAAAGATGTGTTAATGACAAGTAATAGTTCATTCAGAATGAATTATTACCTGAAGGTAAAACAAAAATCTAAAAATCCTGAAAAGTGATCTTTCTCAGTTTCTCAAAATGCTATAAAAGCATTTAAAACAAATTAAAATGTGTTTAAATGTGAAAAGGACATAAAACATATTTGATTTTAATAAACTTACTTCTATATGTTAATAATAAATACATTTAGAAATTAAATGCTTTAACACACACACAAAAAAATAAGCAGTGTAGGAACAACACTCTCCAGAAAACAGGTGTTAAAACATGAGCTGTTTACGCAGCAAGATGAACTCTGCATCAGTATGAGGCAGAGAAAAATCTTTAACTTGTGTAACATGGGCAGTCATGGGCTTGTGATTAAGGAACCAGTCTTGTTACCTGAAGGTCTCCGGTTTGATTCCCGGTCCCACCAAGTGCCATGGCTGAAGTGCCCTTGGGCAAGACACCTGACCCAAATTGCTCTCCGTGTGCTGTATGTGCTCCGGGCACATGTGCTCACCTCACCAGTGTGTGTATATGTGTGTGTTTCACTACATGGATGGGTTAAATGTGGAGGACAAGTTCCTCTGTATGTATGCACAGTACACAAAATAAAAAAAATCACTTTAAAATCACTCTCCTTTTTCATCTAAGCTGACATAACTTTGCCACACAGCTGGTGATATGTGTGGCACTCACTGCAAAACCTGGCCCTTTTAACCAAAACAACATTCATCCATTCTTATTAATCTGAGTTTTACATTTTTTCTGTGCAAAAAAATCTAATTGGCAAGGCACTGCTTCTTCACTACATTTATGTCCTCTGAAATTGCTTGTGGCCTGGTTTACCACCTTCTCCACCTTCGCTTTGACATCCCACCTCCGGGTGAGCAGCCGCCCTTTGGGTGTTTAACAAACTTGGTTGACTGGCTGAACTCGCCAAATGCAATTATTTGGAACCACTAGTTTTGCTCCTCTTTGGTCCGGTTGACCCTCTTCATGCGGGCATTTTTAAGATATGGGTACTTCCTCATTACCAGCACATGTATGTAGGTAGAACCAGCCTCTTTATTAGATATAATCCTCCTACTGGACTTGCATAAGTGTGAGGACTTGCTGTTTATGATCCTTACAGAATATGAGTAGAGCTTGTGCCTGGTTCTTATGCGTGCCCACCAGGCCTGGATAAAGCACATAAACAGTTAAGGGTCCAAAATCTCATTAGTCTTCATTCCCAGGTTTATGCACCACAGTAGCAAACTTTGCTAAAACAAGGGAATGAACCACTGTTACTGACGTCTTTACAGCAAAGCAATTGGATAGATGTTTATCCAATATCCAAGTGCACAGTGTTAAAAAAAACAAAAAACTTCAGCAACAGTGTTGTGTCTGATATACTCAACAAGTTCAACACACTTAGACACCACCAATACATCAGTGTCACTGCAGTGCTGAGAATGATTCAACAAAGTAGTATCTGATATGTGGTGATTGAACCTCAGTGGGAAGAGTATAAAGGGGCAAACCAAGGATGTCTGGGCTGATTTCTCCACAGTATTCAAATTTCCTGCATTCCTGTTTTCATAGGTTTTATGAGCCAGAAGCCCAAATTACATTAAAATAAATACTTGAAATTGTTTAAATTGTGGGCCCTTAATCTAAAATCTATGAAAGTTTATCTTTTTAAATTGAATTATGTAAATTTCCATGCTATTCAAAATATTTTGGAAAAGGTTTTGGTAAGTTTTGGAAATACAGTTTATGATTTTTGAGTGTATGAGTCACAGTCACACTCTTTAATTTCTCTACTGGGTTTAAAATAATACAGGTGTTAAGTAATGCTGTTAATTAACATACAAATGTGGCCTGTACCAAAAAATAATTAGGTACATATGATTCAAAAGTCGGTGAAGAGATGTGCATCATGGTTAATCGGTGAAGAGATGTGCAAAATGGTTATCAATTAGCTCTAGGCAAATTTTTTTTTTAGTAATGTGACTCATGTAACTGTTAAAAACAGGTTTTTGGCAGTTTTATTAAATGCAGAGCTGGGTGAACATTCTAAACAGCATATGTGCAATATACTAAAGTCAACTGGTGCAATGAAAATTTAAAATTTTATATCTTAATTCAGTCTTGTAAAGCCAGATTTAAAAAAAAAGGATTGTAATTGATTATATGCTTTTTTATTATGGGGGGGGGGGTGAAAGGTATGAATATTGCCACAGCACAGTTGCTCTGACTGTGTGTGCACAGTGCTAGAAAATTTCTGCCAATTAGGTGTGATTGTGCTTTCATTAAATACACTCCAGGTGGTGTATTAGCTGTCTATTGCCTGGCAATAATAAAAAAAAAAAGGTAGGGTAAACTGGCCTAGTTTGATGTGAATATTACATTTTATTTAAATGTTTCATTCGTCTATGATGAGTTAATTGAATTGCTTTACATATAAACTGCATAAATGATAACATTACAGGTTATTTCTTTATAAACATTTGGTCATTTAGCAGGCTCTTAAATCCAAAGCGACTTCCAAAACAAGAACAGGGTTACCTGTGGATTACATTACAGGTAACAGCCTGATGGTTTCGCATGCACACATAGAAGAGGCCACATAGAATTTCTAGAAATAGGTGGTTCAATGTGATGATATGACAAATGGATTGAGATTTATTTCAATTCCCTAAATCTTGTTACATTATCATGCAAAAAAAAGGGTTAAGGATCTTTTATATTTTGTATTTAAAACATAATAATTTTTAAACCATTTTACATTATACAATAAAGTCTTTGTTTACCAAGTGCTTAATAAATGCTCCTACAATATAGCAAATCATGCCACTGCCATGTGTTTCCAGTGGTACTACCCATGAGCAAGCGCTGAACGATAAAGGTGAACTGATGAATCCCATCTTGTTGTTGATTGTCTAAGCTGCATATATATATATATAATTGAGAGGTGTTGTGCTCTAGAAGAGAAAGAACCTCGGCCACACCAGCCAAGAATGCCAGTTTGAAGACCACCTCCATGGTGTGTTAACACCAGGAAAACAAACAAAAGGTTGTTGCCGGACAGAAGAAAGCAGATGGTGCCTCAGTGGCAGTGAAACAGTGGAAGTCAAAGACACTTTGAATAGAAGTGGCATGAGGATTGTGTCCTGGCAAGACTCTGAAGCATTTGCCACTTCTGTGTACCAATCCAATGTGGGCTGTACAGAAGATAAGATGGTTTCTTGATGTGAGTCCTTCAGTGAAGACAGTCATCATAATAAGACGAGTGGCCACCATCACGATGGAAGGCCCTATTGGGAATGAGTCTCGTTCTTCTAATGTTTAAAATGGTTTACCATTTGAGTACCAAATTTATGTGTATGTTATGTTTATTACATTATAACACTTAAGTCATCTGTAAAGGTTTCCTTTTATAAAGCACTTTTGTTGTTTGTGTGCAGAGGACAATTTCAAAAGAGCGCCGACTAACCTATACAAGAAATCTTTTGACATTCAGATATTTGATGACATTTTAGAAATTCTGCCTCTAAGGCCGAATCTCTGAATTATATTTTTGCTCCTGCAAATGATTCTGAGGGTCACTGTGTAATCTTTTAAAACATAAACATTCATTCTATATTAGGGTCGCGGGGGGGTTCCCCATGCCCATCCAGGGGAGAACGTCTCGGGCACTGGGCAGATACACCCAGGACAGGATGCCAATCTATCACTGGGCACACACAAACACACTCTATATGGGGCAATTTGAAGAACTCAATTGACTTGATCCATGTTTTTGGACTGTGGGAGGAAACCCTAGAACCCGGAGGAAACCCACACGGACACGGGGAGAACATGGAAACTCCACCCAGATGGGGATTCGAACGGGAATCCCTAGTGCTGAGAGGCGAATGTGCTAACCACTAAGCCACCATGCCACTTAAGACATAAACAATGAAGGACATTTTTTTGTATTAGATAATTTTTTAATGATCATTTTAAACTTATTTGTGAACTTACGTAACGGCACTACCTTGAGATTTATGACCATGATATTGTTATATAATATTGTTTATGGAACAATTTAAGCATGATAAGGGATGTGATGAAATTTTACTTCAGGACACTAAATTGCTGGTAATCTGTAATGGCTGCTAAAAGCAGGTATTTTCAGTTTTTGTTAAATTATTAATTATGACTGTGACAGCAAAGCACTCAGCTGAAGCAAAAAAGACACATCCTGTGTTTGTGTGTTTGTGTATGTGCTCGGCGTCTCATCTGTTGCATGTGGAATTGACCTACACTATATGCACATGAGTAAAGCCTAAGCCGGCCAGTCATTTGATGGTATTCCCAGGCATTTTATTTAGAATCAGCACTTCTTGTTGCGGGTTGCCTTATTGGTTTGTAGCATCGCTACACAATCGGCTTCCCCAAATAAAGAAATACCAAACTCAATGGAGTCTGTGTTGCATCAACACCTGGTTTAAGGCCAGGTAAATAACACAAAACGTTAGAGAAAGATATATGTTCCATGAACCATAACCAATGAACACAAAGGGGTGAATATAGTATCGGGATAGGTTATTGTTTGCCTCTCTTACCTGCATAATGGAAGGAATAAGAAAGTTGGCTGAAAATACTTGACATGTTGCAAATGGCATGTGATGGGCTGCAACTTTAGAGAGAGCAGATTTGAAGGAACCATGCTTACCAGGCAGGGCAGGTCAGCGCGTCTGAATGCCAGCTGATTGCACACAAAGTTGTGAAAGACTCGTGTGAAGACGGTGAGAGGTGGGGTGCCATGCTAAAGTGACGTTTTGCTGAAGATTTGTACTTACATGGTTCCTGCAATTGTGACATCTTTTTAGGGGCCCCAAGCCACTGGAATCATGGTGCGTCAGCTCACAAATAGGCAAGCAAACTGCACTAGTCTAATATTAATGTTTCAGTTGATCAGATAGGGATGGAGGGGGGGGGTACATTTCACAGGCCGGTACATTTCTACTATTCCAAAGAGCTCAACACTAACTAAAACTGCAACATGGACTAAAAAGTATGTAATGTGGATATAAGATGAACTTATGAATTTGACTAAAATCAAGCACCTTGTGTCACAGGTGCCTGGGGAACCTGTTCCTCATTTAATTGTACTCATTGTCTCCGTTGGGTGATTGGTTTATTATGTGCACGTGACTGGGTGTTTTTTGTATTTAGTTTCCGTGTTCCATTTTCCCCGTGCACGTCTTTGTTGCGGTAATATCCCGGTGTTAGTTCGTTTGTTTTGTTCCCCCTTTCCGTTGGTGTCCCTACACCATTTTAAAGAATAAATCCGTTTTGTTTTTATGCCCGGTGACGCCGAACTCTCCTTCTGCGCTCAACCACGGTACGGCGCTGTGCAATACTCTCGCACAGGCTTATATCCGTGGGAGTGATTTTTCCAATGGACCGGTGTACGCATTCTTCCCCGCGTAGCCGATTCCCGGGAAATGCTCATAAGGCGCAAGTGGCGTACGCATTTTCTCCCGCGTAGCCGATTTCCCGGGGAAGACAAGCGAGTTGCTAACACCTTGCTGTGCACTTTGTAAGTTTGTGTGGAAGAATTTGCCTGGCTTGTATAGATCCCTAACCCCAACCCGTTCAAATAATTTTTTCTTGACCACTCAAAACCTAGATTTTTACTGGACACAACTGTCCTGGGACACAACTGCAAACACCATTCAGTACATTCAGAGTTATTTCAGTAAACAGAATCATTATTTAGTTATTTTGGAAAAATCAACACCTGATAATTACAAAATCTGTACTTCTTGGTTCTCACAAGGTTTATTTCACAACAACCAACAACACCAGGGAGTTGATTTGGCCAAGATATATATATCTTGGCCAAATCAAAAGAAAACTATTTAGGATGATGCTGAAGAAAAACAATACAAACATATCCATATCAAAAGATAAACATTTTTTTATATTAAGATGACACACAAGGCTACCCAGTAAAGAAGTCACTGTTTTACAGTTATGTACTAACAAAAAGTCAGTAAAAAATATTGCACCTGTACTTAAGGGACCAAAGGGAACATTCTAGAGCAAAAGTTTGTTGGGCTGATAAAACAAAAATGGAAATATGATAGCTATAAATATGATAGCATTGAGGATAGCTATCCATCCATTATCTTCCGCACTATCCTCTTAGGGTCGCGGTTGGGGGGTTCCTCATGCCTATAATAACTATTGTTATGTATAACAATAATGCACCCAAAACATAAAGAATGGGAAGGGTAGATCATGGTGTGATGGTGCTTTGCTGCAGAAGAGGTTGGTGCACCTTATAAGATGGGTGACATTATGAGGGGAAAACTTTTTTTTGGAGAAAAGTAGTAAGTATAATAGTAAAATACAAAGCAGCAGACATCATTGAGGAGAGTAAAGCTTGGGCCATTCCTAATAGACAGTGACTACAGTACTTTCAAAGTTGTGACAAAATATCTTGAGGATAAAAATGTCAGAGTAATGGAGTTGCCATTAGTCCTGACCCACAGTCTTTTGAAAAAAAAATAGACAGAACTAAAAGTGGAGTAAGTAAATAATGCCTACAAACCTTACTCAGTTACATAACTTTTCTCAGAATGAGAAAAGTTCACAACACTGAAAAGTTCACAACACAAATTCACAACACTGTTGCTGACGTTTTGGGTTTTTTTAACACTGTTTTAGTCAAATTTGGATCAACTTATTATAAGAGCCTGTGTAAGGCTACCCACAAAATTTGATTTAGGTCTTTAATTTAAATGCAATGCGACCATTTACTATTTGTATATAAACTTGAGTGCCACTGAAAATGTGCTACAGAAAAGGAGATAAAAGCTATACATGAATCTTTGTCTCAAACATTATTCTGATATTTACGTTCTTAAACTAAAGTAGTGATCCTTACTGAGATAGGTAATGTTTAATAGAATTTAATGTCAGGAACCCCAAAAAGCTGAGTTTATTGAATGCAGTTAGGGTCAGTGTTAATTAAGTTCATCTGTATTATTTGTAGTTATTAAATACACTGAGCGGCACGGTGGCTTAGTGGTTAGCACGTTCACCTCTCAGCGCTAGGGATTCCCGGTTCGAATCCCCATCTGGGTGGAGTTTCCATGTTCTCCCCGTGTCTGCGTGGGTTTCCTCCGGGTTCTCCGGTTCCCTCCCACAGTCCAAAAACATGGATCAAGTCAATTGAATTCTCCAAATTGCCCCATATAGAGTGTGTCTGTGTGAGTGAGTGTGTGCCCAGCGATGGATTGGCGCCCTGTCCTGGGTCTATCTGCCCAGCGCCCGAGACGTTCTCCCCTGGATGGGCATGGGGAACCCCACCGCAACCCTAAGAGGATAAAGTGGGAGTAATGAATGAATGAATGAATAAATACACTGATAAAAAGTCCTTCGCAATTTTGGAACTGACTACATTTATTACTCGTTTACATCCAGTAAACCATGTAAACTTTTCAATTATCAGGCAGTTTATCAGAAATAATTATGTGGCATGGCGGCTTTTCCAGATGTGCATAACTGACCCTATGACATAAATTACCTTTGTATATTGTGTATTAGTATGTATGTGTGTGTGCCCATTGATAGATTGGCAGCCTGTCATGAGCTCTCGTGCTGGGCAGATACTGGATGGGCATAGGGAACCTCCAAGCGACCCTAATATATTAAAGTGGAAGATAATGAATAAATGATTAATTACAAATGTAATTTAAAGCCATGTCCATGGTTTGACTTCAGCATAAAAACAAAATGCTTGAATATTGTCTTTTCTACTGTCTTCCATAGACAAAAAAAATGCTTGGTGCTGTGTAATGGCCAACCATATAAACCAAGAGGCTAAGATTTCTGTTAAACATATTGATTCAAACTATATTGCTTTTTTTTATTGAAAAACATCTTTTTTTTAAAGCATAAATTGTGAGACCAGTGTGTGTCAGTTATGTACATCTGGAAAAGAGTTATTTGGACATCAATTAGTCTGCATGATGTACCACAACTTGGTAATAATAAAGTCAGCAATGTTATTTAGAACACCTTACAGATACTTTAAGGCAGTCCAGTTTTAGTAAGCTGTAACACCTGACATTGTCACTGTTGTTGATTTCTGGATGTCATGGTAACATAGGAGGTCATATGATTGGATCTAAAATGTATTCTCTATTACATCAAAAGCATTTCAAAATGAAAAATGCAAAAAAACTTCAGCTCTTTCAGTAATAGTGACACATCAGTGTAATTTACTGCACAAAGCAAAGAAAGAAAGGGCATTATGCATTTCTGGGAAAGGGCTATTTGGAGAGTGAGTCTGTTCAGTGCACCACTACCCACTACATTTGACCAAGTGCTTAAGCACTATTCCCTCATGAGGAATAAAATGTGCTCTGTGCTTTAACAACTACTACCATTATTATATATATAAAACTGGACAATTCTGTTCTAATGGAAATATGTTCTGTTTTGGACGTCCTGTATATTATCTAAGTGCCAATTATTATATTAATGCACATATTTTGCTCGCTATTAACTTATTTTTCTATTTAGTAGAACTTAATAGTACTCAGTACTTACATACTTAAACATGTCACAGCTGTGCTTTGCATACATTTATACAGATGTGGGTCAGATAAGTTCTGGCTTACAGAAATGCTATGGTAACTCAGATAATCACTCTTTATAACTGTACTGAGCAGAAAAGCAGCAGCAGTTTAGGTGTGTACTATTCTAACCATACATCACAGGGGTGGCATCATGGTATGGGGGTGGTTTACTGCAAAGAGGTATGGTGCCCTTTACAAAACAGATGAAATTATAAGGAAAGGATATTGGAGGCAATAAGGAAAATTAAAGCTTGGGCACAAAATGTTTTCTAAATGTACAATGACCCTGAGCATACTTGTTAGTTGTAGCAAAATATGCTTGAGGACAAAAAGTGTTGACCTTAATCCCACAGAAAAATTTGAGCAATGTGATGCATAAAACCATGCAAATTGTAGCCGGATTCAGGCTTACACAGAAAAGCACAAAAAAACAGAACATCAGTAAATCTTTGTACAGCATTTCTGTTTTTACATGTATGCAGTGAAATGAAATTACTGTTATTCTGTTCCATTAGTCCCATATTACTAGAGTTCACCGTGTCTAGCATCAGGACATGTTTGAAATGACCACAATCAATCCATAAAGTACATACATTGTGCACTTATAGAAATGAGTCATTTAGAGCAGTGTTCCACTTTCCATTATGTTTGAACAAGAACTCGGGTTGTAAAACATTTCCTGGTTAGTTTTAAGATCCCTGTCCTGTTCTTTAACAACCACTGCCATTATGGTGAAAATAATTAGACAATTCTAGCTAACTGACTGTAGCAGCTGTTTTGGGGTTATGTTTTGAGATGAAAAGTGTGGTTTTCTTTGTATCCCTTGACTTTAGGGATTTAACAAAAAACCTTAAAATCAATTTCTCCTAATCTCCATGTAAAAAGGTTTTTAATTGAAACCTAGCAAGAATATATTACCTCATATTATTCACAGACTTTACTTCAAATCATAGGTGTTGTGTGCAGAATTGATGAATTATGGACTCTGTACCCTTAAAACAGCTACAGTATATCATTTAGTAGGCATTTATTTTCAGATTAATCCTTTGAGAGGCATTTTTGAAACGTTAATCATGGATCTATGATCAGTTTTATTAGATTATTTATTGTATGTAAGTTTGCCCTTGAGATAGAAATATAAATGCTAGTTTAAACAAAAGAGAAAATGAAGGATTTAACATCGAACCGGCTGCTGTGTTGGGTTTTTACTTCCCTGTCTTTGTTGTGTAGCTCACACTTACCTGACAAGCCTGGTACAGCAGTTGGTGTTCAAACTTCTTGATGCCAAGGATCTGCTGGAACATCTCATAGAGCTGGTCTTTGCTAAGAATGAGCTCAGATGCAGCGCTAGCAGTCATGCGTTGCTGAGCCTTACGCGGGTCTTCGTCCCCCCGGTAGATGGTATCAAACTTGGCCATCCAAGAGCTCAGCACTGTCTCTTTGCTCAAGCCATCGATCTCAGGCAGGCTGCGGACACGCTTCTCAATGTGGCGCTTAAACACTTCACGGCAATCCACAGCCGAGAAGCCTCCCATCTGGACCATCTTAGCCACACGATCACTTTTCAGAAACACCTAGGAATATAAACAAGACTTTCAAAAATGTCTTCACAGTAATTATCCCTTTAACACAAACAGAAAAATGCTATTTCTTAAATTGTAAAGTTTGTTATATTATCGATTTTGTACAACGATGCAGTAACAATAGCATTAGCACAATGGGATAAACAACACCAGTAGTACATCATATATCATTAAAAAGAATAAAATGTATAATTACTTACCATGCCAAAATATTTAAAAAATGTAATTAGTAATAAAAAAATGTAATTGTGTCGAATAAAATTTATGATTACATTTTAAATGCTTTTAATAGAAACAAAACCAATCAACTTCTTTTATAGACAGCAAAGCTACAGACCAGAAAAGAGTAAACAATGTTTCAAGTATATAACATTCCTCAGTTTGAGGGTAGTTTTATCCAAGGTGTCATAAAACTCTCCCAACTTGACAGTTGAGGTCAGAGCACAGGGTCAGCCTTAGGCTAAGGGCCTTGGGGCTTAAGTGAACTGGAAAATTTGGTGGAATTGGTAAATTAATATGCCAACTTTTGGATTTAATGCCCAAAGCAATAACAACTAAGTTACCATGCCTGTGGAAGTCTTAACTACTGCACGTTTGTCCAGTGTATAATTATTTCTCACCTCAGTAGTGCTATTAGTAGCAAGACAAATTTTTGGAACCTATAATTTCTAAGAGTGCACTTAAAGCATTAAGTAAAGTTAAGTTCCCAGAACACACATTCAACAAAAAGTTGCTTTAAAGCATTTTATTAAATGTACTTATACAGGGAGCAAATAATAATTTTCTGAATATTCACATATTAATTTTGCTTACGTTATATAGTAATGCTCTCATATGGAAGTCTATCCCTTCACTCATTAAGCAAAAGGCAGAGACATTTTTGACTATTTGCTTGTCTATTGCTGTTAAGTATTCTCAGTTACCACTTGCATATAATTTTTTATTTATTTACACCTAGAGAATTTTGCATTTTCACTTGACTTGTATTAAACTGTATTGGGAGGAAAACAGGAGGAAACTTGTATAGAAATCCCACAAAAAATCATAAAAAACATGGAATAGCACACAAACCCCATGTAACAGTATTACCCATTACATCACCTGAACAGCACTAAATAAAAAAGGATTAACTTAAAAGTATTTTAACTCAATTTAAAATATGTTATTGTGTAGTTTTTGTTCTTAGTTGTTTGAAATACATGTGCTATTTACACATTTTAAGGGCCCTGCAGTGAAACAATTCTTCTTTTGCAGAAATCACTGCATAATTAGTATAATGATTAAAACCAAAAATTGCACTGTTCTGCTGTGGGAATTTTTGCAGGACTTTGGTTTAATATTCTACAGTATGATAAATGCATCTCCATCTATAGTAATATAGCAAAATAATAAAACAGTATCATTAGAATAGGAAAATCGAGGCTTTAAAAATTCAAATGATGCAGCCAGTATGGGTAGATATGTTGAATTCATAAAAGCACAAATTTGGCAGGTCTTTTTAGCTGCCACTTATTTTTTGTGTTATATGTGTTGACATATAAACAAGCTAGGAAAAGTAGTTTGGCATTTCACCAACTACTGGAGCCCCCACTACACCTGCACTCTCAATCTGTCTCCAGCCTATGTTTCAATTTGATTAATATAGGAGTTGCGAGTAAACTGTACTTTATGGTATTTCTCCACATTAGAAAGGTCTGCTCGAGCTGTTTGGCTGCAGCTTTTTCTGCTTTTAAGGTCTCTCTCTCCTTTGCTTTATTGGGGAAAACGGATGGGGCTCTAAATTACTGTCTGGTTTAAATCCAGACGGCTGTTTGCCATGAACCTCCTTCGATGTGCATGAACACAGTAACATCCGGCTCTACAAATGAAATGGGACAATGTATCTGAATAAGCACATCACTGGCACTGATCTCACCTGCTATCCTATTAATGCATGTTTCTTATGATGAGAACATTGATGAGAATTGTCTAAGTAGAAAAAAAAATGAGCTGCTATAGCATCACACTCTGTCAACCTCTTAATATGTAACAGTGATGTGGAAAAAAGAGACTTCCGACATCACAAAAGCTGACTGATTTGCATGTTAATATCGTGCCTCCGCTGACGCACACGTTGTGTATCTTGCTGCTGTGATGTGACTGCAGATCTGTCATGATCACTGTGTTTCGAGCTGATGAGGGGGACCTGTTATTTGTTAGACTATGGTAATGATCATTTGCCGATTGATGGCTGATAATAAATCCATATTTAAACAAGCAAGCTGCATAATGAAACTATTCTGCTGTAACGATAACATTTATATAATCATACCACATGTTTAGGTTCATTAACCTAATTCTTTTCCAATTTAGCTCCGTTTCTAATAAGGATCTATGTTTATTCTTATGTTTTAGTCTTTGAACTGGCAATCCCACTCAGATATGAAAATAAAATAAAAAAAAAACATTGAAATGAATGAATAAAATTAATTTGCTGTGAGAAAAGAACACATCCACTATGCTGCCATTGTTTTTTTCCAGTAATGGTACTTTATTCGAACTATAAGGTTCAGTGTTTTTAGCATTTGAAAATAAATGAATGAGTCATTTTCAGGCCTGGAGCATAGAAGGGGAAATTAATGGGTTTGTAGGCAGAAAAGGCAAGAGCATAAGTTCTATTAATAGTATTATAATGGCTAGGTGCCCTGATCAATATGGGGGTGATGTTGACATATGATCTATGGGCCAAAGCATCACTGTGTGTCTTTGTCTAAGATGTCTGAGAAATCCATTCATATTAAGAAAATTATATATTACTGTTGTCCAATTTTTAGTTGCCACAACCAAAGACCAATCTAATGAACAGAATATCTAACTAAGACAACTGCATCATTATCCATGCTTTCACCTTTTTTCCTGTTTTGGAAAGTGAAATGTGGGTGGCACAGTGGCTTAGTGGTTAGCACGTTCACCTCTCAGCACTGGGGATTCCGGTTCGAATCCCAACCTGGGTGGAGTTTCCATGTTCTCCCCGTGTTCGCATGGGTTTCCTCTGGGTTCACCGTTTTCCGCCCACAGTCCAAAAACGTGTATCGAGGTAAATTGAGTTCTCCAAATTGCCCCATATAGAGTGCGTTTGTGTGTGTGCCTGTGTGAATGAGTGAGTGCCCAGTGTTAGATTGGCGCCCTGTCCTGGGTATGCATCTGCCCAGTGCCCAAAACGTTCTCCCTGAATGGGCATGGGGAACCCCCCCACGACCCTGGTAGAGAATTAAGCAGAAGATAATGGATGGATGGTAAGTGAAAATTATGCCTTTGAATATTTTGCAGTTATTTAGAATCGTTGGCCACTAAAATATGTAATATGTGTATATCCTTTTCTTTGAAGAGTCTGGAACAAGATCTCAGAACTCAGACTCATAACCATAATCTAGAATTCTGTATTGTATATGCCAGCATAAGCTAATAATCAACTGCAAAGTACTAAGCCTGCATAAAATGACATAATGACATAGTGACCTTAACCATAACAATTCTTCATGAGTGAACCCATTAGCATAAACATTTCCACATTGTGTCTAAAGGGTCTTTTTTGTTCCTTAGAGGCTTATTGGTTTTGTCATATCATTGGAAGATTACTTGCACAGTGACATATTGCCAAAGCGTTTGCTTCCTTGAGAAATATGATTCAAAATTATTAACTTGTCACCAACAAATACTGTAAAACATCTAGAGGCAATTTTAGAAGGTCCTTTAGTGCAAACATCTTTTTTTACATATTTAAGTAAAAAAATCCAGTCTGCATGTTACAACCAAAATTTCCAAATGTTTAGTTGTTCAAAGTTGTTAAAACATATAAATGTTCAATAGAAACAAAATATAATACAGCACATCTTATAAATTGATTCTGGGTTTAAACAAACTGTACCTCAAAGTAGCTTTGAACTGCATTGATGAAGGCCTCATCTGCCACAATCTGAGTGTCTCCTTTCAGAAAAGACTCAAACCGATCCTTAGTTGTCTGCAGCTGCTGTTTAGTGATCTAAAAGTATAAAAAAAGGAATTGTTAGTTGCTAAAATAATAAAAATGTAGGTACAAAGAGAGAAGTTTTGATTTGCTTTTCAATGGAAAAATCTTAGTTGTAGATGAGCCTAGAACAGAGCTAATTTACTAATAAATCAAAAGACCAAGAGTATTTGGAATGACTTCAGGCTGAAGTTTGTATAAATCACATTATTTTTATAATATACAATTTTGTTCTCTCTCTTTCTCACGCTCTCTCTCTCTCTCTCTTCTTCACACATCATGCACACAATTACACAGACATGTACTAAAAATTTGTATTCATTCAATTATTCATTTTTTTCAGATATATATATCCTGTCCAGACACCCTGGACCAGTTACCAGTTCATCACATAGCAGAAATAAAGACAGACTCACATTTATTTTCATGGGCAAATTTTCACAAATTAACATATTTATAACGTAGGATTATGATTTACTGACACCAAGTTAAAAGATCTAGTTAAAAATCGTCAAGCAGTTTAACGGTATTCTGTTTTTAACAGTTACAACAAAGATAATGTTAACCATGATTCTACTGAAGCACTGCGGCTACGACAATTACTGGATGGAACTTGGATTTCTATTGGACTGGTGGTGTTGCAGTCCTGCAGGATGGCCTCAATGGACTTATATTGTTTTGCCAATTGTTATAGTTAAATCAATTGTTGAATACGGGCACCTTATCACTAGACAATCTGTACATGGCTGTCCTACACTGTTGCTGCTGCCTGGATGCTCAAGTAGGATAAGTCTCCTACCGAACCTTGGTCCTAATAAGATAAAAAAAAACAAAAGAAACTGCATAACTGGGAGTTTTTCTTGCAATTGTTGCATTGGCTTGCTCTTTTGGGGTTCAGGGGTATAACACTGTAAAGCTTCTTTGTGACAATGTACTTTTGTAAAAAGTGGTATATAAAACAACTACTTGAACTTCAAGATGTTTCAATGTGATGGCAGATGTTTCAGTGTGCGTCATCACTTTTAAGAACATGCCGTGACTCTAGACCAAAATTTCAGCCAACCTTCTTCACATATCTCCAACTGATGTTAAAAGAGTTTTTCTTTTGTTCTGTTCTTGCTTTGAAAAAAAGCATCTGCTGAATGACTAAAGAGATTTTGTGTAGCTAGCAACATCAATTATTTGATTAATGTTGCTACCAAGTGTAGTCTATGAGCTTGTTAGCCTACAATGATGGGTTGCATTTAACATTTTCAGTTTTATAGTGTAAGTCTAAATCTAAAGATTCCACGTTCTCCCCGTATCAGCTTGGGTTTCGTCCGGGTTCTCTGGTTTCCACCCACAGTTCAAAAACATAGTTTCAAAGGAAATTGAATGCTCTAAATTGCCCCATATGGAGTGTGTTTGTGTGTGTGTCTATGTGAGTGAGTGTGGCCAACGATAGGGTGGTGCCCTATCCTGTGTGTATTTGCCCAGCGCCCAAAATATTCTCCCCTGGATGGGCATGGAGAGACCCCCCCCGTGGGATTAAGCAGAAGACAATGAATAAATGTATGAACATGTCTAAATAAGTTTTCTTCAGGTTCTCTGGTTTCCTCCCACAGTCCATAAACATGAATTTAATGTCAATTGGCAACTCTAAATTGCCCTGTATAAATTGCCCCAGTATAGTGTGTGTGTGTGTGTGAGTAAGTGTGTGCCCAGTGATGGACTGGCACCCTGTATCTGACCAGTGCCTGAAATGTTCTCCCTGTATGGACATGGGGAATCTTTTCCGAGACTGTAGTATAGGATTAAGCAGTCAAGATAATAAAATGAGATGAGTGTGTTAAAAACATTTGATAGATGACAGATTTCTACCAAAACATGCTAATTAAGAAATAACAAGAAATAAGAAATAACCAAAATAACCAATGTGACACTCATTTGTAAGGAACTGGTGCATAAACCAGAACAGATTAATTAAGAGAGGTTCATTTAAAGAATGAATATGTGAGTTTCATTAAGTGAGTTATGCATGTGAAAAATGCAGAAATATACCAATTAATCAGCAAAAAATCTACATTAGAAAAATAATAATGAAAATAAATTAAAGTTTTTATAAAAGTCCCAGGTTCCCCATGCCCATCCAGGAGAGACCATTTCGGGCCCTGGACAGATACACCCAGGACAGGGCGTCAATCAATCACTGGGCAACACTCACTTACACAGACACACACACAAACACACTCTATTTGGGGCAATTTAGTGCATTCAGTTTACCATGAATTCATGTTTTTGGAATGTGGGAGGAAAGTGGAGAACCTGGAGGACACCCATGCGGACACGGGGAGAAAATGGAAGCTCCACCCAGATTGGGATTCGAACCTGGATCCCCAGAGCTGAGAGGCGAATGTGCGAACCACTAAGCCACTGTGAGATAAACCCCTTCAGATAAACAAAAAGTATTTAACAAATACATAACCCAATCTGAGCAGAAATCGATTGAATGCATCAATTCACTTCAAAAAGTTATTGTGAGTGGATTTTGGTTGATTCTGCACTGCGACATGAGCAATGTTCATAATATACAGAATTAAATATGGATAAAGGGGGAAAAATCACTTGATTAAATATAACACTGCCATAAGTGTGAGAATCAGAGTCATCTATTATGCTGGGCCTGAAGGGCCTCAGTGTTTAATTGGTTGTGGCCTACTGTTCTCTTGAGAAATACAATAAATCCTAGGTTGTGCATTCGTGTGTAGGTGAGAGCCTGTAAATATCTGTGTTTTTGAGTTTGCATGCATGTGAGATTCTGGTGTGGGAGGAAGGTGGAAAAGTACCATGTAGAGTGTGCCTGTGAGGCATTACAGCACCATCTGTGTGTTCCTCTATTCGAGTCTGTCTTCGCTTTCTTTCATGGACACCCGTGCTCTATTTGTCCTTTCAGCATAGCATATCTAGTCTTTTAGGTTTGGTAATATAAAAATTAGAAACAAAGCAAAACGTTATGCAATTGGTTTTTTTTTGTTTGTTTTTTTAAATATGCTGCAGCTCTGGGTGAGAGAGTTTCGGAAGTGCACAAAGCTGAAGGCAGATAGAACATTTTTTAGACTTAATTTTTTTATATATTTAGAGAAACAAAAGTTTGAGGATAGGGACATCTCCTTGATTTTCGAAGCATCATACAGATTTGCTATATATGTTTTTACTGATGACTTTAAGCTGATTTGTTTAGGAGTGTAATGTTTAAATAGCGCTCAAGACTATTTCCTGACAGGAAAAGGTACAAGCGACAATCAGTGTCATTTCCATTTGGCATGCCTTTAGTATGTGGGGAGTCCAAAAAAAAAAACCCCACACACACTAATGGACTTTTTCTGAGATTTTCAGGGACTCAAACTATCTTGAATGCATCCTCATTAGCAACGTGGGACAGACCCTAAGATTCTAAGTCCACTCATGCACAGCACCGCTAAGTACCACTTCTTGTTAAGGAGCTGAACTCAGCCTGGCTGATTTAAATTTTGTATTAGGATAAACATGAACGACCCTGAGCTGTATTCTGAATAGCACACTGTGAAATGTATACAGCAGCATGCTGTGCAGATATCAGTGCTAATATTTGGCAAGCAGAATACAATAATGTTGGTTGCATGCTGCAAACAGAATATAATTTTTTTGGATGT
Source organism: Corydoras sp. C115 (assembly GCA_019802505.1). NCBI lineage: Eukaryota > Metazoa > Chordata > Actinopteri > Siluriformes > Callichthyidae > Corydoras > Corydoras sp. C115. The sequence continues at coordinate 2,247,635 of JAFMOC010000072.1, forward strand.
CATCAGCATGAGAACAGTACATATTAAGCTTTACTTCACTTTTTTCATATTCCAGAAGTGATGAGACACTTTACACAACAACGCTTTCCCCACTTTTTTTTTTTCTTTTTCTTTCACCAGAGACTTTATCTATTTTACATATATCATGCTGTCACAGGTGCCTGGGGCATCTGTCCCTCATTTGTGTTACTCATTGTCTCCGTGGGGTGATTGGTTTATTTAGTGCATGTGACTGGGTGTATTTTGTATTTAGTTCCCGTGTTCCATTACCCCCGTGCACGTCTTTGTTTGTGGTGTACCCAGGTGTTAGTCGCGTTTGTTTCGTTCCCCCTTTTCTGTTGGTGTCCCTACACCGTTTTAAATAATTAATCCTGTTGTGTTGTTTTTATCCCGGTGTTCTCTGAACTCTTCATCCGTGCTCAACCACGGTACAGCGCTGCGCAATATCCGTGGGAGCGTTTTTCCCGACGGACCGGCGTACGCATTTTTCTACGCACAGCCGTTCCAAGGAAACGCTCATCAGGCGCAAGCGGCGTACGCATTCCCTCCCGCGTAGCCGATCTTCCGGGGAAGAACAAGTGAGGTGGCTAACAGAAAGACGTGCCCTACATCTGGAGGGTTCCGAGCACCAGGGGTCGCCCACTGCCGAGTCCGAGCACCAGGGACCGCCCGCTGCCTAGCCCGGGCACCAGGGGCCGCCCATCGCCGATCCCAAGCGTCAGAGGCCGTCCGCGCGCCGATCCCGAGCACCAGGGTCCTCCCGCCAACGACTCCGAGCACCAGGGGCACTCTCCCCGCCTCGCAGCTAGAGGGCGCCGATCCGCGCCCCGCAGCGAGATGACGTGCTCCACGCTTCGTCAGCAGGGGGCATCCATCACGCCTCATCTCCAGAGGGACCCCCCCCCTTCTTTCTCCGCGAGAACTCCCTTTTCTCCCTTTTTTCTCCTTCATGGTCGCTTCCCCCTTTTGCGCGACTGTTGGGGTGGGAGTATGTCACAGGTGCCTGGGGAACCTGTTCCTCATTTAATGGACATTGTCTCTGTGGGGTGATTGGTTTATTTTGTGCACGTGACTGGGTGTTTTTTGTATTTAATTTCCATGTTCCCTTAATCCCGTGCACGTCTTTGTTTGTGGTTTATCCCGATGTTAGTTCGTTTGTTTCGTTCCCTCTTTTTCTGTTGGTGTCCCTACACCATTTTAAAGAATAAACCCTGTTTTGTTTTTATCCCGGTGTCTCCGAACTCTCCTTCCACGGTACAGCGCTGCGCAATATCCCCGCGCAGGTTATATCCGTGGGAGCGTTTTTTCCAGTGGACCGGCGTACGCATTCTTCTCCGCGTAGCCGTTCCCGGGAAACGCTCACAAGGCGCAAGCGGCATACGCATTTCCTTCCGCGTAGCCGATTTCCCGGGGAAGACGAGCGACTGCTAACAAATGCTGGTAATGTTTATATTTTATGTTCTGAGTTTCTAACTTTATATTTTAAAGGTGCTGCCATATTTAATTTCAAAATGTAATATTTTATTTTCTAGCTAATATTCATTCATTATTTTCTGCTTAATCCTCTACTAAGTAAGGTAGCATGTCGGGGGGGGGGGGGGGGGGGGGGGGGGGGGGGGGGGGCCCATGCCAATCCAAGGGGAGAACATTTCAGGTGCTGGGCAGATACACCCAGGATGGCAATTGATCACTGGGCACACTCACTCACACAAACACACAAACACACACTAGATGGTGCATTCAATTTACCTTGAAAATAAAATAAAATAAAATATTTTGTGCAAGTGCTTGTAACAACAAAATTCTTATAAGCTTCTTATATGCTTATTCTTATAAAATTATTATATTATATATATATATAGCTTTGGTATCTGGCAGAGTAATTTCATTACGCTTATAAGAATTTTAAGGTTACAAGCACACACACACACACATCTATATATATATATATATATATATATATATATATATATATATATATATATATAAAATAACCTATATTTGACTTTGGGTGGCACAGTGGTGTAATGGTTAGCACGTCCACCTTTCAGCGCTAGAGATCCTTGTTCAAATCATGATTTTCCATGTTCTCATCATTTCTTCGTTTTCTTCAGGTTCTTTGTTTTCTTCCTATTGTCCTGCTCTAAATTGCCCCGACATAATGTGTGTGCCTGTGTTAGTGAGTATATGCCCAGCGTTGAATCTACTCAGTACGAAACTTTCTCCCATGGATGGGCATGAGGAATTGACCCTGGTAGAGGATTAAGTGTCAGATAGTAAGGTGAGATGAGATATTTGACTTCATGTGCTGGCTTTTGGTAAATAACTGTTTGTAAGTCATAATCACTAAAGTTATTTATTTTCAGGATCTTAAAGGTTCATTGCTTATTTGCCAATAAATATATACAATAAAGGAAGTCACCTTAAATTATTCATAACAAACCCATTCAGCTTTATTTAGGAATACGATTACTAAATAAACATCAGTATTTCTTCTGATCCATCAATGGATCTACGTATTTTTCCTCATTAACATGAGACCGACCTTAATCTATGATATCCATCCATCCATTATGTTCTGCTTTATCCTCTACTAGGGTCGTGGGGAGGTTCCCCATGCCAATCCAGGCGCTGGGCAGATACACCCAGGAAAGGGCGCCACCCAGGTTAGGATTCAAACCACTGAGCCACCATGCCGCCCTCTGTGATAATAATGTGCACTTATTTTCTGGTTTCATTGCTTTTGAATTATGACTTTTGAAATGTCTTTTCCTGAAAAGTTGCTGAACACAATCTCATTTTGGCCCTTTAATTTTCTCGTAATTATCTGATTAGCTACATAAATAAAGGTAAGTCTCACAGTAAGGAAGTGACTAAGTATACGGATGCAATGAATCACAATGGAAGTCCAGCTAAGATGGTTTCCTTTCTTAATCACATTAAAAGCAATTGAGTCTTGCTCAGTGAATGTTGTTCCAGCTTTTCACTCATCGGTTAGACTTGGCACTGCTCACTTTGCAATTCTGCCCACATCTAACCCACACAGAGTCACCATCGATCCTTTCTCCAAAGCCGTCTTATTAAAGATTGCTCTGAGGCAGCCAGTTTCACTAGTGAAGACTAGAAAGGACAAACACATAAATCAACCTCGATATGTCACCACAAGGGCAGAGAACACATACACACAAGCACACTTGTACAGATGGCCAGTCTCTGATAGTGTGAAGTACACTGACAAAGTGAGACTTATTATACCATCATGTTTCTCTTCAAAGAACTTGAGTATGAAGCCTGTCTAGCCAGGAGATTCTATTTTGATCAAGCATTCAGTACAGTGAGCAGTGTATATATCTTGCTGTATCTAAGACTTTCAGATGCTTGCTCATTATTTCTTGTGTCACTGACAGGGGAAAAAACACATTTTTATAATTTTTCACCCTGTTATATATTTTTCTAGTGCATTTAACCATTATGTTCTGTATTTTATTAACAATATTTAGACCATATACAATAATTAGTAAAATTGCCTGTTACAACAATTATTTTATTTTGTTTAGACTAGAATAAACCATCTGTATCTACATGGAAGCAAATTTTAATGAGGCTGTAGCAACATTTATCACTGGTGCTGAAAAGAGCAATGTGGCTGCCAGGTTGCTCAGGAGAAGAGGTATTTAGTGGATGGCAATTTACAACCAAACCTCTGACTATATACCAATACACTGCTATAATCAAAAAAATTGAGGTTTGTATGAATATTGGTTTGTTTACAAAATCACATTGCAAAAACGTCCCTTTAATTTAAGGAGCACATAGTTTATACCACATAGTTTATAATGAAGACATTTTTAACATGAGTTGTGGTTAAGGTTTATAAAATAAAATGAATAGGTCTTTGAAAACATTGCATGAAAATGTGTGGGTGGGCTGATGTGTGCTTCTGTGGGTGTGGGTGTGTGTGGATATGTGTGTGTGTTTGCATACTCAGCAAAGAAAGACTGCAGAGTCGTTGATAATTATGATAATTGCATAAGGGCAGGAGCCTTTGCTAACAGTTTAAAGATACTGCATAAGAAAAAAGCTTAAAAGAAATGAAAAAATGCCATTTCTTATACAAAAGATTCATTGGTTTTGTCCAAAAATGCATTTCTCTGGTGCATTTAAATTGAATCTACTTTTAGCTAAAATAATAAAACTAAACACAATGAAATTATGTTTGGTTCAAATAAGCCTATGATTAGCTTTACATTTTACTTCACCAACATAAGAAAAGAAGGGAGACAGAAACATGAAGATATTTCTCCTGGTATTACCTAAGAACTCAAATGCCTAATGAAAAATGAACGTGCTGGCCAAATTTAGAACACAGAAGTTGAAGCAGGAATGAGGGGGAGGCTTTTATAGTACACTTGATGAACTCATATTTTATTTGTATTAAGCAGTAATTCTTCAGGATGGCTCATCCTTGTCTCATACTATCTCTCCTAAACAATTTTAGAAGAGGATGGCATGGTGGCTTAGTGGTTAGCATGTTTGCCTCTCAGCACTGGGGATCAGGATTCGAAGCCCAATCTGGGTGAAATTTCCATTTAATGCTCTAAATTTACTGCTCTTAATTACTCCTATATAGTCTGTGTTTGTAAGTTAGTAAGTGTGTGCCCAGAGATATATTGGGACCCTGTCCTGGCTGTATCTGCCCAGTACCCGAAATGTTCTCCCCTGGGCATGGGAAACCCCACCCCAAACCCCCAAAAAAAAGAGGATTAAGTGGAAGATAATGAATGAATGAATTTTAGGAGAAACATCTGTGGCAAAGCTGATTTCTAAATGAGACATAAGTGAAAATCATAAATAAGTCAATTACAACATTGAAATTCCTCTAGGATGGATTAACGAGTAATAGCTGATAATACAATTCATAACAGATAAATTAATATTTTTTTCCTTTTTTAGTTACACACAGAGGAATTCATCCTCCACATATAACCCATCCGTACAGTGAAACAGGCACATATACACACACTGTGTGAAGTGAGCACATGTGCCTGGATTGGTGGGCAACCTTGTATATGACACCTGGGGAACAAATTAAGTTGGGCGCCTTGGTCAAAGGCACTTTAGCCATATTACTTGGTGCGAACTAGAAATGAACCGGGGACCTTCAGGTCACAAGACTGGTTCCTTAACCACAAGCCCACGACTGCCCAGATAGCAACATTTACAACAGTACAGTCTAAATAAAACTGGAATGATAATCTTGACAGAATTAAATAGATAAAACTCCTATTCGAAACTTAATAAAAACTGATGTAAAAATGGAAACATAGCTTGATAACACAATGAACCTCAGGTTAAGAGAGCGAGCAAAACATGCTTAAATAAAAGCAGGGAATTTGAGTACAATATGGATAATTAACTGAAACAACCCAGCTAAAGGCAATTGAATAAACCGAGTGAAAACATGTAAAAAGTAAAAACAAGTTCAAGACAATGGAAATGTCAAAATTCTATGACATTAAATGAGGCAAAGCTTTCCCTGACATCAAACATCTCCAACCACAACAGGCTGCTTACACATTGATGCATTGATGCATATCCAGCCTCTCAGTGCTGGAGATCCAGATTTGAATTCCAATCAGGGTGGAGTTTCCATGTTCTCCCTGTGTCTCCATGGTTTTTCTCCGGTTTCCTTTACAGTTCAAAAACATGGATTCAAGGTGAATTGATGCTCTAGATTACCCCTTTTCTAATAACCCCATGTGCCCAGCAATAGATTGGCACCCTGTCCTCGGTGTATCTGCCCAGCGCCCAGAACATTCTCCCCTGGATGGGCATGGGGAACCCCCTTGAGACACTAATAAAGGATTAAGTGGAAGATAATGATTGAAAGAATAATTACCCCATCCTAATTGAAATCGCAAAACTACCTACACTAAAACACTATCCTGGGTGTATCTGCCCAGTGCTCAAAACGTTCTCCCATGGATAGGCATGAGGAACACTTTCACGACCATATTAGAGAATTAAGCGACAAAAATGAGATGAGACATTTTTTAAGGCATTGTGGTCATTTAGCTTAAGTAGAATTTCATATGTGCTTGCTGGATTACTAACCAATCCAGTACATCCAAGAAGTATGTTATTTTGTAAGATAACTGGGTTTGAGGTCATGGCTTGGTGTAAGCTACTAGAGTTGCTTTCCATAAATTCTCAAATCATGTATTTGATTCCACAATGTTCAGAACAAAATAATTGTCTAAGCTGTATGTTTATGTTGTAGCACTTCCATAACCTTAAATGGACTGACTGATAATATGCTGACTGATAATTGGCAATCTATGGCGTATTTGACACTTCAAATAAAAGTCAAAAACCTTTGTTTACAAGGAACCAACTCCAAAATCTGTAGAGAAAACAAACACAGTCACACAAAGACAACAATGTGCTTGAATAAATAATAGGAAGCCTCCTGCTGGTTTTGCAGGTTTTTTGCAATATTTACCAAAGGGTTGCTCAGTGACACTGGCACACAAAGTTAATACACGGTAACCTAAACAAACAGCCAAGCCTATTTCCCAATCACCTCCACCTCATTAAATCATTGTCAAGATTAACTAGTTCCACCAAACGAAACCAGCAGCAAAATGCTTCATGGTGTGCTCAACCATCTACCAGCTTAATTCTAATACTATGAAGGCACTTTATACTATTTTTTTCTTCACCACCTTTGCCTGTTTTTCCAGCCCTGCATCCGGCCAATTGTCTCTTCCAATGATGATGTTTCTCGGAAGGATCACAGACCAACTGCTGATGGATGAGTGCTCCTGGTTTGCTGCAGTTATACTACACTCTAACTGAAATGGAGGACCTCACTCTCTCACATGCAGCCTTTTGATCTATGCCAACTATAATTCTGAAAAAGGTTCTTTTGTGCCCATGTTTGATGCACTCAGTGTACCACTGCTGTCAATTTATAAGTAGTTCCTGCAGACAAAACACTACACAATGTTCAGTGTAAAGCAACTGTTATTCTTCTAGATAATAATTCTGTTGTGCTACAATGATTATGATGTTATGTGTATGGTGTTACATTTCAATTTGGTTTTAAATGACCTGTTGAAACCTAAGTTTATATTTTAGTTTATGGGTAAAGAAAATGCTTCTAAATGTTAACGCAATTACCATTATAGCTTTAAAATCAGGAGCTAAAGTACAGAATATTCTGTTGATAAAATGAAAAAAAAAATGTTTCTGGTATATGAAACAGAAGGTGGGTTATATTACATCACATGCATCATCTTAGATTGAGTAAAAGTGTCATAGCCAATAGCCAGCCAGTTTTAAATTATTAAATAGGCATGTACATTTTCCATTCTGTATTGCAATGCATTAGCACTACATTAGAGCTGACCAATTAATCACATGTGAAAGGCAATCAACATTTTTCACCCATTTGGCGACCATATGCTGAATCCTGTTGTGTTCTGTTATGTAAAGTTGTCATTAAGTCAGAATTAGGAATAAGTTAATAATAAAAAGCAATACCAAGGAAACATATTTTAATAATTTCCAGTAAAAAAAAAACACATGTATTTAATATATCTTTATATACCGTACCCTACCATACCAACCGCACCGTACCATACCAATGGAGATCAGATCACTACACAATCTGTATATGGCTGTCCTACACTGTTGATGCTGCCCGGCCACTCAAGGAGGAAGAGTCCCCCACTGAGCCTTGGTCCTCCCAAGGTTTCTTCATAAAAAAAATAACTAAAAAATAATAGTGAGTTTTTCATGCCACTATCGCTTCATCTTGCTCTTTGGGGGTTCAGACTCATAACACTGTAAGGCTGTTTTGTGACAATGTACTGTTGTAAAAAGTGCCATATAAGTGAATTACTTGAACTTAAACATGAACCAAGAACATGGCCCATGTTCAAGACTTAATCCTATGGGACTCAAACCCTTAACTCTCAATGGTATACTCTCAATGGTATATTGTCTTAGCAACCCCTGTTTTAGGTATTGCTGTTTAAATCAGTCTTTTTGTCATTGCTGTCTTTACAGAAACACATTATGACTCTTATTGATAAGGCTATTAAAAAATCAGGGTCAAAAACAATTGTCTACTCAAATTGATGGGGATGTCACAAGACCCAACATACAAGCATCAGATTTGTGTACACATACTGCTTCTTGCAACAAAATTTCAAACGGCTATGCTGAAAACTAGCTGCTGTCCTAAAAACAAACTGGTGTTTTGTTGTCTTTATTGTAAGATCGCCTCAAAGAAAAAAAAAATTGACCACGTTCCAAATATTCTCTGCAGCAAAGTGACAGAAGCACTCTTGATTGAGAATACAATACATGTGCAGTATGTAATGTGGCATCCATAGCTAGAATGTTTTTTGCATGCCAGTGGAGCGATTATGCGCACAGATGCATCTGTGATTTTTGAAGATGCACCTGAACCCAATTATGGTCTCTGCATTGAGCGGTTAGATAGCTTGCAGTTTGACGCTGGGACATTGAATGAACATGCAGGTATGGTTAGCGCGTACACTATCGCCTGGGGTTTGATCTTTCCTTTTTTCTTTTCTTTTCCTGTGCTGGCCATCGTGCACCTGGGGACTGTTTGAGTGTCCTCTTGGTTCTGGATGACTGTAGACAGCACAGTGCAGTAAGTCACGCCAAGCTCACTAAACGGAAGAGCAAGCAGCATGCTGTAAGTCATAATACGTGCTGTCTGGCATTAGTCTAGGAGGTGCAAATCCGTTCTCGCTCCCCACTGTTTGAGGCTGAGGACTCATAGGATTAACTACGGTCATTCTGTCTGATATCATTGGGTTCGGCATGGCCACACTTTTTAACCGCATGCCGTGCCCATAACAATGTATGACAATTTGCACAACATGTGTGCTTGTGCTACTTGATTGTGTGATTACATGTGTATGTGCATGTATAGAGGTGAATGCATTACATGAAAAAAAGGAATCTGCATTGCCTATATTAACTGTTTTATTGACAATGACGTGTAAATCTGCAAAATAAGTTCCTACCTCTATTCAATGCAAAGGTGTTTGTGGTACTTTGTGGTCTGTTGGTTAATGGTAGGCAGAGTCGGGAGAACCAGAGGAGTAGTCATGCACACCTGGATAATTATCTTTGCTAATTTTCTGGATGCTGTTTAAAGAAACTTGTAAGCATGAGTGTGGCACTGTACGGAAACACATTAAGTAAATGCTTGACGAAGCTGTTTGATGTTAATAAAGAGAGTTCAATTCATGCGTGGCTTTGTCTTAAGTTTTAGGATGCAATGCTGTTGCCAAAACCTATGAACCTATGCAATGCTGTTGCCAAAACCTGGAGAGTATGGAAGTTCTGTAACCATGATATCTTCTTCGCTAGAGAACCTTGTACAAACCTTTACAGACATGCATTATGACCAAACTCAAACCTTGCTCATTCATTCAACTCATTCATTACATGCCAAGAAAGAACACTAGTTCCAGACCCTATTTCAAGTAAAATATTAAAGATTGTCAAACAGCAGGAAGTTCAGCTCCCATTTCAACAGTTATGGCAGACTGGCTCTTGAACTGGCCAAGATGAAGCCACATAATACACATTTCTTACTTATTAGCCCAGCAGCTTCCAGCTGCCAATATGCCGAAGTAATAGAATGTATCTATATAGTGCCTCAAATTGTACACTGTCTCAAATTTATTTATATTGTGCATTTTTGATTGTCTTACTGCAGCTTCATAGGGTTCCAAGCCTTAACCCCCAAAGAGCAAGCTGAAGCAACAGAAAGGAAAGACAAACCAGGTGTTTTTGGACTTTTAAAGGAGAGACCTTGTTAAGACCAAGGCTCGGTGGAAGACTCAAACTCCTCGAGCAGCCAGACACCAGAGCACCTCGCCAAACAGCAATGTAGCAATTGTAGCACCTCCACTTTTGCTAAGACATAATTCCATCCCATACCATTTGGTCAGCTTAAAACAATACTAAAATATGCTACGCCACTTTTGAAAGGCTTGATACACCCTTGCAAGCTCTGAAACTTATTACATTTGTCTAGTCATTTACTTTTACCGACAGCTGTGGGACGACACTTTAAGATGGCTCCTCGTGGAGAAACATGACGCTATAATTATTTTGGACAGGGTAAGTTTGGAACAGTTCATCAGCCGCTTGATGGCAGAATGGCTGAGCTGGGAGCTTGGGCATTTTCAGAAGTATTGTCCTGCGCTGGAGGCAGCAGTTGTGCTGCAGGTCACCCTGATTGAGCGGAGACACACAGCTTCTCAGAGAGTTGATCGGTATACTAAACAGGATTTGGTGGATTTGAGCTGTAATCATGGCATGACTTATAAAAGCTAAATTCAGAATGACACAAACAAAGTCCTTTTTGCAGCAGTAATAAATGTAGATGGCTTTGCCTTAGTATAGTTCGGCACAAGACAAATGCAGCAGTGATTGGGAAGGCAGGTTTGGAATTAACTCAGACCTAGCGTTATTGCATAATACACATTAAACTGCTTTTACAGCTTTTAATTTATGGTTTTCAGCGCTGTGCTGCACACACACACACACACACAACCACACAGACACTCACCAAGACAATTAACACAGATTCTCAGGCATGCAAACCTACCACTTCTGGTTTTGAAGCCTCCACCTCCCATTTACAAACTGATGTATGGTCATGTACTCGCTGCCACAGTGCTGTTATGTAACATTATAAAATAAATAGTTCCGGTCCTTAAATCTGATTCGCTAAACAATTTGTCCAGCCATGACATTTTCAGACGGCAATACACATCTCTGACTAGGTCATATTTGTGAGAATGCATGAAAAACAATACATTAAATAAATCATGTACCATTAATAGAAATGTGCAGTACAGTGGTTTAGTGGTTAGCACCTTCGCCTCTCAGTGATGGGGATTCAGGTTCGAATCTTGATCTGGGTGGAGTTTCCATGTTCTCCCCATGTCCGAGGGTTTCTTCCGGGTTCTCGTGTTTCTCCCTCAGTCCAAAAACATGGATTTCAAGGTAAACTGAATGCTCTAAATTGCCCTATATAGAGTTTGCCCAGTGATAGATTGGCACCCTGACCTGGGTGTGTCTGCCCTGCGCCCGAAACATTCTTCCCTAGGTGGGCATGGGGACCCCTCCACGACCATTGTAGAGGATTAAATGGAATAAATAAATGAATGAATGAAAGAAATACAGCTTGATTTACATAGCAAGCCAATTCCCAATGTGCACTAAGCCTGTATTTCATTACATGTTCAATATATGTACAAACCTTGTACCATTTTATAAAAGCAATAGGGCACTCGAGGCTGTGCATTATTATGAATAAATCATGGGAAAGAGGTGCAACAGCACTCCGCTTTGCATTAAACCTTACAGCACTTCTATCCTGTGATTTATTCACAATAATGCATGCATTCTCATGCCTTTCTGCTTTATTAAACTCCTCCTTTTTACCCTTTAAAAAGTCAGACTACATAAAAACTGTCTGTGCAGTGTTAATAAATACTTCTGTACTATGAAGAAGTGGTGGATAGATAACACCTTTTCATGCCTAATGTTCAAAACTTTTGCAAAACACCTGCTTCTTTGAATCATGCAGGTTTGTACTTTTTTTCACCTGGTATCCAGTCTGTCCTGTCATTTGGAACAGTATCATACTAAAACTGAGCACTGAGGCTCTAGAGAAATTCGCTTGACTAAAAACTAGTCATTTACTGTATGGCATTCTGGCAGGAAGGGGACTATAAGAAAGGCTAAAATATTGCAGACTTCCAATTTTAAATTTGTGGGTGGGTGAACTATGAGGGCTTGTTTTATATGGTTTGTTGTGTGCTGGTAATATAAGGATATTTCACTGTGTACAACAGCATTGTAGATCTGAGGAAAAGTGCTTGGCTTCTTGTACATTGTGCAGTTAAGAATTTAATTGAGATGTTAAACCGAGTCAGGCTTTATGTTTTAAAATCTGTGCCATGTGTTTTTCTTGCCAGGTTGTGTACTGCTAAATCTTAGTGTGTTTCCTTTTCACATAATGTTAATTCTATGATTTTTAGGACATATTTTAACTGTGTGCCAGATCATGTGGTTATCTGCAGGAGAAAGCTAATGTGTGGGTGAGGGTGTAAGCAAATGCCAGAAACTGTAGTTATCCCAAGGATGGTAAGAAATATGACATTGTTCATAAAAACCATACAAAGTAAGCAGAACAGCTTTGTGTGGTTAACTGCTTTAAAATCAATGATTTGTCTACTCATGCATCAAGTTTATGGTAAGAAGTTTTACAGGCATAACATGATACTCTGACAATTCCAGAGAGAGAAAAGGGGAGAGAGGAAGAGCGAGAGAAAGGAAGTGAGAGAGAATGACAGAGAGAGAGAGAGAGAGAGAGAGTGAGGATTTGGAGAATAAAAGAGAAAGAAATAGAGAGAGAGAGAGAGAGAAAGAGACCCATGCTGTTCAACCTTGAGGAAAGAAGAAGGTCATGCAATCCATGTGTCAATTGGATGTGAGTGGAAAGGGGGAGGGAGTGCTTAATGGATGATGTGAAATGCAATAGGGAGAAGAAATTTAGTGTCTGTGGTATTGCAGATGGGTATTTATAAGAAAGTGTTCATGGGGGATGGAGTGAGAGAGTATAATGTAATCAGCTTTGTGTGCATATTCCAAATGCAGCTGTTATTTTGTTACTGGGACGGAAATAAAAAATAAAAAAAAACAACACACTTTATTTTTTACATTTTATTATTTTACAAAAATTGTTTGATTTGTTTCACTCCTGGGCCTGATTAAGACATTATATTAATACTGTATATCCATATTCCTAAAAAATTACACAACCTAAAATATTTAATTTTTTGGAAAATAATGAACATGTCTGAATCAGGTTATTAACTTTTAAGTGTAGAACACATTCTTGCTTTTTCTTTTTCACATTTAATTATTAAGCTCTCCATAAATACTTAAATACTTTCTATACTATGCTGTATGACCATAACCCGTTTTGTTTTACTACAAACCATACAGATGTTATAGATTATTTCAATCAAACTTAACTTATGCAAACTGTTTGGACCACTGATTAAATTACAGGTGTACAAACTAACATATCTTTAATATAACATAGACTTCTGCAAATTTAATGCAATGTAATTCTTCAATTCCCAAATTTCTAAAAAAAATATTTGTATTGATTGCATCTTCTTATTTCTAAGCATTTGCAGCAACTTGTAAATATACTTGATTGTAATCAAAAATTGTCAAGTTCTGTTTTTCATAAAATATAATAATTAGAAGTTAACATTTGAACGAGGGTTGTTTCTAATTAAAGCATGGTGTGGTGGGTTAGCATATATTTACCCAATAAATAAGCTATTTATTCTTAATTCTATTTATTCTTTCATTCATTATCTTTCGCTTGATCCTCTACTGTATCACGGGGGTTCCCCATGCCCATCAAGAGGAGAACATTTCGGGTGCTGGGCAGATACACCCAGGACAGGGTGCCAATCTATTCCTGGGCACACTCACTCACACAAACACACTCTATATGGGGTAATTTAGAGCATTCCATTCACCTTGAACCCATGTTTTTGGACTGTGGGAGGAAACCAGAGAACCCAGAGGAAACCCACACGCACACAGGGAGAAAATAGAAACATCACCCATATATGGATTCGAACCTGGATCACCAGAGCTGAGAGACAAACATGCTAACTACTAAACCACCATGTCGCCCGTAATTTAATTTTATTAAAATCAATACGTTGAAAATACTAGTGCTAAACACCTTTCACCTAAGAGTGTAATTTATTTACTCCTAAACTAATAAATTGCTCTCCCCACACAACAGCTTCTGCTTCCGATCCAAGTGCTGTGCCTCCTCCTCCATGTTACTTGCTTAAATCACTGTAACAGGCTGCAGTTGCACCCCACAACCCAGCCTTCTGTCAGGTATATGCTGAAAAGCAATTGGAAACCTACAGATACAGATTCTCTCAAAGTAGTATGCTAGTTTATTAAAACATTCAAACCCCCAGCAAACCATTTGCACAATATCCAAGAAAAACAACACAATACGTTGCCAATAATTTCTCATGGTTTAAAACAGACATTGAGAAAAGACCAAAAGGCAATCAACACAAAATATGCATATGATGGGATCACCTTGTTAGAAATGTCGTTCTTCCCCGGAAGAGGGCGGCTACGCGGGAAACGGCATACGCCCCTCGCGCCTAGTGAGCGCGTCCCGGGCACCGACCACGCGGGGAATAAAGCGTACGTCGGTCCACGGAAACGCTCCCATGAGTACGACCTGCGCGGAGAAAGTGCGCAGCGCCGCACCGTGGTTGAACACGGAGAGAGAGTCCAGGAAACACCGGGATAAAATCCAAAACCAAATCTATTAAAAACTGGTGACGGAACACCAACAGAAAGGGGGGAACAAAACGAACAAACTAACATCGGGGTATAAAACCGCAAAACAAAGACGTGCACCGAAATGCTGAAAAACGGAAACTAAATAACAAATCAACTAATCACGTGCACAGAAACACACCAATCACCCAGCTGAGATAATAAAGAACCCAAACGAGGGACAGGTGCCCAAGGCACCTGTGACACACCTGCCCCTGACAATGTGACCATTACTCAAACAATCAGCTTCTTTCTAGCTACCTCATTTCCCTCTTCCAAGAAAATATAAATAAATAAATGTAAATGTCTGAATAAATGTAAAACCTGATTAACTGATGAATAAAATGGTATGGGCTGCATCAACTTAGACTAGACTTGTATTAATCCATCATTACCTTGACAGCAAAAACAACAAGAATTTCAAAGCAAGCTAGTGAGTAAAAAAGATTTAATCATTTTTAAACTTGCTTAAGGCAGACTATGTCCACACGCATGTTAAGAATGTTGTTCACGCAACTCTGAATTTGATAATTAATGTAGCATGACCTGTGAGAATTGCATGTCTAGCCACTTAATCAGTGAAAACATTTATCCTGTCCCTTGTCTGTACCTTTTATATATTGCATTAAATTACTATGTATTAAACCTCCACAGAACATTTTGTCGACATAAGGGCACACGCTCTTCCAATTTACTTTCTTACTGATTAAATCCCAGTATTCGTTTTATTATATTAAAGTCATTTACCTCCAGATCTGTTTGTGGCCTTGCATATCTACAGCCCTACATCAAACCCACCAACTCTTTGGTAACTACACATAACTTTAGATTTCCTTTCCCGCATTTAAACCACTGCTGTCATATTAAACAATACAATACAAGCATGTATTTTGCTCTCAGATTGGTTCTTATTAGAGTGAACATAGAATAGTGATTGTCCCTATTATCCATTCATTCATTATCTTCCGCTTAATCCTCTACTAGGGTTGTGGGGAGGAGAGAATAATTCAGGCGCTGGGCAGACCCAGGACAGGGCGCCAGTCTATCACTGGTCCCCCCATCTAACCATCCATAATCTTCTGCTTTATCCTCTATTAGGGTCGTGGGGGGGTTCCCCATGCCCAGCCAGAGGAGAACGTCTCAGGCGCTGGGCAGATACACCCAGGACAGGGCTCCAATCTATCGCTGGGCACACACTCACTCATACAGCCACACACTATATGGGGCAATATGGAGAACTCAATTGACTTGATGCATGTTTTTGGACTGTGGGAGGAAACCGGAGAACCCGGAGGAAACCCACACGGACACGGGGAGAACATGGAAACTCCACCCAGATGGGGATTTAGAATGTGATTTAATTTAATACTCAATTTTTTATGACAACATAATTATTTCCACACCTATATATAATAAATAAAAATTCGTTATTTATTTATATATAAAATAACATTAATTCATTATCTCCCGCTTTATCCTCTATTAGGGTCGCGGTGGGGTTCCCCATGCCCATCCAGAGAAGAACGTCTCAGGCGCTGGGCAGATACACCCAGGACAGGGCTCCAATCTATCGCTGGGCACACACTCACTCATACAGCCACACACTATATGGGGCAATTTGGAGAACTCAATTCACTTCATGCATGTTTTTGGACTGTGGGAGGAAACCGGAGAACCCGGAGGAAACCCACACGGACACGGGGAGAACATGGAAACTCCACCCAGATGGGGATTCGAACCGGGAATGTGATTTAATTTAATACTCAATTTTTTATGACAACATAATTATTTCCACATCTATATATAATAAATAAAAATTAATTATTTATTTATATATAAATAATATAAAATATGTTTTTTTAAATACATTAGTAATACAGTATATATATATATATATATATATATATATATATATATATATATATATATATATATATATATAATTTTGGTAAGTGTCAGATTGCCCACTTGTTACTTATTGAATGTTGGTCATGTTGAGTCACACTGATTTACTGATTAACTGCAGCCACTTTATAATTATAGCACTTTTGAGACTTCAATTGTGACTTAACTTTTTTTTCTGACCTAAATACTACCAGACTTCACATCACAGTGAGGCAAATGAGAAACAAAAGGGAAAATAGTAATGGTTCAATCGATAGATTGGGCAAATGTGTACAAACTGTCATACCATCCATCCATCCATTATCTTCCGCTTTATCCTATATTAGGGTCACGGTGGGGTACACCCAGGACAGGGCGCCAATCTATCGCTGGACACACGCTCACTCACACAGACACGCACACATACACACTCTATATGGGGCAATTTGGAGAATTCAATTGACTTGATCCATGTTTTTGGACTGTGGGAGGAAACCGGAGAACCCGGAGGAAACCCACACGGACACGGGGAGAACATGGAAACTCCACCCAGATGGGGATTCGAACCGGGAATCCCTAGCGCTGAGAGGCGAACGTGCTAACCACTAAGCCACCGTGCCGCCCAATTCGCTGGTCCCTATTATTCATTCATTATCTCCCGCTTTATCCTCTATTAGGGTCGCGGTGGGGTTCCCCATGCCCATCCAGGGGAGAACATCTCGGGCGCTGGGCAGATACACCCAGGACAGGACGCCAACCTATCACTGGGCACACAGTCACTCACACAGACACACTCTATATGGGGCAATTTTGAGAATTCAATTGACTTGATCCATGTCTTTGGACTGTGGGAGGAAACCGGTGAACCCGGAGGAAACCCACGCAGACACGGGGAGAACATGGAAACTCCACCCAGATGGGGATTCGAACCGGGAATCCCTAGTGCTGAGAGGAGAACGTGCTAAACCACTAAGCCACCGTGCCGCCTGGTCCCTATTATACTTTATTTAATTTTTTTTTTTATACTACATGATTCTTTGACAAAATAAGTACATATGACTTTACTTTATTGTTGACTCTCTCTGTCTTAAACTACATTTGGCCACATACGTTTTCAGGCTTGTCTTTCTATCTTTCATTTCATATCTTTGCTGGGTTACTTAACGTCTCCTGTTTCATGTTGATCAGATACCTTATGACTGGGCATACTGAATACTTAAAGCATCTGAGCTTTAAAAAATGCTGTGCTTTCACATGCCTATTTAAATACGGATGAACATTCACTGACATGCCCACACATACAAACCTACATAACATGCACACACATCCACACACAATCTTAAGGGAGAATCGGAAATCAGAGATGAATACAACTGAATATGCCATACTGGCTATTTGAATGCATTTACAATCTCTTAACCTATCACACAATACTGCCATGATTTACTTCCTCTTTAAAAGAAAGAAGCAATCAAATAACCCTCAGCATGACCACATTTAGCTTTGTAGGGTAAATCAGTGGGCATGTTTAAATTAGCCCTATAAGCGTTAGTTCACAAAATCAGTGTAGCACAGAGACAGAAGGTATTTGACAAGGCTTTATAACTCATTTTAAAGATATTATGTTTGTAGTTCATTTAGACATTACATAAGAACAAACATTCATCATTGATTTATTATTTTCCACTTAATCCTCTATTAGGGGAGAACGTTTTGGGTGCTGGGCAGATACACCCAGGACATGGGCCAATCTATTGCTCAGCACACACTTACACACACCCACACAGCCTATAAAGGGGCAATTTATAGCAGCCATTTTACCTTGAATCCATGTTTTTGTACTGTGGGTGGAAACCAGAGAACCCAGCGGAAACCCATGCAGACACGGGGAGAACATGGAAACCCCTAAATAACCATTGCCCCATATAAAAAAAACACTTTTAAATTATTTGCAGACAAAACTAAAGAAATGAAGTTCTGCAGTAGTGTGAGCTCTTATTTTCGATGAACTATGTGTAGGGGGGGGGGGGGGTTCCACATGACCATCCAGGGAAGAACGTTTGGGTGCTGGACAGATACACCCAGGACAGGGCGCCAATCAATCGCTGGGCACACACTCACTCACACAAACACACAATATATGTAGCAATTTAAAGCATTCAATTCACCTTTAATCCATGTTTTTGGCGCCCTGTCCTTGAACCTAATCCTTTACTAAGGTCGCAGGGTGGTTCCTCCTGCCCATCCAAGCATACACTCACACATATAGACCAAATAGGGGCAATTTATAGCAGCCAATTTACCTTGAATCCATATTTTTGGACTATGTGTAGCGTTTGTTAAAAGGCAACAATTTAGCTTCATCTTTTTATAATTTTTTACACTGTTTGCTTATTTGGCGGGCGGCACGGTGGCTTAGTGGTTAGCACGTTCGCCTCTCAGCGCTAGGGATTCCCGGTTCGAATCACCATCTGGGTGGAGTTTCCATGTTCTCCCTGTGTCCACGTGGGTTTCCTCCGGGTTCTCCGGTTTCCACAGTCCAAAAACATGGATCAAGTTAATTGAGTTCTCTAAATTGCCCCATATCGAGTGTGTGTGTGTGAGTGAGTGTGTGCCCAGCGATGGATTGGCGCCCTGTCCTGGGTGTATCTGCCCAGCGCCCGAGACGTTCTCCCCTGGATGGGCATGGGGAACCCCACCGCGACCCTAATAGAGGATAAAGCGGGAGATAATGAATGTTTGCTTATTTGGACTTTATATTAAGATTCCATTCAGTCTATCATACTCTCATTGTCAAATTGCATATGTACACGTTAAGAGCTGAAATTGAACATAAATGTGATTTAATTTAATACTCAATTTTTTATGACAACATAATTATTTCCACACCTATATATAATAAATAAAAATTCATTATTTATTTATATATAAAATAATATAAAATATGTTTTTTTTTAAATACATTAGTAATACAGTATATATATATATATATATAATTTTGGTAAGTGCCAGATTACCCACTTCTTACTTATTGAATGTTGGTCATGTTGAGTCACACTGATTTACTGATTAACTGCAGCCACTTTATAATTACAGCACTTTTGAGACTTCAATTGTGACTTAACTTTTTTTCTGACCTAAATACTACCAGACTTCACATCACAGTGAGGCAAATGAGAAACAAAAGGGAAAATAGTAATGTTTCAATCGATAGATTGGGCAAATGTGTACAAACTGTCATTACTGTCATACCATCCATCCATCCATTATCTTCCGCTTTATCCTATATTAGGGTCGCGGTGGGGTACAACCAGGACTGGGCGCCAATCTATTGCTGGGCACACGCTCACGCACACAGACACGCACACATACACACACTATATGGGGCAATTTGGAGAATTCAATTGACTTGATCCATGTTTTTGGACTGTGGGAGGAAACCGGAGAACCCGGAGGAAACCCACGCAGACACGGGGAGAGCATGGAACTCCACCCAGATGGGGTTTCGAACCGGGAATCCCTAGCGCTGAGAGGCCAACGTGCTAATGACTAAGCCACCCTACTGTCATACCTCTTTAAGAAAATAAAAGTAATGTAACAATAATAACATTAACATCCTGAAAATTAACACATAGTTGTAGAAATGTATCGTCTTATTTCATATGTAGCCATTATTATTTTCATTTTTCTTCTTTATTCTTTTGCTGTACATATTCCACTACAATATGCTAATTAAGCTGTGGGGGCATCATTTGCCTCATAGCATTTTTCTAGTTTTAATTTACAAACGAAGGTCCATTGAGTGCATGCATGAATGAAAGGCAATATGGTAAAACAAAAATACCAAATTGGTTTTATCTATCAATGTGGGTAGCATTAAACATGTGACATCCAGCTGTTAATGAGCTGGTTGTAAATTGTAAATGATCAACCTAGATCAATAAGTGAGCGGGAATTAGAAGGGAGCTGTTGTACACCCATGCACAGGCAGGATCAGATACAAGAGTGGTAACAGTTTGAAACACTGCAGCATACTGTGATCAATAGCCTGAAGCTTTACACTAAGAGTAGTGGCTCTGAAATGAATGAAAGTGAAGCAATAGCAAGGTAATAAAAAGGACAATCTATATGCAGACGAGAACAAAGGCCTGGCTGCATGTCATTAGCCTAATATACAGTAAAGCTTTGTCTGGTTGCAGTTTGCTTAACAGGGGGTTACTACTATTTTTGGTATTATTACCGTAATCTTTATTATTATTACTTAATCACAGAAAATGAGATATTGATAATGATCAAAATATACTGAGAGCAGGGGTACTATATAATGTCTACATAGTAGTGTAAATGCGTATATGTGTGTGTGTGTGTGTGTGTCCACTTTCATTTATTTTTTGCTATTCCTTTTATTCCTATTTATTTATCTGTCAGATGGAAGGAGATGGAAGCTAAAAGCTAATCCCTGTCAGTATGCAAGTACGCATAGTATTAATGTTACAATGAGTTTCATATTAGTTTTGCATAATTTCATGTTTTAAAGAGGATTTTGTACAACACTATTGAACCAACGGTGCTTAAATGCTTGAAGATTGTAAGCTAGACTTGAATGAATGATACTGTACAGTATACTACTACTACCACCATGTTCCTCCTACTATCACTACAACTACTACGAATAATAATTTTGAGTCTCTCAAACAATTAGCTGAATGATGTCTTAGTGGAATTTGCCCCTGTACCACTCATGTCACCCAAGAGAACTCAGGTTGAGCTCTAAGACACAATCTTGGCAGATGCGTGAGAAGAGAGATGGCGCTAACGGCTTTCTAAACACTACGTCAAAGCAGAACGCGGTACCTTTGGCTACGAGGTGAGCAGGCGACCTACTATTTTGGCGCACGGTGTGAAACGCGTGTGCTATTATAAGCAGACGCACATTAAGTCCGGGTAGCACCGCGGGAGCGCACAGACAAGGGCGGCTCGCGCGCAATGCCATCCCCGCCTGTCTGTTCTCCATCACGAGCCACGAGAGATCTCCTCCATTTCCATTTCCAACCAGCTTCGATCCGAACGACAAAAAACATCCCGCAGTCCTGACCGTCCTGAGTGTTGGTTCGCAGCCCCCTCCCCTCCCCTCCCCTCCCTCCCTCCCTCCCGCCTGCCAGCCAACACTTGTCCCACTAAAATGTGGTGACCTCATACAGCGTTTGATGCTGATAATAACACGTTTTGCTTGATATTCGATGCGCCTATAGGTTTGAATTGCTCAAAAATAAATACAGATGATGCCAGCTACGGTATCAGGTGTTTTCAAAGGGATATATTTAGACAGGTGCATCTCAAGGTGAGATCAGAAGATCAGAACACAGGCTGGCTCTTTCTTTTTTTTTTACCTTAAGCTGCCTCCTCGCCATGTCGGTCGGCTGTTTGGCGTTGAACGGATAGGCAATGCATCGCATGACGAAGACGTAGAGCTGAAGGCGCTTCTTGCGCTCCTCTTCCTCCCGCTGCAGCTTCTCCACGTCCTCCTTTTCGTGCTCGCTCGCGGCCGACGGACTCGGGCTGGTGGGGCGGGCGCTGCTGCCCCGGCTCCCCGGCTGCAGGCGCTCCGAGGTGTCGCTGGCTCTGTTCGGAGAAACGCGTGCGCCTCCGGACGGCGGCGCCAGCGCCTCTTTGCTTTCCTCTTCCACTATCCCGTCCGATTCCTCCTCGCTGGATGACGGGTCCAACATGTTTGCGAAAGCAGTCGACTAGAACGGAGCCGGAACGCTGCGACGCTGCGGCGGGGAACAAGCCGAGAGATCCACTTCGGGTCGACGGAACTTGGATCGGGTTCTACGCGATCAGCGTTCGGGGAGCTCTGGCAGCCGCCGCCGGATGAGACAGACACCGCAATCAGTCCGCACGGCCAAAGCGACGCCGATGCTGACGCGCACCAGGCCGGGACTTCAGCCGGCCAATCAGCGCGGGGGAGAAGCGGGGGATGAGGGGAGGATGGATGGCAGGGGAGGGGGCGCGCAGGCGGGGCAGAGCTCAACAGCACTCTGTCAATGAAGCGCCCGAGCCGGGAGGACGGCGATTTCCTGCCGTGCCGCTGTACACGGTGCTGAATGTCGCTGTCCGTGGTGATGAGCACAGATACACGGAGCGCACCGTCCAACTGAGCTGAAGGGCAAATTTTATTTATAGCGTTGTGTGTTTGTTCTCGGTGCTTAGAACGATGCGTTCACATGGCAAATTATGGCACTGCATTACATTGCTGGGGATGTATGGTCTGAACAGAGCGATCCAGTGCGTTCTCCTGGTGCCACTGTCCTTTGTTCAAGGTCGTGCTGCCATATACAAAGTGGCATGGCAGACTTTTGCCTGGTCGGCATCTGTAATAACAGGCCGGAAGTTTTTTTCTTGTAGGTGAAGATGCTCCTTCCTTCTCCTACCTTCAGTGCTATTCAATAAGGTCATATTGAGGTCAGGACAGAAAGCTGCATGCGAGAAGGCATTACAGTAGAGAAATTGTGCTAAACAAAAGCTTTGAGATTGCAGTCAACTCAACCTTTGTGGAATTTTATTTATTTTTTCGTTCATTCTTTATCTTCCACTTAATCCTCTACTAGGAATAGTTTCCTCATGCCCATCCAGAGGAGAATGTTTTGGGTGCTGAGCAGATACACCAATCTATTGCTGGGTACACTCACTCACATAGACACACACAAACACATAATAGTGTTGTGTATTTGTTCTCAGTGCTTAGAACGATGCGTTCACATGGCAAATTATGGCACTGCATTACATTGCTGGGGATGTATGGTCTGAACAGAGCGATCCAGTGCATTCTCCTGGTGCCACTGTCCTTTGTTCAAGGTCGTGCTGCCATATCCAAAGTGGCATGGCAGACTTTTGCCTGGTCGGCATCTGTAATAACAGGCCGGAAGTTTTTTTTCTTGTAGGTGAAGATGCTCCTTCCTTCTCCTACCTTCAGTGCTATTCAAAAAGGTCATATTGAGGTCAGGACAGAAAGCTTCACGCAAGAAGGCATTACAGTAGAGAAATTTTGCTAAACAAAAGCTTTGAGATTGCAGTCAACTCAACCTCTGTGGAATTTATTTTTTGAGATATGGACCTATAAGCTGTACACCTTCTTTATCAGGATGTCACCTTTCTATGCATTCATTCATTATTTATCTTCCACTTAATTCTCTACTGGGAATAGTTTCCTCATGCCCATCCAGAGGAGAATGTTTTGGGTGCTGGGCAGATACACCAATCTATTGCTGGGTACACTCACTCACATAGACACACACACAAACACATAATAGTATTGTGTATTTGTTCTCAGTGCTTAGAATGACATGTTCACATGGCAAATTATGGCACTGGGGATGTATGGTATGTTGGTGGGGATGTATGGTCTGAACAGAGCGATCCAGTGCGTTCTCCTGGTGCCACTGTCCTTTGTTCAAGGTCGTGCTGCCATATCCAAAGTGGCATGGCAGACTTTTGCCTGGTCGGCATCTGTAATAACAGGCCGGAAGTTTTTTCTTGTAGATGAAGATGCTCTAGAAATGTGATGTCTGCTCTCCTACCTTCAGTGCTATTCAAAAAGGTCATATTGAGGTCAGGACAGAAAGCTGCACGCAAGAAGGCATTACAGTAGAGAAATTTCGCTAAACAAAAGCTTTGAGATTGCAGTCATCTCAACCTCTGTGGAATTTATTTTTTGAGATATGGACCAATAAGCTGTACACCTTCTTTATCAGGATGTCACCTTTCTATGCATTCATTCATTATTTATCTCCCACTTAATTCTCTACTGGGAATAGTTTCCTCATGCCCATCCAGAGGAGAATGTTTTGGGTGCTGGGCAGATACACCAATCTATTGCTGGGTACACTCACTCACATAGACACACACACAAACACATAATAGTGTTGTGTATTTGTTCTCAGTGCTTAGAATGACGCGTTCACATGGCAAATTATGGCACTGCATTACATTGCTGGGGATGTATCGTCTGAACAGGGCGTTCCAGTGCGTTCTCCTGGTGCCACTGTCCTTTGTTCAAGGTCGTGCTGCCATATCCAAAGTGGCATGGCAGACTTTTGCCTGGTCGGCATCTGTAATAACAGGCTGGAAGTTTTTTCTTGTAGATGAAGATGCTCTAGAAATGTGATGTCTGCTCTCCTACCTTCAGTGCTATTCAAAAAGGTCATATTGAGGTCAGGGCAGAAAGCTGCACGCAAGAAGGCATTACAGTAGAGAAATTTCGCTAAACAAAAGCTTTGAGATTGCAGTCAACTCAACCTCTGTGGAATTTTTTTTTGAGATATGGACCAATAAGCTGTACACCTTCTTTATCAGGATGCTACCTTTCGATGCATTCGTTCATTCTTTATCTTTCACTTAATCCTCTACTGGGAATAGTTTCCTCATGCCCATCCAGAGGAGAATGTTTTGGGTGCTGAGCAGATACACCAATCTATTGCTGGGTACACTCACTCACATAGACACACACACAAACACATAATAGTGTTGTGTATTTGTTCTCAGTGCTTAGAATGACGCGTTCACATGGCAAATTATGGCACTGCATTACATTGCTGGGGATGTATCGTCTGAACAGAGCGTTCCAGTGCGTTCTCCTGGTGCCACTGTCCTTTGTTCAAGGTCGTGCTGCCATATCCAAAGTGGCATGGCAGACTTTTGCCTGGTCGGCATCTGTAATGACAGGCCGGACGTTTTTTCTTGTAGATGAAGATGCTCTAGAAACGTGATGTCTGCTCTCCTACCTTCAGTGCTATTCAAAAAGGTCATATTGAGGTCAGGACAGAAAGCTGCACGCAAGAAGGCATTACAGTAGAGACATTTCGCTAAACAAAAGCTTTGAGATTGCAGTCATCTCAACCTCTGTGGAATTTCTTTTTTGAGATATGGACCAATAAGCTGTACACCTTCTTTATCAGGATGCTACCTTTCGATGCATTCGTTCATTCTTTATCTTCCACTTAATCCTCTACTGGGAATAGTTTCCTCATGCCCATCCAGAGGAGAATGTTTTGGGTGCTGGGCAGATACACCAATCTATTGCTGGGTACACTCACTCACATAGACACACACACAAACACATAATAGTGTTGTGTATTTGTTCTCAGTGCTTAGAATGACACGTTCACATGGCAATTTATGGCACTGCATTACATTGCTAGGGATGTATGGTCTGAACAGAGCAATGCAGTGTGTTTTCCTCGGGTGCCACAGTCCTTTGTTCAAGGTCATGCTGTCATATCCAAAGTGGCGTGGCAGACTTTTACCTGGTCGGCATCTGTAATGACAGGCTGGAAGTTTTTCTTGAAACGTGATGTCTGCTCTCTTATCTTCACTGCTATTCAGAAAGGTCATATTGAGGTCAGGACAGATAGCTTCAAGTGAGAAAGCATTACAGTAAAGAAATTTTGCTTTGAGATTGTACTCATCTTTAATAAATTACATATGCACCAGTTTTAGAACCTCTGTGGAATTAATTTTGCGATATGGACCAATATGCTGTTCACCTTCTTTATCAGGATGCTGCCTGTCTATGCATTCATTCATTCATTAATTCATTCATTGTCTTCCGCTTAATCCTCTACTAGGATTCATAGTAGAAATTCCCAAAGAAATATTGCTAAACAAGGGCTTTGAGATTGCAGTCATCTTTAATCAAATATGTGGTTTTACATATTCACCAGTTTTAGAACC
The DNA here is from genome assembly GCA_019802505.1 of Corydoras sp. C115. NCBI lineage: Eukaryota > Metazoa > Chordata > Actinopteri > Siluriformes > Callichthyidae > Corydoras > Corydoras sp. C115. The sequence goes on from JAFMOC010000072.1 coordinate 2,273,714, forward strand.
TCTGTGAAATTAATTGAGAAATGGGCCAATATGCTGTGCATTTTCTCTTTCTCAGGATCCCGCCTTTCTATGCATTCATTCATTCATTCATTCATTAGCTTCTGCTTAATCCTTTACCAGGATTAGTTTTCTCTTTCCCATCCATGGGAGAACATTTTGAGCACTGGGCCGATACACCCAGGACAGGGTGCCAATCTCTCTCTGGGCAATTTAGAGCATTTAATTTACTCTGAATCCATGTTTTTGCACTGTGGAAGGAAACTGTAGAACCCGGAGGAAACCCATGCAGACACGGGGAGAACATGGAAACTCCACAAAGATTGGGATTTGAACCTGAAACTCCAGCACTGAGAGTCAAATGTGCTAACTACTAAACCACTCTGCCACCCACCTTTCTATGCATCCATTTTTAATGTTTCTTCCCATCCCCTCCCATTCATTCCCTTTGTTTTTTCTCACTCTCCCCTTTCTCACACACATCAATAAGTATTTTAGATATTAGGAGGAGTAATAAAATATTTACATGAATATTTTAAATGTAAGTCAATAAATTAATCAGGACTTTGTTACACACGGTGTTTCTCCAGAGTTCTTTTGGATTGACCACTCCAAATTCTCACTTATGAATGAGTGAGTATATGGCATCTTGGCAAATAGTGTGTGTGTATGTGTATATATTCTTGTTTTATATTGCTGGAATAGCTTCAAGATCCTTGCTGAAAAGGCTCCAGAAGCAATTAAGTTGAAGATGAATAAATGAATAAGCAAGTAGTGAACAGGGAGGAGGGTTGAAGAAGAATTTCCTCAGAGAAAGCCAGCATGCACACAGATTCTTCAGCTTATCAAACAGTATGTGCTTATAGACACCAGGAATATATTGCACTTTAGTTCATAAATATACATTTCTTCTAGCTCATGACACTGTAGCAGAGGTTTAACAAAAAGAAAGAAAAGTGCTTGAAAAACACTATCGTCTTTGCTATTCCTGTGCTGTTCCATTTGACACTTAACATCATTAACTGGTTATTTGGATTTAAACGAAAATGAAATGGTGTTGGATTTCCATGAGTAATAATAATTTTAAATATATAAATTTGATTCTTATTTACTGGGCTTTAATGTTATTTAAAGACAACAGCAATTAATAGTGGCACAGTGGATTAGTGGTTAGCATGTTCCCCTCTCAGCGCTGGTGATCCAGGTTCAAATCCCAATCTGGGTGGAGTTTCCATGTTCTCTCTGTGTGCGCGTAAACATCTTCCAGGTTCTCTGGTTTCCTTTCAGAGTCCAAAAACATGGATTCAAGATGACTGAATGCTCTTAATTGGCCCATATGGAGTGTGTTAATGTGTAAGTGACTGTGCCCAGGGATAGACTGATGCCCTGTCCTAGGTGTATCTACCCAGTGCCCGCCCGCCCGCCCGCCCTCCCTCCCTCCCTCACTCACACTCTTAGAGCAATTTAGAGTCACTTTGGATCAAAGCGTCTGATAAATGACTTAATTCATTCATTCATTCATTATCTCCCACTTTATCCTCTATTAGGGTCGCGGTGGGATTCCCCATGCCCATCCAGGGGAGAACGTCTCGGGCGCTGGGCAGATAGACCCTGGACAGTGCGCCAATCCATCGCTGGGCACACACTCACACAGACACACTCTATATGGGGCAATTGACTTGATCCATGTTTTTGGACTGTGGGAGGAAACCGGAGAACCCGGAGGAAACCCACGCAGACACAGGGAGAACATGGAAACTCCACACAGATGGGGATTCGAACCGGGAATCCCTAGTGCTGAGAGACGACCGTGCTAACCACTAAGCCACCGTGTCGCCTAAATGACTTAATGTAAATGGAAAACTTTTAATCCATGTTTTTGGACTGTGGAATGAAACCAGGGAAACTGAAGGGAGACCCACGGTGACACGAGGAGAACATGGACACGCCACCCAGAGTGGGATTTGAACCTGGATCCCTAGCACTGATAGGTGAACGTGCTAATCACTAAGCCATCATGCTGCCCATTAAAGGCATTGAAAACAATGAAATTTATAGTTACCCTAAGCCTTGTACAAAATGCTGTCCATACACAAAGGGTAGGGAGGCTGTCGAAAACAATGTCCTCTGATATGACAAATGGGGTGAAAACTTGCTGAAATAACTGCTGCAAAGAGTGCAAGCTGGCACTCTGTAGAAAACTGATCCTTTATCACCATGATGGTGGTGAAAAGCTGAAGGTTGGGGACAGTGTGGAAAATCAATGCACAAGTGAGGCTATGGTATTTGGCTCGTAGGCAACCAACTCACCTGATGATAAAGAACATAGTGACTTTAATTGAGCTAATATTTGGGTGTATCACAATCTGAGGACATCACAGCTTAGAAGGACAAAGTCCAGAGCAGAACGTGGTTCAAAAGTAGTCTTTAATGCAGAAGGCACTGGGTGACAACAGATATAATCATGAGACATGACAAAAACATTGCATTAATTAATTAATTATCTTCCACTTAATCCTCTACTAGGATCATTCAGGACAGAATGTTTTGGTCTCTGGGCAGGTACACCCAGGACAAAGCGTCAATCTTTGGACACACTCACTTAGACACAAAATATATGGGGCAATTTTGAGCATTCAACCGGAGGAAAACCCACGCAGACATGGGGAGAACCTGGAACCCCCAGTGCTGAGCTAACATGCTAACCAGTAAGCCACCCACATTTCATTAATGTTAACCTTTAAAAACACCATACAGCTGAGTTCCAACAACCCACATACAGAGTGAAGAGATAAACACCAACAAAACGGTGAACATGTGACAAGAGACATGGCAGAATCCAATCAAACTGAACAAATATTAAATGAGAACCAATTAAAAAATAAACACACACAGCTGCACCAGACTACACAAATAAACAATTATACCACCAGAACCCAATAGGGGTGCTGTAGTGCCATACCGGATTTAACAATGATACCACCGGTGTGGGAGGCAGCCACAATAATGCAATGGCAAAAACAAATGTAAAATAAACCAAAAGAAACAAAAGCGAGAGCAATCCAAAAGAGGAACCTCAACCTAGTTGAGGGAGGGAACTTTGCTGGAGGGAAGCTCTCTCCTGAGGATGATCCACAAGCTTTACTTCAGGTACTGTTTCCACAGAAAAAAGTAAAAGTGTAGGCAACAAGAACATGAACATAAACCAATACAATATAAAATTAGGTAAGGGTAAAAAAGTGTGGTGGAATAAAGGATCATAAACATACTTAAGATATTAAGGTAAATAAGTTCTATGAGAAATTGGCTAACCTCCTTTAAACTTTTAATGTGAACTTTTTATCTCAATCTGTAGGCACAATAGTTCAAGTAAGAAGAGAATCGGACAGCACCATGTTATCACATGTATTGAGGTTAAGGTAAATTAGAACATGCATGCCCCAAAGGAGAGTAAAACACAGGTGACAGAGAAGAGGCAAGAACAGGTGGGGTGATGGGTTTCCTCATCTGCATCTTGAATCTGCATTCCTACATTAAAGGATCACAGTAAAAACTAAAAATTATCCTTAATAGTAGCTTACTTTTGTTTTTATTAGTCATTTAGGTGTACTGCAAGAATGTAGCTGCCATTATCAGTTTTGCGTGAACATTGGAGCATTAGCTGGAAAATGAAAGGTTCTTTGTTAAACCAAGGTTCTTCATAAGAAAAGTAGCCATACGCTGTGGAGGCGATGTTAGAAACCCAAGGAGATGGCGAGCTCTCCTCTTTTCATATGGCTCCCCGCCAGGATCCATAACTGACCTGGATCTACCTTGAGAACTCTGCTACTCAAGCCACCCTCTCAACTAATTACATTTTATCTCACTCTTCTCAACTCCCCAACACAGGAAGTGGAACAGGTTTGCTTATTTTGCACACATGGTTCGCTTTGAATACCAAGTGCTAACCATCACAGAACATGGTAAGTGTCCTTTTGTTGTTGTCCATCACTCCCCGTTGAGATGCTCGAGCTGTTACGATCATCTTTTCCACTTGATGACTTTCCTCTTTTTGTCTTCTGCGAAATCAACATCCACATGAATAGAACGTATGCTACAGATTATTTTCCACAGAGCTGGCAGCCAACTTGACCTCATCATGACACACTTTGTGTCACGTCTGACATTTTTATACTTTGTTTTTCACAGGCATGGATTGATAGCAGTTTTTTATAATGTATTTTTATGTGTATATTTCATTTTTGAATGCTAAAGTAAAGAATGCTCTCAGCGCTGGGGATCCAGGTTTGAATCTCGGAGTTTCCATGTTCTCTGGTTTCCTCTCATGGTCCAAAAAATGAATTCAAGATGAATTGGCTGCCCTAATGTAAAATGCCCCTATAAAGAATAGCGTGCATGTGTGTATGTCTGTGTAAGTGAGTCCCAGAAATGGATTAAGGCCCTGTCTTGGGTGTATCTGCCCAGCACCTGAAACGTTCTCCCCTGGATAGGCTTGAGTAACTCCCCCAAATCTAGTTCTTAGCATAAGATTAAGCAGAAAATAATGAGATAAGATAAAAAAATATATACAGAAGACAAAGAGTATAAAAAGAAAGATGACGTTTAGAACATTCTCTAAGTTAATCAAGTCCACAAAAATGAGGAACTCAAAGACATAAACAAGAAGCCACATCAGACTGGTCCAGAGTTGGTTACATCTAAGGGTACTAGTATTATCTTATTGAACATTTCCAATTCCATTTTTTAAGCCATTTTGGGCAAGCACTTATGACTAAGAAGTGTACATTACACTACTTCTAGTGTTTCCAAATCCAAGTACTAACATATTCACAGTCTGCAAGCCAAATAATCAGGTAATCAACAAACCCTTCTTGAATTAAGGAGGAAAATTATGCATGTACATGATTTTCCAAGACCAGGTTTGGAAAACCATTAGTCTAGACAGAAATCTAAAAACCTGACTAGGCAGAAATTTTTTTTAAGTATTATCTCTTTAGAGGTTACACTGAAAAGTAAACAAGTATCACTTTAGAACAGAAACGTGTGTGCTTTTGTGTTAATTACTGATGTGCATTTTAAAGGCTTTTAAAAACAAATTGGTTCTCTTTTTTACCTGAGACACGTTATCGGGACACCATGTATTCAGTGAATTTAAGTGTTTCATTAAGTCCCATTACCACAGATGTATCTAAGTTATGGATTTCAAAGTGTGTTAGAATTCCATCATTTATGAAAACAATTGACTACATAAATATCAATGTTGTCATTCTCATGAAATAACCTACAGACACGGATTTTTAATAAAATCCCAGCAACTTCTATACATATGTTCTTTTCTTCGTTTTTGCCGTAATTACTTTACAAGGAACTTTATGTTGTAATGTTCTGATGGTAATCTTCAGCAAAAAAATATATCCAACTAAATATTTTATAATTAATTTGTATAAACAAATGCATGAATAAAAAAAAAAAATCCAGGCACAAAATATCAGTCTGTTTATATTCTCATAAAATGACGTACAGACTGGCAACAAGATTATTTAACTCCAACTGGTGCAATGAGTTGCTTCTCATGTTTTAAACAACCATGTTGAAAAACACATCCCATGGTGTGGACAAGATGTACTCTAGGTCTGTTTTGAGAAGGGTCAAATCATGGCCTGCATCAAGCAGAGAAAACATCTAAGGACATTGCAGAAATGACTAAAATTGGGTTAAGAACTGTCCAACACATCATTAAAAACTGGAAGCGTGGTGGGGACCCATCGGCTTGGGGGAGCCGCCAAAAATCCTGAATGAACGTGATCGGCAATCACTTGAATGTTTGGTGAAATCAATTTGAAGAAAAACAACAGAAGAACTCAGGGCTATGTTTAATAGTGACTGTAATAGCATTTCTATGTGCAATACTCTATTGCTTTGCAATCTGTTTTTTTCATATCATCTCCCATGTGCCATGTACATAATTAAATTTAGTCATTTAGCAGACACTTTTATCCAAAGCGACTTACAAATGAGAACACCACAAGTCTGTAGTTATGGAGAAAACCAGCGTTCCACCATTTTACTCTGGTGAACACCACAGAGTGAGAATTAGCTCCTTGGTGTGGTGTAACCACCGGGCAAAAATCATCAATAGAGAGAAGTGAACGAGCCAGAGTGTATTTTGAAAAGATAGAGTGAAGGTAAGAGGGAGCAGATGTAGAAGGAATCTACAGGAGCTGGCAGTTTTGGTAACATGATCAGAGAGTTTAAGATGGGAGTCAATTGTGAAACCAAGGTTACAGACCGAATTGGTTGGAGCTGTCAATTTGGAAGGTCAGGTCATGATGGATTGATGGTTTAGCTCTATTTTTTCTAAATTTAATTTCAGATGACGGGCCTTCATCCAAACAGATTGTAACAATCTGACCAAAATGGCTGTTACTATTAAAAGTCTGAGGACTAATTAGGTGAGTATAAATCATGCAAGCGCCAGTATACTTCAAAGGTTGCACATTATAAACTTTACTCAGTATCATCCAAACATCAAAGTCCAGAGCAACAATAAATAAAGCTTGTACAAAAAAAAAAAATTACTATTTTTTTTACTAAAATTTTGTATCCCAACCAAAAAAAAGGTATATATATATATATATATATATATATATATATATATATATATATATATATATATATATATATATATATATATATATATATATCCTCAAAAAGTCCAATGAAGTCCAAAAAACAGTGGCCCATTCAAAAACAGGGCCCAGTCATACTAAGAAGAAAATATCAAAAAAAAGAAAAAAAATGGAATGAGCTCACCCAGTTCCTTGAGATACCTCACTTCAAAAAAGTGTAATCCACATTTTAGAAGGGTAATCCATATGTCAAAAACAAGGATGAGTGGGAAAAAAAGGCAGATTCTTGTTTGGGCCTCCGCATCCAACTTCCCCTGGCTTCCTTTCCCCAAATTGTAACCTTCTTCAAGATGGCTGCTCTACTTCCTTTTTCCTGTTCTCAAATCAGGGTTCACTTTCACTATAAAAGTCTTCCCCTCCAGGAATTAACAGGAAAGAATTAAAAAAAAAAAAAAATATATATATATATATATATATAGGCGACATGGTGGCTTAGTGGTTAGTAAGTTTGCCTCTCAGCGCTAGGGATTCCCGGTTCAAATCCCCATCTGGGTCGAGATTCCATGTTCTCCCCGTGTCCGCGTGGGTTTCATCCGGGTTCTCCGGTTTCCTCCCACAGTCCAAAAACATGGATCAAGTCAATTGAGTTCTTTAAATTGCCCCATGTAGAGTGTGTTTGTGTGTGTGAGTGTGTGCCGAACAGTGATAGATTGGCGCCCTGTCCTGGGCGTATCTGCCCAGTGCCCGAAAAGTTCTCCCCTGGATGAGCATGGGGAACCCCCCGTGACCCTAATTTAGGATAAAGCGGCAGATAATGAATGAATGAATGAATAAATAATATATATAAAATAAACACACACCCATATGAAGGGAAAACACACCCACAATATTGGAAAATTAAGAGGCCACACCTCCTCCCAATACATCCCAATGAACAACCTAAGCTTCTTAAGGACTTTATTCCATGGGGTCACTTAAATAACACTACCAGGAATGTAAGTGTTAATACCTAATGATAGGGATCCCACAGGTCCCCTTTATGTGGCAGTGTCACAAGATATGTCGGTGAGGCAGGCAGATATCAGATTTTAGATTGTGGTGTCATCAGGGTCCAAAAGACAAATGAAGCTGAGTGTCTTCTCGTCAAAAGATGATAGGACCAAGTACAGATCCCTGAGGAACACCAGAGAGTACTTCGTGAGAGTTAGAGATCTCTCCATTCCATGACACTTTCAAGGTGCTTCCTGTTAGATAGGATCAAAACCATTCAAGTGTCGTACCAGAAAAGCCTAATTGTAATAGAGCGGACAGTTGAATCTGAAGATTTACTGTATCGAAAGCTACCTAAAGCTCTAGTAGAATGACAACAGAGGCTTGAGAAAGCAATGCTGTCTCAGTGGAGTGACCACACCTAAAACAAGACTGATTGGGATCAAAGAGTTTGTTCTGAGTAAGAAACCTGGAGACCTGTGTAGATACCACCCGTTCAAGTGTTTTAGACTGGAAAAAGGTAAAAGTGATACAAATCTGTAGCTCTCAACCAAATTTGGGTTGAGCGTTGGCTTTTTGAGCAGAGGTTTGACTATGGCCTGTTTGAAAGATTCAGGAAAAGTACCAGATGAAAGGGAGGAGTTGATGATGTGTGTAAGTGCTGGTGTGATAAAAGAGGCAATGGATTGAAGAAGGTGAGATGGGACGGAATCAAGGGGGCAAGTAGACGGGTTGCTGGCAAGAAGAATATTGCAGATGTCAGATTCTGAGACAGGGGAGAAGGAGGAGAAGGTTGGTTGAGTTTGCTGATGCCCTCAGTCTGTTTTGTGAAGAAGGTTGCAAAGATCTCAGCTGACAGAGGGGTGTTGGGAGGGGTAGAAGGAGGAGTTAGTAGAGAGTTAAAGGTATTAAATAAAGTGTGGGCATTTGAGATGCATGTTACTCTGGACTGGAAGAACAAGGATTTAGCAGCAGTTATATTCTTCAAGAAGGTGGCGAGTGAGGACTGGTATGTTTCTAAATCTGAAGACAGACCAGACTTACACCATTTTCTTTCAGCAGATCGAAGAGTAGTGAATTGTTTCCAAAGCACCTCTGTGAGCCAGGGACTGAATGGAGAGCCATATGTTTTCCTTATATTGGACAGACCTGGTCAAGTCAGGAAGACAAGGTGGAGCAGAATGTGCTGGATTGAGTAGTTTTTTTTATTTATTATGTTTTTTTAATTTTATTTTTTTTTGTATGTGCTGATCTCTATTGATACTTTAGAAATATCTTTAACTTTCCCAGTTACTGTCACTTCTGCTGCAGAGAAATGTGAATATCACCCATTGTGGGACCAATAAATGATTATCTTATCTTATCTTATCTTATCTTAATGGATTGGGACTAAATAGATGTGTAGCCTTATGAAAACCACCAATCAGAAAGGCTAACTGGGAAAAAAGGCTTAAATTTGCTAGGGGGCATAAGGATTGGACTCTGGAGAATTGGAATGAGGTCATGTGGTCTGATGAGTCCAGATTTACCCTGTTACAGTGATGGGGCATCAGGGTAAGAAGAAAGACAGGTTAAGTGATGCACCCATCATGCCTAGTGCCTACTGTGATACTGTGAAAAATTAATGCAATACTGAATGGAAATAAATCTTGCGACATTGCAGAAGCTTATCGAAACAAGACCACAGTGAATGTATGCCTTATCAAAACTTAAAGGCGGTCCAATAAAATATTAGTGTGTGACTTTTTTTTTTTGGTGGTGACTTTTTTTTTTTTGTCAAGCAGTGTATATAAGTTAAAACTTTATTATTAACGCTTGTATACTTGTATACTTGTATACGCTTGTATACTTGTATACGCTTGTATACTACAGAGCTTGGTAAATGGCATAGGCCACACTATTTTTATTTCTGGAACACAAACACCTAACATTTGACTGCACAATATCAATATGTTTTTTTATTCTCATATTCTCATTTTTATTCTCTTTTATTTTAATCTAACACTTTTCACACCTCCAGTGGTCCTTTGTTCTGTATTTTCTCAAGGTGCACTTTTTGCAGACTCTATTAGGTGTGCAAAAGATGCCGTTTTATTGCAGAAAGCCTGTAGTGCATCACGTTCTTGCTTTTTTCCAACTTTTCACCTGTGGTTAGCAATTGTGATCTTCCTACCTAGTGTTTCACCTGTGAGGCTGTGGGGGTGGTTAAGCTGTAGGTTGTTATGCATATCAATAGCTGCCTGATGACCCCCTAAGGGTTAGACAAACAAGGGGCTGCTGTTCTCAGGATTTGAAATTTACAGGAAAGCGAGCTTTAAGGAAGGCCCTTTTTTCTAGCACAACTATGCCTCCGATCTATAAAAGCATGTGTAGTGTGAGTGTGTGACTATGCCTCATTTGTAGGTGGCAGAAGGCAGTCAAACAATCAGGTCAGGTAAAAGATGCACATGTAATAAACTTGGACGTCTATATTTGAATGTATTGTATGCTGAAAAGCTTGCTTTTTTTTACAGTTGTGGCAAATAAAACAATATTGTGGTTCAGTCTTACCTATTTCCAGTCTTTAGTCAATGCAATCTTCTATGATTGGTGCTGAAACCTGGGTGTTATATCCAGTATGCAGCAAAAAAAACCAGACCCTGCTAACACTGCACACTATCCAGATGCAGTGTTCTCATATGCTGCTGGAGGCATTAATAGAAAATAGGCAGATGATGTGCTTCAAGCGGCCAGTACTTCAATCCTCAACCTTTGATAAAGTGCACCTCCAATACCGTAAAAGGCAGGAAACAAACTCGATGGGTAGTGTTGAGCGAGTGTGTGAGGCAGCACATTAAATATGAGGACTGATGACTCCCATGTCACATATGTCTTACGCAATGTATACCCGAGATAAGGTCTATCAGGTATCTCTCCCTTTTGTGGATAAATTAGCACCTTTTATACTTACAACCCATGCTCTAGAGTATACCAAATGCTTTCCTAGGGAAAGTGTGACGTTATAAAGAACAATAATGAAATAAGATAGACCAAAACAATTATATTTGCAGTCTAGACATAATTATATTTTCACACATGCATGTCAATATGAATAATGTGTACATCAATACATACACTACTTTTCCCCCTGTTTATAGGTTTGTCTCAACCTTCCCGTCTACTAGGATGAATTCTTCCAAGTAAGTATCCCAGTTTCTAACCTTTTCTTATTTGTCCATACAGGGAGAACAAGACTAAAGGAAGACTTAGTGATGAACAGGGGTGTACCCTGCTTCATTTCACACAGTATTTGTGGTTTTCAGCCCAGCCCTCACCCGTATAAAGATGCAATTCAGATGAAAATGCAAAAATGTACCTCACAGTGTTTTATTAACAACATAGAGATCTGGATTTGGCCAGAAAAACAATGGGCAGTGTGACCGCTGCTATTGTTGTCACGTAGAGTTCCGCTTGGAGCTAAGTGACTAATACATGTGAATATACTGGAATATCTGGACTTCTGGTAAGCAGACTTACTGTATTTCCCCTAAATCACTGAGCAGGATCTGAGGTGGTTCTGTAAGCTGCACTTCCATGGCAGATGTTTGTTTTTACCTTTAAAGTCATGGACCAATTCCAAAATGGCTGCTTGCAAAGAGTGTAACAGTGAAGATGTTGTATAGCTTTGTGCTGCTGAAGCACTTTGCAGCCTAGCCATACAAGGGAACAGTAGACACCTGCCTGACACTGCTGGATCAGACTGTCACTTTGGAAGAAGATCATCTGTGTTTGGGGTGGCAGGCCAAACTGCACACATCTGTAATCCCCCCCCCCCCCCACCTTACTGCTCCTTTCCCTCTCATGTCCTCACTCTGCCTGCCCTTTATGGCCCCAGGGCTGTATAGAGGAGCTCACCCCACCCCAAAAAAAACAAACCTTGCAGCCGTAGGCAAGCCCAGTCGTGCCTGTCCTGTCTCATCAACACATAGGTGAGCCTAACATCATGGGGGTGAATGAAGGAAACCAGGTCATTTTCAATGCCTTTCATTAATGTCAGTTGGCAAATTCACTGGTGGTCCTGTTTGAGAGATGTGGGATAAACCTCATAAGATAAAATTGGGTGTCACTCTTAGGATTATACAAATCTGTAGTCAGGAGCAGTGCTTCTAACAGCAAATAAAATAAACTAGATTTTGTTTGTATTATAAATCCGCAGTACTGACTTCTTAGCAACTTGGTTCCACCCTCCCCTTCACTACCCCTTCCTCATTACATCTTTAGTACCAACTTATATTACAATTAATGATACAACTGGAGTTCTGCTTAACAGATAATCAAAGTAATTGAGTTACTGCCGTCGGGCAGTAGTGAGGAGCATGAAATGAAACTAAACATAATTCAGAATTGCCCTCTGTTATACATATGGTCATTATTACCATTTATGCACCGTATGTAATTGTACAATACTTTTTCTTTATTTTGTCCTATATATTACTGTACAATAATGCCATCTTTATAATTGCCATCATAATATTTGTGTTGCAGAATATTGCCATTATTGCACATTGTTATATCTGTGCAATCCTACTATTTGCACTTCTGTTTGATTCTAATGGCATTTCGTTGTCTTGTACTTAAACAGAGGAACGACAATGAATTTTAATCAATCAATAAGACTGCCTGGTCAAAGAACAAGATGCTCATTTAAAAAAACACAAGATTAAAGGAATAAAGAAAATGAAACTTAAAAAAGCCAGAAGGAGCACAAAACAGGCAAAATGACAAAACATGACAAAAGCCAATGAACGAAGGCACCCATACACTATATTAAAAATAAAGAGGGCCAATCACAAAAGAAAAAGGCAACATTTGACAGGCAAACACAGTTAAGACACATTAAAGCAATAAGGCACAAGATGGCTTTCAGTATTGTGAATAAATCACGGGAAAGAAGTGTTCCCGCAGTTACACTTTTTTTATGTGATTTATTCACAATAATGTGCAATCTCGAGTGCAAACAGACTTGAAAAAAAATCATGATCTGATTCATAAATGTGTTTGATGAAAATAAATTTGTTAATAAACTGGTCCTTGCAATGTGATCTAGACCATTGATTGCTAAGTAACAGGTTACCGGTTTTGCTAATAATTAAAATAATGGCATCTAGTGGTCATATTACAGAACACAGTTTAAAAAACAGCCGCAACAGTTTAAGTGCTTATCAGGAATCACTGTTTATATTAATCTGGATTTCCATTTATGGTACATGATTTAAAATAATGTATTGTATATCACACATTGATAGAAATGTGAAGCAGTCAGAGGTGTGCATTATTGTCAATAATGTCATGGCTGGACAAACGGCTCAGCCAATCAGATTTAAGGGCTGTTTTATAATTAAGCAATAAGGCACGAAAAGGCGTGCATTATTAGGAGTAAATCATGGAAAAAAGGTGTTATTAGGCACGACGTGAAACACAGTTTATAAAATGTAGCTGTAACAGACTCAGTGCTTATTGGGAATCAAATCACTGTTTATATTAATCCGTACATTATGTTTTAAAATAATGTATTGTATATCACACATTGATATGAATGAATGATACGAAGCAGTCAGAGGTGTGTGTTATTGTGAATAATGTCACAGCTGGACAAACGGCTCAGCTCAGTAAAATCAGTTTTTACAACCGGAACTAGCTGTTTTAAAATAATGAACAACTTATATAAATAAGAAGATTATGCATTAAGAAGTTTCGATTCCCAGTGAATTTTTGGTTGGTTTGCTTATGTTTAGAATTTAAAATAGCTAAAATGGTTTTCAAACGTAATGCCTGACATTAATGCACTGCTCAACAGGAAACCTATCCTAGTTTTAACACTGATTGTCCATTGTTGCAATGTTATACTTGGTTTAGACAACATTAGACACAGCAGTGCGGTTAAAGTATGATCTCCTGTGCACTTATTGTGCACTTTAGTAGACATACCCAACTTGCTCAACCTTGCAGCTAATTTTTGCTACACAATTTGTGTCAAATATCCTCTGTTTCTTGTCAGTAATCCCAAAGTGGTGGATGAACATCTGTAATTGGAGGACTTTTCTACTGACAACTCAAAACACAATATCATACCACCACTACTATATTAGTGTCCACCAACACCCGATTAATACCTGCTCTGTGGTGGTCCTGATCTTTACAATACACAGTAATATACTTTGTACTTTGTTAACAACAAAGTACACAGAAACACAGCTGGAATAAAGTCTGTAATTGTAGAAGTGCAAAGTGAAGTTATATGGTGGAACTGATAATATTGTCTGTTTAAATTTAGGCACATTGATGTGTAACTTATAAAGCGGTCATGAGTGTATGCTGGGCGGCACGGTGGCTTAGTGGTTGGCACGTTCGCTTCTCAGCACTAGGGATTCCCGGTTCGAATCCCCATCTGGGTGGAGTTTCCATGTTCTCCCCGTGGGTTTCCTCCAGGTTCTCTGGTTTCCTCCCACAGTCCAAAAACATGGATCAAGTCAATTGAGTTCTCCAAATTGCCCCATATAGAGTGTGTCTGTGTGAGTGAGTGTGTGTCCAGCGATAGATTGGCACCCTGTCCTGCCCAGCGCCCAAAACCATCTCCGCTGGATGGGCATGGGGAACCCCACCGCGACCCTAGTAGAGGATAAAGCAGAAGATAATGGATGGATGGACGAGTGTATGCTATATTCAATGTTGTATTTAATAGATATTATACAGGATAGTTATTTGACTGTATACTACATATGGTTCACTGCCTAAATAGAGACGTATTGGTCATTTTATTAATGGCGGTGTTACAGAGGACACAATGAGACAGTCACCCATTTGTATTTAATTCAATTAAACTCTGTTGCAAGTCTATAATTGAACTAGCTGACATTGTGAATACAATTAGATTAAACATAGAGCACTAGTTTAAACAGGGCTATTCGTTTAATATATAGAGTTGTCCCCAAGAGAATAGCAGAGTGCAGTTTTATTTTGTTAGGTGGCAGATTTTCAGCTTGAAATAGGCCCAGATTCATTACCAAGTACTTTTTAATTCCCATTATAAGTAAAAAAAAAAAAAGTGACTTCTTTTCTCAAAGAAGTGACTACTGCGCAGTAAAATAGAACATCGAAAAGTGATGAAGTTACAGCCGTCACATTTTATTTATTTTTTATATTTGATTAGCTGTTCTCTGGTGGAGTTGAGAATGATGACAAAGGAGAGCAGAAGTTCGGAGAAATCATATAAATTATGCAGTGGAAAGCAGTGGCCTTCCTCAATTTGGTCTGGTGAAAACCTTCATTCTGTCAAAGCACAAGATTTCACTTCCATGGGGAGCCTCTACAAACACAGAAACAAAGTAAAAAAAAAAAAAGCTTCAATAAGGCATTGCAGTATTAAGATTTCACCTGTCAGCCCTCCAAACAAACCTTAATTATTAAAACAATAGCAAAGAAGGCAGATCTTTACAAAAGTCCATGCATTTAATAGTGCCGTATAATAATATACAGTAAAATAATAATATTTTACTGTAACATTTTAGTATTGAGTATATGATAGAAGCTTGATTGTGTCATTAAGAGGATCCTGTTAAAGAAAAAGAAGCAGTGAGAAAGAGAGAGAGAAAGTGAGAGACACATCAAAGGAGACGCGAACCACATCATTATACATACAGCTACTGACAATTTTAGGACACTGCAGAACAGACTGTCAGAGTCTATTAAGAGAGTGGCACAAACAGCAACACAGAAGTTCTCCTCCCCAAAGATGATATCTACAGCGCTACCACTGTGAAACTTAAGACCTCCTGACACCATGCAAACAGCAGTTTCTATAGAGTATGTAAATGAATGCTTGTTGTAAATCTGGCGCAGCATCTCAAGCTCAATATGCTTCGACAAAAATATCTAATTTCACATGGCCCACTTGTCAGGAAATCATTCATTCATTCATTCATTCATTATGTCCCGCTTTATCCTCTATCAGGGTCGCGGTGGGGTTCCCCATGCCCATCCAGGGGAGAACATTTTGGGCGCTGCGCAGATGGACCCAGGACAGGGCGCCAATCCATCGCTGGGCACACAAACACTCACACAGACACACTCTATATGGGGCAATTTTGAGAACTCAATTGACTTGATCCATGTTTTTGGACTGTGGGAGGAAACCGGAGAACCCGGAGGAAACCCACACGGACACGGGGAGAACATGGAAACTCCACCCAGATGGGGATTCGAACCGGGAATACCTAGTGCTGAGAGGCGAACGTGCTGACCACTAAGCCACCGTGCCGCCATCAGGAAATCAAAAGATTGTGAATTCCCTACCGACAGCACCATAGGAATCACCACTCACCTAACAATTGGGCCTCATTCCAGTCACTTATGAGAGACCAAATCCTAACTAGATGTCCACTAGTTGTTAGTTTTTCCATTTGTTTAGTATCTGGACATGGCTGTTCTACACTGTTGTTGCTGCCCGGCCGCTCAAGGAGGATGAGTCCCCCATTAAGTCTTGGTCCTCCCAAGGTTTCTTCCTTAAATAACAACATAAAAGGGAGTTTTTTCTTGCCATTGTCGCTTCGGCTTGCTCTTTGGGGGTTTAAAGGCTTTTCATTCTGTAAAGCTGCTTTGTGACAATGTACTGTTGTAAAAAGCGCTATATAAATAAATTACTTGACTTGACTTGACTCACTTTTAATCCACTAACTAACCACTGGTTTCATGTCTTACATAATATTACATTACATTACTTACATTAAAACTGACATTTGTAACATTTCCAAGGCTGCACTTTCACTACATGCTCACTTACTGAAAGAGCCTAGAACTTTTCTAGTCTAATCTATCTATTATGTAGATTTTGGATGCATATTTATTTTGGTTCAATGTGTGGTTTACTACAAAAGTCTCACAATAGATCTTGATTGGTGCATACTATGGCCACTACAAAGCACTACATACACTGTAATGCAATGTGCCTTTAAACATTTGCAAAACATCAGTTTATGAAATAACATCACGCTAAAAAATGGGGAGGTGTGGACCTGTCTCTGGACTGCTGGGGACCGCTGCTTTTGCGTGGCCCAATACTGGAGAAATGACATGAAGAGCTTGCAGGGAGTTGGCGTTGGACAGGAGGACATCTGACTCTCTCTCCATGATGGATCATGCACACGGACATCACCTACTCTCAAACACTTCTGGATAAGAGCATCTGGAATCTGCTGATGGGGCAGTGCGGCAGGACCACCGTGGTGCTGGGGGAGGAGGCAGAACTGTCCATAATGGACTTTGATTATAGTTAATTAATGCATAAGTTAATTAAGGTGGCTCTGCCTAAAGTGTGTACCCATCAAAACAGGGAACATCACATGTCAAAGGGGAGAGAGACCAACAATGAGCTGGAGTTAATGAGGACTATAAAAGCATAGTAATGTAAAGCTTGGTCCTTGCTGTTAACTCCTGTCTCCGCTCATCATTGGAATGCATTGGACCGCTCATTATTCTTATTTTCAACACACTTTAGTGGAAATGTATCATGGCACAAAAGGAGGAGATTAATGAAGACCTCTGAAGAAGAGTTTCTGTTGCACATTAGACTGAAAAGGGTTATAAAATATATTTTTATAGAGTTTGCATTTTACCAGTTCATAGAAAGATGCAAATAGACAAAAATGATTTCATTTATGATGCTCAGAGAAGAAACTGTGTGTGAATTTATCCAGGGTTTCTGCTTGTCACAGCATGATACAAACAGATAACACAGGTTTTCTACTCCACACTGGGAGGGAGGGACCTTGTTGAAATATTAGAAGGCTGCCACTCTCTGCCAAAGACTTGATTCACTTTACTTACTGGGCACTTTCATATTGACAGGCAGTGACATGCTCTATAAGATTAACGTTGATGCAAAGGATGGAGGATTGGCATATTAGTAGCAAAACGAAGGACGCTCACTCAACATTTTTATCCCCAGTTTACAATTGTGGTACAGTAAAAGATTGCCATGGGACTTTTAAAAAAATTATGCTGAAATCAGAGTGTTTGTAACAGCATGTTTGACTCACTGCTCTAAGGATAGTGACTGATGTCATGAAGGAAGTTGTTGAGATATTGCAGATGCTCAATAAGAAAAGATAAACATAGAAAAACACAAAATGCAGTAACAGATATCAAATGGGTGCCTACAGCCAGTCCTGGGGGCAGTAGGTACATAATAAAAGCACACATATACAAGTTTAAGAACGCTGTAGTGAGGGACCAACCAATGTCACAGGGCATTAACGCATGGCAGGGGTGATTGCATAATGTTATTGGATATGAGAGTGGATCGTTCACTGGATGAGTGGTGGTTTAGCTGGACAACAGGGCTTGGAGAAGCTGAACATGCAGAGCTGTGCAGTTTGGTGTAAAGCATGGTGCTTAAAGGCACCTTTCCCGAAATCATATTCATGGGATCCAAAGTATTGATGTGGGATGAACTTTATGGAAATGAAGCATGATTGGATACGCATCAATGTCAGCAGCTTTGGTACATGTTAGAAAGATTCCTGGATGTGTTTGCTGTGTCAAGTGGAAGGGTACTTAAAAATGAAGTAGGTGCAGCAGGAAAACATAATGGGAAATGTAGCGCTAATGGGATTTTGGCCACATTGAATTTCTTGGGTGAGACAGCAAATTGCAGAGCTGAAAATGTGAGAAATGGCAGAAGCAGAGATTACGGAACACTCCAGCAGCCCGTAGACTGTGCCAGCAGTTCCGGTATAAAAGTAAACCAACAAGTGAAAATGCTGCATTATGCTGGATTATAAAATGCTGGATTATTGGCATGTTAAATCCAAAATCAAAACAAGATTCCTACCGGCTGCTACCTATTAACGATAAGCAGGTGGAGTCCAAAGGTTTCAGAATGGTGGATGTGTGCAGCAGCCACTGGCAAACAGTGCTGACCAAAAATAAAGGACCAAAATCAGCAACGTAGAGGACTTATGAAATTTTCATGTCAAACTACATGGGCTTTACACTATACCAGCAATGTCTGAACGGTTTATGGAACGAGTGCTAGCAGAGATTTAGGAAATGAAAGGTTTGTAGTAAATTCAGATGATGGTTCACTTGCCAGTTCGATGAAAAATTTGAGGAGGAAGAAATTTAAATCTGAATGCAGGACGGCACGGTGGCTTAATGGTTAGCACGTTCTCCTCTCAGCACTAGGGATTCCCGGTTCGAATCCCCATCTGGGTGGAGTTTCCATGTTCTCCCCGTGTCCGCATGGGTTTCCTCCGGTTCTCCGGTTTCCTCCCACAGTCCAAAAACATGGATCAAGTCAATTGAATTCTCCAAAAAATTGCCCCAAATAAAGTGTGTCTGTGTGAGTGAGTGTGCGCCGAACTATGGATTGGCGCCCTGTCCTGGGTGTATCTGCCCCGCGCCCGAAACGTTCTCCCCTGGATGGGCATGGGGAACCCCACCGCGACCCTAATATAGGATAAAGCGGGAGATAATGAATGAATGAATGAATGAATGCAGGACGGCACAGTGGCTCAGTATTTCACCTCTCAGAGCTGGGGGGTTTGAATCCCATTTCCATGTTCTCCCCATTTCTAAGTGGGTTTCCTCTGTGTTCTTCAGTTTCCTCCCGCAGTCCAAAAAACTTAGTTTAAGGTAGATTGAATGCTTTAAATTGCCCCATATAGAGTGTGTTTGTATGTGTCTGTGTAACTGAGTGTGCCCAGCCATAGTTTGGCACCCTGTCCTGGGTGTATCTCCCCAGCGCCCTAAACCCTCCCATGATGGGCATGAGAAAACCCCCACAAACCTAGTAGAGGATTAAGCAGAAGATGATGAATGAATAGACTCTGAAGGCACCAAATTCATATACCGGCATGGTGAGCGACCCAGCCAAAATCACGACTGCGCCGCAGCGGCCCATCCCTGCATACATTTAATGATGGTGAAGCTGTCTTGGTTTGATTTGAGCTTATGACTTTGCAATGACAGCAGCACCACAGCATAATGATGAGCTCAAACAACAACATGCAGCTTATGATGCATGATGATGATGATGATGATGATGATGATGTGGGCTATGCACTACATACACTGGAAAAATGTAATATGTAAGAACTTCTGAGTCACCCAGTGTAATGTGGCATGGAATAAATTCAAATTCTACATCCAAAGTGATGTTCAGGACTGCTCTGCACTATGAGCTTAAATAACACCACTGCTGAAAAATGGAATTTGATCTTAAAACGTTCTCAAATGCATTATGTGATAAAATGAAAATTTTAAAATAAATAGACAGGATTTTTATGCAATTAGAATGTTTAGCTTTACACACACACACACACACACACACACACACACACACACACACACACACAAATACAAAGACTATGCTGCTTGGTTAATAGGTCATATGTTTGTATAATGTGTCACAGGTGCCTGGGGAACCTGTCCCTCGTTTGTGTCCTTAATTGCTTTAGCTGGGTGATTGCTTTGTTTTGTGCATGTTTTTAGTTGGTTTGTTATTTAGTTTCCGTTTTCCCGCGGTTCGTCGCACGTCTTTGTTTGTGGTTATCCCACCCAAATGTTACTTTGTTCGTTTGTTCCCCCCTTTTCGTTGGTGTCCCGTCACCACGTTTTAATAAATTTGAGTTTTGGATTTTATCTTGGTATCTCTTGGACTCTCCTTCCGCGTTCAACCACGGTACGGCGCTGCGCTCCTTCTCCGCGCAGGTCGTATTCGTGGGAGCGTTTCGTGGACCGACGCACGCATTATTCCCCGGGTGGTCGGTACCCGGGAAGCGCTCACTAGGCACGAGCGGTCATACGCATCTACCCCGCATAGCCGCCCTCTTCCAGGGAAGAACGGACTTTCGGTAACATAATGTGTTTCATATCATGCATTACAGCGTCACTCGACCTCGCCCCTCGAAGAGCTGGACGGCAGCAACTTGTTTCATTTTTTTTTTTTACAGTGTAAGAGTCAGCCAATTTAAATATAGAATGACTTGATAGGTAGATATATAGATACATGCAAGACAGCTAAATACATAATATTTATATTTATCTATAATACAGATAAATTAAATGCAAGTATTTAATTGATTGTTGTAATAAGAATATGTATATAATTCATTATCTCCCGCTTTATCCTCTATTAGGGTTGCGGTGGGGTTCCCTATGCCCATTCAGGGGAGAACATCTCGGGCGCTGGGCAGATACACCCAGGACAGGACACCAATCCATCGCTGGGCACACACTCACTCACACAGACACACTCTATATGGGACAATTTTTGAGAATTCAATTGACTTGATCCATGTTTTTGGACTGTGGGAGGAAACCGGAGAACCCGGAGGAAACCCACGCAGACACGGGGAGAACATGGAAACTCCACCCAGATGGGGATTCGAACCGGGAATCCTTAGCGCTGAGAGGCGAACGTGCTAACCACTAAGCCACCGTGCCGCCATGTATATAACTACTAACTATAAATAGTTTGAAATAGTACCAAAACCTGTAAATTGTGTGGAAGTAAATGTACTACAATGTTAAAACAAAGTATTGGTTTGAACACTGTACATTAATAAACATAGAAGAACTGTAGACAAGGGTGGCACGGTGGCTTAGTGGTTAGCACGTTCACCTTTCAACGCTAGGGTTTCAGGTTCAAATATCAATCTGTAGTTTCCATATAATGTGTGTCTGTGTGATTAAGTGTGCCCAGGGATAGGTTGGCGTCCTGTCCTGGGTGTATCTGTCCACCGCCTAAAATGTTCTCCACTGGATGGGAATAGGCAACCGCCGCCAAGACCCTAGTATAGGATTATTCATTCATTTATTATCTCCCGCTTTATCCTCTATTAGGGTCGCGGTGGGGTTCCCCATGCCCATTCAGGGGAGAACATTTCAGGCGCTGGACAGATAGACCCAGAACAGGGCGCCAATCCATCGCTGGGCACACACTCACTCACACAGACACACTCTATATGGGGCAATTTTGAGAATTCAATTGACTTGATCCATGTTTTTGGACTGTGGGAGGAAACCGGAGAACCTGGAGGAAACCCACGCAGACACGGGGAGAACATGGAAACTCCACCCAGATGGGGATTCGAACCGGGAATCCCTAGCGCTGAGAGGCGAACGTGCTAACCACTAAGCCACCGTGCCGCCCAGTATTGGATTATGTGAAAGACAATGAATGAATGAAACTGTAGACATATAGACAGACTGATAAATTTAGGCTATATATCAGGCTGATAGTATATCACGTAAAGCTGTATATTATATATATAAAAAATAACTGTCAGAAGGTAAAAAAAGAACCCTACACACACTGATTCCTAGAACTGTCCAGAAGATGGCGACAATGATTAGCAATTGCAATCCCCTTAAAAAAAGCAGGGTTAGTTACAGAAGGACAGATAGATAGAAAAAAAGGACAAAAAAGGCCTTGAGGTTTCTTGAGATCTGAGATGATGCACTATTGTAAAAGCATATAAGAATAAATAAACTTGAACATTACCTTAGCTCAATGGTTATTGATAGATTTTATTAAAACATAATGGTTTGGGGACCATCATGACCCAGGGAATGGGTGACTTCTATCAGTGTGAAGAATAAAATGGCATTTTAAAGAAAAAGGGGCTTTGCCAGGGCATGTAATTTCCTGTAAATCCTGGTAAATCCTATCATTTCCTGGTGACATTATGATATGTTGAGGAGATGACTATGATATTCCATGCATTTGCGTGGTATGTATGTGACTTGATTTAGTGATTACATTTCTATTACTCGTGGCTTGTGGTTAAGGAACCAGCCTTGTGACCTGAAGGTCCCGTGTTTGATTCCTCATCCCACCAAGTACTATGGCCAAAGTGCCCTTCAGCAAGACGCCTAACCCCAATTGCCCCCCAGGTGCCATATAAAAAGGTGCATATACATTCAAAACAGCCTTTGGAACAATAGTACAATCACTAACACACACACACACACACACACACACGCACACGCACACACACACACACATGGCTGCATGACTTGATTGAGTAATACGTAATACATAAAAATAAGGAAGTAAATACAGAAAGCAATGAAAATAATGAGTTTAAAATTATTGGATGCATAGGTCTGACTGGTAAAATAAATTCCCAATCATTATTGAGGGCACAATCACTTAATTAAGACCCTCAGTCATTAAATTCTTATTATTTTTTGTTTAGACTGAGTTTATTGATCTGGATCAAAGGGGTATGGTCACATATCCAACACAGGACAAATACAAACATGAACACATTCACACAAAAAGGTATGTTTTTTCTTGTAGTGTGGGGGTGTGTTGGGCAGCTGAGTAAATGCTGTTCTGTCCACTGCACCGTGTCTGGCGTGTCATTCATAATAAGGTCAGTTTTTAGGTCTGGCCGGCTACTGTAAAAGGTTTCTTCCAAATTATTCAAACATCACCAGCCATTTAACTGACCACATGAAAAAGATGCCCCCAAAACACTCAGTGGCACCAAATGTCCAGATGGTCACCCAATCAAAAAGGTTTGTTGGAGAACAATGCTCTTTGGTCAGCAACCATCCAGGTTTTCCACAGAGCTGAGACCACTGAATATGCCACAAAGTAAACATTTTGGCTCACTATCCAGCACACCTTTTACAATTCCGGGGAGTGTTGGTATGCAGCAGTTCCTCTCTTTATCACACACTCCTCTCCTTATCTCCTTATCTCCACTCCCCGGTGGGTTATGTCATCACAATCATATCATGCCTGTTCAATTTAAATAAGCTCTGTAGCCTGCTGGACACATATTTGCATCAGTGGCCTTAGAGACAGCCACAAGAGGTAGCCAACATCCCACCTCAGCTTGTTAAATTGGAAGCCCATGAGTTGGGGGACTATAGGCTAGGTAGAACCTCGCGACTCCCACAGGAACACATTTTTTTTGGGTGGGTGGTGGGGGGGATGGTAATGGCGGATAGTAGATAACTTCATTTACATGGGGCTATTTCAATTCTTAACCTTCACCAATGAGAAATTGTCGGACCCTCTTCCCATCTTGTTCCTGTGTGGCAGGAACACATATTTATTTATATAGCGCTTTTTACAACAGTACATTGTCACAAAGCAGCTTTACAGAATGAAAAGCCTTTAAACCCCCAAAGAGCGAGCCGAAGCGACAGTGGCAAGAAAAAACTCCCTTTTATGTTGTTATTTAAGGAAGAAACCTTGGGAGGACCAAGACTCAGTGGGGGACTCATCCTCCTTGAGCGGCCGGACAGCAACAACAGTGTAGTACAGCTATGTAGAGATATTAAACAAATGGAAAAACTAACAACTGGAAAACTATATGTGAGTCCATTAGGGGGCGTCCTGCAGGACCGCCTTGTCAGGTTCCATACAGTATTCGTCAGCAGAGCCATGGATGAAGGTCTCCAGGAAGCCAGTCCCACCTCAAAAGAAACAGACAAGGAAGGCAGTTAAAGCTAATAATAAAGCACGGCATTTAATTAATAAGTAATTAATTGACACAGTGCAGCATGTGACTCCGGCATCACTGACTAGAGCAGCAGAACTAAAAGAGGCAGATACTGCAGACTCTCCATAGTTGAGATGGCGCCCCGGAACAGCATCATTTCAGCGCCACACCCCCCCCCCCCCCCCCATTAATGATGAGGTGGGTGAAGAGGTGAAACGACAGCATACACTGATCACAGATTACCCCCCAACACAGCCAAGTCTGAGATCTACATCTTTATCTACAGGGGATTAATTAAACACAAGATTAAATAAATGTGTTTTTAATTTATTTTTAAAGATTAATAGTGATTCAGAATCACGAACAGTAACTGGAAGGCTATTCCAAAGTTGAGGAGCCTTGTGGGAGAACGCTCTTCCACCAGCAGTAACTTTATTTATTCTAGGAGCTAAAAGTAGACCAGCACCTTGAGATCGGAGCTCACGTGTTGGCTTGTATGATTGAATCAGCTCACTCAGATACTGTGGAGCCTGGTTATGTAAAATTTTATATGTTATTAATAAAATTTTGTACTCGATACGAAACTTAACTGGTAGCCAGTGCAAGTTTGATAACACAGGACTGATATGATCAAACTTTCTGGTTTTAGTTAAAACTCTAGCTGCAGCATTTTGCACAAGTTGTAATTTATGTAATGATTTATCAGAACATCCTGTCAGAAGTGAATTACAATAATCTAACCTTGAGGTAATAAAAGCATGAATTAGTTTTTCTGCATCTTGGAGGGAGAGGATGTTTCGTAGCTTTGAAATGTTACGAAGGTGAAAAAATGCAATTCTAGTAATATTGCTAATGTACATAGGTGACCTCTGCCTTTATGTTACTCAAGCCCCTCCAGTTACTATTGGTTGTGGGCTTTTTTGAATGGAGAGACCCAGTGCTTGGATTGATTGGCAAACACGGTCCATTAATGCATGAGTGCCGTACTGCCAGAGGACTTTTCAACTTTATGATTTTTTAAATTTATTCATGAGATGTTAAAGGAAGCCCTGGATCCATATGCCAACAACTACCTAGACAAAATTTGTTGAAGGAGCATGTCGGTTGAATTCTCCAGCTTTTGCTTTTGCTCAACAACCACCCAAACCAACCCAACCAAACACCAACCTGTTGATAACTAGCACCTCCCAACCTTCCTCCAAGGAACGTAACTATACCATGGTGAAAGGGGACCATTGGCATTAGCACTTTTGGGTAGTGCTTTCTGGTTTCCAACAAATCATACAAACCTAGCCATTATTCAACAAACCAATCTACTATGCAGACCCTGATCCAGAGCCAGTCCTATATATATATATATATATATATATGGGCGGCACTGTGGCTTAGTGGTTAGCACGTACACCTCTCAGCACTAGGGATTCCTGGTTCGAATCCCCATCTGGGTGGAGTTTCAATGTTCTCCCCGTGTCCGCGTGTGTTTCCTCCGGGTTCTCCGGTTTCCTCCCACAGTCCAAAAACATGCATGAAGTCACTTGAGTTCTCCAAATTGCCCCATATAGACTGTGTGTGAATGAGTGAGTGTGTGGCCCAGCGATAGATTGGCGCCCTGTCCTGGGTGTATCTGCCCAGCGCCCGAAACATTCTCCCCTGGATGGGCATAGGGAACCCCCCATACATTTATAAACTATCCTAGGGGTTTTATTAAACTCCTGTGTGATTATGATAATTATTTTATGGGAATTTAATATTAGGTCCCACAAACATTAAGTAAGTCCCACAAATATTTTCTTTATTTCATGTATATAAAAACACATAGTGATTTAGATCCTATCTTGGAACAATTCTGTTTATCCAGATTCTGCACTGGTCTCTTTCAGAAGCTCTGGGACTTTCTTCTTGTGTCCCAAGACATGAAATCGGGTTATCTGGAGATGTTAAATTGCCTATATGTTAACTGCCTTTCTCTTTGTGTATGGCTTACTGTAAACTAGCGACCAATTCTACAAGTAAACCAAGTCGTTTTCTTGTTCATTTTGCCCAATGGATGAGCAATGGATGATGCTGTAGTATTCTCTATAACCCCATTAACAGAAAATAAATCAATTATTGTTTTAGAACTGTTAATTATACATTGCATATCACATATTGCTATTTTGTTGACTACAGTGGCTTTATTTCTCTCTCTCTCTCTCTCTCTCTCTCTCTCTCTCTCTCTCTCTTTCTCTATCTCTCTTTCACTCACTCTCTCTTTCTCTCACCTTGTTTCTCTGTCTCTTCCTCCCCTCCACAAAAAAAACATACACACACAGAGACTGGTTGCAGTGTGAACATATCGAAGTATTTAAATATCGGGTCAGGCATGGGAGAGTAGCTATCAGTTCTTTACTGAAAGATCTCAATACTGCTTCCTCATCCTCCTCAATGTGTATGGTCATATTTGCTCCGGTAAGCCTGCTTTAATTTACCTGCTTTAACATCTTTAAAAAAAAAAAATTCTATTTAAAATTAAAATTTTTAATTTGCCAGCACTCACATAGTAACAGGATTCTGTATATTTTTTTTACCTCAATTTATTATTTATTATATTTTAATTACGTGTGAATTAATGATCAAGGAGCCAGTTACTTTATCTATCGGACTGCATCACTGTTAGGGGTCCTAGCATCTGTCTCCCCTGTTTGTAGTTGCTCCTTTATGAATGATTTATTTGCTTTTTCTGACATGAAGATCGATGCTGATTCTTAACCATCAATGTACAGTGTTCCATACGTTTACTGCAAAAAGAAAAAAGGTCAGTAACTCTTTACATAAATCAGGTATTCATAATGCTTCAATAAATACATTTTCTGAAGTTTATAACATATTCATAATGCTTAATAACATCTCTGTTAATGTACATAGATGTTTATAATCAGAGTCATAAATTGTTATAACAAAATTACATAACACAAAAGCTTCATAACACAATGGGGCAATGCATTATAATATATATTTTGGATTCATTGGACTTTGGATTTTTTAGACATTCTTACTTTAAAAAAAATAATTTACTTGACCCAAATTCTTTAAAGAGCATATATCCTTTATTAGTCATTAAGTACATTAAATGAATGTAAAATCCTTTACAGAGATAATAAACAACAACACTTTACCTAATGCATGTAAAGAGAGCTTATAAACATTCATAAACAGTTAAAAACACTTTTCAAAGATTTAGTTTTAACACAAATATCTGTTCAATAAGTTAATGAATAGTTAAAATATAAATTTTCAATGCATTATGTAACTTTCTGTTATAAAGCCTTATGGCACACTTTATGAGTGTGGTTATAAACATCTAAGTACAACAACAATGGCTTATGACAAGTGTTATAAAGCATCACAAATTCTTATTTGAATTATGAATTGATTATGAATACCAGATTTATGTAAAGGGTTACCAAAAGGTACGAGAATGCTCCAAAACTTAAAATACATTTATAGACTTATAGTTTAAAACTTGTAAATAGTCTTTTATTTTTAAGTTTTATATAAAGGTCTCTTAATTTTAGTAATTTTAGTATTTAGAACTGGACTGTTATGTTACCATATTTTATTGTTTATCTCTTAACATTAACATTATTATATATATATATATATATATATATATATATATATATATATATATATATATATATATATACAGTATTACAGTACTGTAATACAGTACAGTATTATAGTATTTACCAACAAGTATGCAATTAATGCATTTTTTTTAATTAGTTGGTAAAGTGAATTTTAATAACAGTTGCTAATAATTGCACAGAGTACAGTACAGTGATATTATCAAATATATAATTTTTTTTTTGTGTTAGGCCTTTACCCTGTTCTTTAATCGTCAGGACCCCAATAGTAGCACCACAGAGCAGGTATTATGTGGTTGGTGCATTATTCCTATCCCAGCAGTGTCACTGAAGGTTTTAAAGTAAACTGCACCAGCCCTGCTGCACTAAAACCCCCTCACCACATCAGTATCACTGCAGAACTAACAATAAACAACACACCACCCAAATGATACCTGTTCTGTGATTGTCTGGACCAATAGAGAACAGAGAACCAACAGGGGACAAACAAAAAAAGAACACAGATGTTCTACAGTCTGAATTGTTAAACTACAAAGTCCATCTATATGGTAAGTGGTGAAAATAAACAATGGAGCAAGAAAGAGGTGTGTTCAAACTTTTCACAGGTACGGTATAAGTGGCAAAATTGTGTGAACTAGGATGAGCAGATCACTTATGGGTAACTTACAGAAATATAGAAAATTCTAATTCTAAGTTCTAAAAATTAAACATATGAGAATCTGAATTTAACAAGTCAAGATTATTTAAAGATTGTGATTAAAATGTGGCGGCACGGTGTCTTGATGGTTAACATGTTCACGTTTTAGCACTGGGGATCCAGTTTTAAAATCCCAGTCTGGGTGGTGTTTCCCTGTTCTCTAACTTGGCCCTATTCTGTTCTCTAACTAGTGTGTGTTTGTGTAGGGGTGTTTGTGTGTGTGAGTGTGTGCCCAACGATAGATTAGTTCTTCCCTGGATGGGCATGGAGAATTAATTAATGTAACATTAATATTATTTGAAGTTCAAGTTCAAGTTATTTATTTATGTCGCGCTTTTTACAACAGTACATTGTCACAAAGCAGCTTTACAGAATGAAAAGCCTTTAAACCCCCAAAGAGCAAGCCAAAGCGACAGTGGCAAGAAAAAAAACTCCCTTTTATGTTGTTATTTAAGGAAGAAACCTTGGGAGGACCAAGACTCAGTGGGGGACTCATCCTCCTTGAGCGGCCAGGCAGCAACAACAGTGTAGGACAGCTTTGTACAGATATTAAACAAATGGAAAAACTAACAACTGGAAAGCTATATGTATTTGGTGAAAACCTCAATTATACAGTTTCTTCAATAAATTTTGGAATCACATAAAACATAAGGAAAATGTAAAATGACTTCATCTAAATATAATTGCAATTTAAACATATATGTGCTGTTCACTTCTGTTAACATATTTAAATCAAGGTATAGTTTATTAACTTTTTTTGGTTTAACCAAAAGGTACCATTTTAAGAAATATTCATTCATTCATTATCTCCCGCTTTGTCCTCTATTAGGGTCGCGGTGGGGTTCCCCATGCCCATCCAGGGGAGAACGTCTCGGGCGCTGGGCAGATAGACCCAGGACAGGGCGCCAATCCATCGCTGGGCAATTTTAAGAAATATAAACAGTATAATTACTCATGGCTCAGCGTCATAACTATCTAAAATATTACTAGTTATTACTATACAACATTTTACAAAATAACAGAAACTAATAATGTGTGTGTGTGTTTGTGTGTGTGTGTGTTTGTGTGTATAGCTTTTTGCTGTTTTTGCATTCGCAACATGTGGAGGATATTCTGGCCAGATAATGGTTAAAGTGGAATGTGTGGACAGAATCCCCAAAAATATAACTATCGATTTGATGTACCCATTCAGGTAAGGATGATTTAATTTCATTGTGTATGAAATCAGTTAATTAATTCCAAACTTATGGATCCATGTAATAACAATGCATTATTGAAACCTATTGACATTGTACTTGTGATCAGATTCCAACAGTAAATCAAAGGTCTGTCAACTGTTCAACATCATATCTTATGCCTTAAAGGATAAGTGTGAAAAGTTGGCCCTCCCACGCTTATAGCAGGGTTAAGTAATGTGAAGTGACAGATGCAAGGGTGGATGTCTAAAAGTGATATTGATTTAAAATTAGATCTAAATAACCAAACCTGGATAAAAACCTCCATAAACAAAAAAATTGTTCATAGACCATTGAAAAAGACATTTAAATTAAATATCAAAATGTAATGTATATTATTTTCTAGTTTAAGAAGGTTATTCAATGAATATTTAGTAATGTATTAAACGGATGTAGTAAACAACTCAACTGTGAATTTAATACAACAATTTACAATTGTGGTATGTAAATTAAAATAGATGGGTTAATGCATGCCAAACTTATTTTAATAGACATGTTTATATTTATTCATGTTATGCAATGTGTAGTAATTTGGTCATGAACTGTTTCTGTAGATTGCAGCAGGTTCATTTTAATGTCCCACTATGTGAGGGTCAGAGGTATGAGACCATCTTCCTTGAGGGAGACTACTCTACTTCAGCACAGTTCTTTGTTACGGTGTCTGTGTTGGCTTTTCTTTACTCGCTTCTAGCTACAGTAATCTACATCTTTTACCAAAACAAGTACAGAGACAAGAACAGAGGTCCTGTTGTGGTAAGTGTATAGAAATTAAAAAATACTTTAATCGCCACCAGTCTTAAAATGAATTAAAAGTAGTTTTAATGAAAAAATGTCTCAGCTAACAAAAAACAAAAGCATGTGTAAATTACAATGAACTTGTAATTGTACCTAAAGGATTATTTTTAATTAACTTGCATTTTGTTCTTTTAATTCCATGTCAAATCTTCAACAGGACTTTCTTGTAACTTTGATTTTTTCTGGGCTTTGGCTTGTGAGCTCAATAGCTTGGGCCAAAAGTCTTTCAGGAATAAAAACAGCCACTGAAGTAAATCAAATACAGATGTTAATGTCCAGCTGCAGAGATCAGCAGAACTTATGTGAAACACTCGATGAACCCACATGGAGCCGTCTTAACATATCAGTAGTAGGTATCTTGTTGTATTGTTAGCTATATTTGTAATCCACAGGTTATATACAACCTGTGGCTGTGATATAATACAGTTATAATAATACATCATAACCAGACATAATGTGAAATCTTGTATATACTAAATAAATACGGAGGCATGGTGGCTTAGTGGTTAGTACATTCACAGCGCTTGGGATCTAGGTTTGTTTTCAAGTTTCTAGGTTTGTTAGAGTCTTCAAGTTTCTTCCTGGTTCTCTGGTTTCCTTCGGGTTCTCTGGTGTTCTCCCACAGTCCAAAAACATGGATTCAAAGTGTGTGTGTCTTTGTGAGTGAGTGTGCCCAGTGATGGATTGGCAACCTGTCCTGAATGTGTATCTGCACAGCACCTAAATTGTTCTCCCCTGGATGGGCATGCTACCCTAGTAGAAGATTAAGCAAAACATCTAAAAGTTGGGAGATTAACATAGAAGTTGAAACACCTCTAGTTTTGACCTTAACAGATGCTAATTTTCTCTTATTTATTTATCTTTTTTTTTTTTTTTTTAGAGTACATTTGTTCAGATATTAATTGCGATATAGCCATGCAGTGGTAAACATTTAGGTGAAAATGAAAATCCAGAATGAGCGGGTGGGGCAGGTGGAGTTGAACAGGTTCACCCATGATTTGGGACAGGGTCAGTTGCTAAACCAAAACTTAGGGAATAAAAAACAAATGACATTTGTGAAGCTATGTGTTAGCGCGCAAATATCATCCATGTGTAATTAGTATATTAATCAGTTATGTCTAAAGTGGAATGATCCTTTGTTTCGAGCAGATTTAATTTTAAATCTATAGTTTAAAACAGCAAATATGTGTTTATAGTTAAAAGCATTGCATTAAAAAAAAATGTTTTTCTAAATTTCAAAATTTCATTATTAGAAGTTTTGGTAAGATGACGAAACAACATTTACAAAAAAATGCAATTGTTGCTGATGCTTAACTTCTTTTGTTAAAACAATAGCATTGTTTTAAGAGCCTTTTCTTGTTCTGTTTCCAGGCCTTTGGTTTTCTAAATTTCTTCCTGTGGGCTGGTAACATTTGGTTTGCTTACAAAGAAACAGGTTTGCACAAGTCCAGCCAGCGATACCCCTCCAGAACTCCCTCTGAGAAGCGTAGCAGCAGCTTCAGGCAGTATAGTCAAAGCAGTTTCGAGCAATCTGGACCAGGATTTGGACAAAGGCTCTATAGCCAGGCTAGTTGTGACCTATCAGGTGGTGGTCTAAGCCTATTGCAGACCAATCTGGGGCAACCGAACCCCTACAGTCAGATGGGAAGTCCTACCTCAAGAGGACCACTCATATTTATCAATGAGAGTCAGTAACAAACGTTTACTGTAGTTAAGATTTACGGGAGGAGTGAAAAAGTTAAAAAGGTTTTGTTATATCATACGTTTTTATCTACATTTTGTGAAGAAACTCACAACAGTGAACAGAGGAAGCTGTTTAAACTGTTTTCTTATTAGGTGTGTGTGTGTGTGTGTGTGTGTGTGTGTGATATTTATTATTATTATTATTATTATTATTATTATTATTATTATTATTATTATTATTATTAAGCAAGTGTTCACAAATGTGTTCTTACAAGTTTATAGGAAAAGCATCTGATTACAATTTAAATAAGCTTAAAACATTTTTTTGTTTTTATTTTAACAGACAATTTTCCCATCATATCAAGTCCTAGGTGAGCGAAAATAATTTTTTTTTTTATGTAACTAGCTTTAAAGTAATCTACTGGCTATTTGTTTTTTTTCCCTGGCAAATATAAAAATATTGAGCTTGAAAAAAAACTTTTTCATACCACATTTGCTAAGACTCCTTTATCCGGTACGAAGTTTCTTTCATCATTCTCACCATATTTCAAACCACAATCTGTCTATGATAATTTAACCTTAGTGTTATTGGGTGGTTCATTAATATTTCTCCTTCTAGCTCCTTTTATTATTTTACAAAAATGTATGTAGCTTTAGTGTTTTTACCAATTAACACAGTTTTTTATCATAACTATCTGTCAGTATTTAGAAGGGGAATGTTTGTTCATTCTTGTGGTCTATCATATTTAAATTATTTGTGATAATACTGTATAAGTTTATTGTTTTGTAGTATAAGTATTTACATTTTTAACTGTAGATGTTAACTTTATATTTTGTGCTTTTTTAATCGATGCTCAAAATACCCTCAACATAACATTTCTGGATGAGTAATCAGTTACCTTTATAATTATTAACTACAATTAGGTAACCCATATTAACACCCAGACTGTAAACCATAAGTATTATTATTAAAATCATCTATCACATTGGATTTTGCACCTAATGATTAAGCTGTATGTTTTAATATATTTAAATGTTTGGTGATTTTTTTTGTAGCATCTAGGATGTTGTGTCTGCATTAAATAACTAAATGCTGTAGCTTCTGTGCGGTTTCTTCATTTCAAATTGCATGATAAAAAAAAAAATGGTTTCTGCTCATCATGTTCAGGACAAAGGGATGGTAAAGATACTTGTTTTCCACATCAAGCGCTGTTAATAAGAGGGCATGAGGCAGTAATTAAGAGCTTTAGGTCTGTCAGAGTCCCTGGCATATCCTCATGCTTACAGGCTCTCTTTATCCATTCTCCAACCCACTGCAGTGAAGCTAACTGCCAGCAGGTGTCCAGCCTCTGAAATTGCAGCTTTATGTGGGTTAAGGCCTTTAGCTGATTTTTATTTGGCTTGTAACAGGAAATGAAAGGTTACAACTAAAGGGTTAGTTACATAGCACTGATATATATATATATATATATATATATATATATATATATATATATATATATATATATATATATATATATATATAATTCTATGAATTACAATGCTTTCAACAAAATACGGTTCCCAGAGCATTTCAGTTTAATGTTAATAGTATGTTTCAACCAGTCCACAATGAGCACATTTGTAAATATTTAAATCCATAAGAAAAAAGAAAATACTGCAAATGTGTTAGACAGCAAGGGGGTATTTTAGTTTGCTTTATAAGGAATTATAAACTGATAATCCCAAACAGAATTAAATGGCTAATGGAGCAAACATGGTAGTAATCATTTGCTGGTACAAATGTGTTTAAGTGGGAGGTTAGCATGACCCTCCCTTTCCTCCTTCACTTCTTTCTGTTCAACCATCTGTCCCAGTTGGCCTTTTGACAGACCCTGATTTTTTTTTCGTTCTGTATACTACTAGCTTTCTAACCAGTAATGTAGTTTTTGTTTACCAGTGTTTATCAACAGTAAACTTATTCATTATTTAAATTATCATTATATTTAAAATTCCATTGAATATTTTTCTGTATGATATACCATACATGTAATGCATAAGAAAGAATCTATAAATATACATTGACACAGCTTAGTGGTTAGCACTTTCGCCTCTCGGTGCTTGGGATTCAGGTTCAAATCCCAGTCCGAGTAGAGTTTCCATGTTCTCACCATATACGCATACGTTTACGTTCTCCGGTTTTCTCCCAGAGTTGGACTTAAAGTAAAATGAATCCTCTAACTTGCCCCGTATAATGTGTGTCTCTCTGTGAGTGAGTGTACCCAGCAATAGATGTCTTGGATGTGTCTGCTCAGCGAATGAAACGTTCTCCCCGATGGCCCATACTGTATATATATATCCATCCATCCATCCATCATCTTCCGCTTTCTCCTCTACTAGGGTCGTGGGGGGGTTCTTGCCTATCCAGGGAAGAACACTCTATGGGGTAATTTTGGAGAATTCGATTGACCTTAATTTATGTTTTTGGACTGTGGGAGGAAACCGGAGAACCCGGAGGAAACCCACGCGGACACGGGGAGAACATGGAAACTCCACCAAGAGTGGGATTCGAACCGGGAATCCCTAGCGCTGAGAGGTGAACGTGCTAACCACTAAGCCCCATGATAAATATATTTACATTTACATTTACATTTGTTCATTTAGCAGACGATTTTATCCAAAGCGACTTACAAGGTGAGCACAGAGTTAATCACAACATCCCTGGAGCAATGAGGGTTAAGGGTCTTGCTCAAGGACCCACATTGGTAACTTCAGTGGACCTGGGATTTGAACCCCCAACCTTCAGAACCCCCAACCTCCACTGAGCTACTGTGCCCCTGGATAAATACTGTATCAATTATTCATGAATTAGCGTTCCAACACTTATTTTAGGATGAGTTTTATGACTGTAATAATTCTAATCACTCTAATTATGACTAATAGTTAAAAAAAAAAGTATTTTGAATTTACTACTGTACTGATACTGTAGGCTCTTCGAGACAGTTCATCAGCGTCCCCTGTTGGATCCTGTTTGTCATTAGTGTTGATCTGTTGCAGCTGTGTGTGTTCTTTGTGTTAGTTCTTTTCTCCTGGTAAATCCATTTAATTCGGTTCAGCTGTGTTTTCCCGTCATGTGACTTACCTATACGTTTAAATACCCAGCCTTTCACAATGTTCCCTGTTGAAACATTATTTTGAGTTATGGTCATGTCCTGTTGTGTGCTATGGCTGTTTCCCCTGGTGACTTCTGCATTAAAATCTACTCTTAAACCTTCAACAGTCTGGATTCTGTCCTCTCTAGCCGTGGCATCGGCTGATCATAACAATGAAGGACTCTATTATTTTTATGTGCTGTATTTTTTTTTTTTCTATTGAACTTTTCTTTTTTTGTATTTAACTTAAGTATTTCCTTTTTACTGTAACAATTTAAATAAAAGTATGACACGTTTAGTTTGAAATGATCAGTTTATTCATTAATGTTCTGCATTGATTTTTATCTGCATAAAATTTACAATATTAATTTATTTACTTTTAATAAACTTTTGACAAAAAATTCCCTGCTTTCCTTTTTACGGAAATGTAACAGACTTGCTGTTGATTCCCGCTGTATAGTTACATAAACATTTCAAATATACATTTAAAAAAATCTATGATAAAGTGTCAGTTATGTCAACCTCACTAAGGCATATGACATCATGATTAATAAAGTGGATTTTTTCCATATGTTTTTCAAGAAATGTACAACAAACATTTATATAATACAAAGGAATATAAAATAAAATAAATTGAACATTGTATACATTTTACAAAACCAACGGTCAACTTTCAATGAACTGTCAACAGTAGTGTGTTGATCACTGCTGTAAAAAGCTTCTCCACTGAAATAATTTTTGTTTTACCTGTTTACAGGATGTGTTTAGCCTAACACTGTTTGTACTTACAAACAAATATAATTTTAATGCAGATTATTAAAGTCTTAAAAATATGTTAATTTTAGCTCCCAATAACGGTGCTCCAGCAGAAGCCATGCTTCCCCAGTTTTTTTTCACTTGACTCCAATTACTCACTGATGATAAGCAGATGTTGTGATATGGCAGAAATTGCCGGTATTTTTGTAATGCATAGTTTACAGACTAAGTCCTGTTGTTTACGAGATATTTTTTGACAAGTTCGAGTCACATCATTCTAGGTGACTTATGTGTGACTTCGACGCAAGTTGCTATTCAAGTGCCCATCTTTGGTACCTGTTCATCTGTCTAGCACATTAGCTTTTAAAGTGTTTAGATCATTTCTTCCACAGAAACAACAGTTAGTTTGCAAGTTTTTCTTAGATTTTAGATTAAGGTTTTAGCTTGGCATTCCTGATGCCTTAGCTTTACTTTTTATTAACTATTTTGTCCCACCATCTCAAAATACCAAATTCACAAACATATTTCTGTCAGGAATTCTAACAGAATTGCAGCAAATAGCTACAAACTTGAAACTAACATCACAATGGTAAAGATGTTATAGTGGAATTTAGTTTACACTTAGAGGTATACACACAGAATATGCATCTTATTTAAATCAAAGAATCCTCCTACTTGGTCACATATATCCAGTCAACATTTTTTCAGTTTCCCATTTTCTACAAATGATTGAAATGCAGATAATAAGCAAAAAAACAAGAGGGATTTCCAAAACAGAAGAAGCAGGGTTGATGCTAATTAGGCTAGAATAGCTTTTGACTGCACCAATTCACAGTCAGACCATTATTTTTCTCCCCAGGAGTGAGGGAGAAAAGTCATGCTAAGAGCAAGGCCTGTCATAGTCTGGAAGGACAAAAAAAACCCAAAACCAAAATACCGTGAAAGGAAGTATAGATTTGTTTCACATTGTCTTAAATTATTGTACATCAAAATGAAAGTACTGTTTCCTATCTGTAAAACTTGCCATCATTGATGGAATAAGGACTTCTGATTAACAGAGAATTCGGAGGAAATGTCTCTCTTGATGTTTCATTAAATAAAGCTAAAATATAAAAAAAGAGCTCTAGGAAATCTGGAAACCTTAAAAAGACTAAATATGTTTTTAAAACAGAAAACATGGCTTTAATTTTTAGAAACATTTAGAACACATTTTGAGACATTTGACTAAGCTGTTTGTACAGCCTTCACATTACTGACAATAATGCACACCTTGGACAACTTCACAAGATTGGGCATTATTGTGAATACATCACAGGAAAGAGGCATTATTAGGCACAACACATGTCGCATACCTTATTGCTTTGATATCTCACATTTTAAACACAATATCTCATTCACATATGTTTCAAAATCACATTTCTTCACATGGGGCTTGAGGGAAAGCATTTTGTTTGTAACCTGGTTTAGGTCAAGAACTCATACTTCTACTGAAGAGTCCTGGTGAGTTGTCCGCAAGGTTTGCAAGTCTGTAAAGGTCTGAAATGTGCAGGAGGCACTGACCATTGTTTTCATTTTTAGATTCGGTAGATCATCAGATGGCGTGCAGAGGGTTTTCATTCTCTGAAAAATTATTACAAATATATACATATAAATTTAAACACAATTACATGTTACGTTCTGTTACTGAAATATTAAACAGCACAATTTGAATTACATTTACGTTACATTAGCTTTCATCCAAAGCGACTTACAAATGAGAGAACAACAAGTCTATAGTTAACAGCTATACTGTAGAATTATGAAACTAATCATTATCCGATCCTGCCTTTTATTATAATTTTTTTTTTCTGGCCTTTGTGAAAGAGATGTGTTTTGAGTTGTTTCTTAAAGATTCTGTGTGATTCCGCCTTATGGACAGAATTGGAAAGATCCTTTTATCATTTAGCAGTGGTGAATGATACAGAGTGCTAATTAGCACCACAGTGAGGTTGAATCACCAGACGCCATTCATCACTAGAGCGCAGTGAACGAGTTGGAGTGCATTTTATACAGATAGAGTGAAGGTAAGGGGGCAGATTCAGAGATTCTTCTGTAGGCCAGAGTCAGTGCCTTGTACTGAATGCGAGCAGCTACAGGGAGCCAGTGGAGAGAGATGAACAGTGGAGTGACATGAGTTTGCTTGGGTTGGTTGAACACAATGCAGTTTCAAATATAGAGGCCTCATCGCGCAAGCTGGGAGACCAGGAAGAAATTCATTACAGTAATTTAGCCGGGGTAGGATGAGGGTTTGCACTAACAGATGAGCAGCATGTTTAGTCAAGAAGGAATCTGCAGGAGTGGGCAGTCTTAGTGACCCGATCAGACAGTTTGAGATGTGAGTCAATTGGAAAGATTGGGGAGCCCTCAATTTGGAAGGTCAGGTCATATTGGACTAAGGTTTTAGCTGAGATTATGGGAATGTATCCAAACAGATATGTCGATAAGGCAGGCAGATATCTGATTTGAGAGAGAGAGATAGATAGAGAGAGAGAGCTAGATAGATAGATAGATAGAATTCATTCATTCATTTTCTCCCGCTTTATCCTCTATTAGGGTCGCGGTGGGGTTCCCCATGCCCATCCAGGGGAGAACGTCTCGGGCGCTGGGCATATAGACCCAGGACAGGGCGCCAATCCATCGCTGGGCACACACTCACTCACACATACACACTCTATATGGGGCAATTTTTGAGAATTCAATTGACTTGATCCATGTTTTTGGACTGTGGGAGGAAACCGGAGAACCCGGAGGAAACCCACGCAGACACGGGGAGAACATGGAAACTCCACCCAGATGGGGATTCCAACGTATTATTATGAATGTATATTAGTCTGTGTTTTTTAAAAATAATTATTAGAAAGAAAATTATCTGGTAATGATCTAGCAGCACACATATTATTTAGAAAAAAATACAAAACAAACAATTCATAAAATTTTACTTCCTTATTTTGAGCATAAACTCTGTTCATTTAAAGGTTTACCTGTGAAATTGAGCCAGACGTGGTGCACATTGCGTATATCATCCACAATGGAACCAGCAATGTAGAGGATAGTGTTAAGAAGCCTCCGATAGCATAGCCCCACCAGGGGTATTCATATATGTTATTGAGTTTTAAAGGTGTGTACTTTATCAATGAAAAGACAAAAGTCCCCTGCAAGAAGTTATTAAAAGATAACAGCATACTATTAATCAATAAATAAACCAACAAATTAATAAATAACTTTAAAATGTGAGAAATATATATTATAAATATTTAACTTACAATACAGACAAAAGGTGTGACATATTTCCAGCAGAACTTTATATGAGGCCAGGGCCGATAGCCGATCATGTCTTCAATATTGTCATACAGACGGTCTGCGCCTAATAATATAGATCATTTTAAAATGCAAGATAAATGCTCATAACTTCTTTTGTTAGTTAATTCAGGAGTTTAACATCTGGACAGTGTCAATGGTTATTTCCTGACCCTTACCCTGCCGTGACCATTTATAAGCAATACAATTATTCTTTAGTGACTTTGTTTAGCAATTTTTTGTTTAGCTTTTCTTGTCTGTTTTTTTGAGGTGTTGCTAATATCCTGGAGGTGTAGTCAGATCTATATTCATGGCTAAACCGAAGCACTGCGGCTTCGACGATTACTGGATGGAACCTGGATATTAATTGGACTGTCAGTCCTGCAGGACGCCCTCAATGGACTTACATATAGTTTTCCAGTTGTTAGAGTTTTTCCATTTGTTAAATACGGTCACCTGTTCTCGACACATGGCTGTCCTACACTGCTGATACTTCCCGGCCGCCCAAAGAGGATGAGCCCCCCACTGAGCTTTGGTCCTCCCAAGGTTTCTTCCATAAAACAACAACATAACAGGGAGTTTTTTCCTTGCTTTGGCTTGCTTTGGCTTGCTCTTTGGGGGGTTTAACTCTGTAAAGCTGTTTTGTGACAATGTACAGTGGTAAAAAGCTATATTAATAAATTACTTAAACTTGAACAGCCATGTGACCTGAAGGTTCAATTTCCAGTCCCAGCAATTGCTATGGCTGAAGTGCCCTTGGGCAGGGCATCTAAAATTAATTGCTCCCTGGGTGCCATATACAAGGCTGCCCATGGCTTTGGGCATGTGTTTTCACTTCACACATGTGTATGTCTGTTTTACTGCATGGATGAGTTTAATGTAGATTACACATTCCTTTCTGTGACTCAATGCATTTGATTTTTCATTTGACAAAAGAATCATTTGTTATTTGTATTAATAGGCTTTTAAAACATATATATTATAAACTTGTAACCTTGTAACTTGTGAAAAGAAAGATTTGGTTCCTTTCATTAAATCTAAAGTGTAAATACAAAAACTTGATCAGAATGTGTAACTAAACAAATACTTAACAGTTTTTGTGCTATTAACACATTCTTATTTGTTTTGCGTAGCCTAATTTTCATTGCATACTTGACTGTATTTTAAAACTCAAAAGGCAAGAAAATATTCCAGACATTATGCCTGTCTCTCTCTCTCTCTCTCTCTCTCTCTCTCACACACACACACACACACACATACACACACACACACACATACAAATACATTCACAAACACCCACATTCACACCTGGGGATAATTTAGTATGTCCAAATTTACCGGACTTACATATGTTTACACTGCCGGAGGAAACCCTTGCAAACTTGGGGAGAACATGCAAACTCCACACAGAAAGGACTGCCTTGAAAACAAACCAGTGACTTTCTTGTAAGATGACACTGCTACTCACTGTGCCTCTCCTTTTATAACATAAGACAAAACAAGATTATTAATGTGCAGAAATCACAATCTGAAAAATGCTATTTGTATCCAAGCAAAAGTTAAAAGGATTTTAGAGCACTCTTCCTTGCAAAAAGTCTTTAATTTTTTTATTATTATTTTTGATCTTCATATTTAGTATGTCTATGGCCTCTGGAAGCAATCAGATGTATATGGCCCCTGGAAGCAATCTATCATAAACATGATAGATCCATCACTACGCATTATGTTTGGAACCACATTAATTCTCATAAACTTTATACGTAGACTGATTTTTGGCAAGAGAACTTTAAACACTGAGTAGTTAACAGCAGTTGTTAATTCCATATTATATTTTTATTGTATTATTTTTTGCTTTGTAAGACTTAATATTTTCACAAATTCTGTATTTTATATGTGTTATTTTGAAAGCTTTACAAGAACAAAAAATCAGTTGTCATTATTATTATTGTCTGACAACATGATTATTAATGTTCTGCTAAACTAAGTAGATCTTCTCATTTCAACAAGTCTACAGTATATTTGCTGCTATTTTCAGTGTGATCTGAACTCAGACTCCAACACGGTGTGCGTGCAGATTATCTAATTTGACATTTTCTCACTTTCCTCATCAGCTCTAAAACTTATTTATATCATTTAAAATAGAAATTTATAGAGTCCTTTTGCTTTTCAGCTTAAATATTGAATATGGCTGGGAAAATGTAGATTTCATTTATCTGAATTTTGGGGTGTGTTGTTCGTTGAAATCTAATGAGTCTCTTGGAACACTATT
Organism: Corydoras sp. C115; assembly: GCA_019802505.1. Classification (NCBI taxonomy): domain Eukaryota; kingdom Metazoa; phylum Chordata; class Actinopteri; order Siluriformes; family Callichthyidae; genus Corydoras; species Corydoras sp. C115. The sequence goes on from JAFMOC010000072.1 coordinate 2,315,357, forward strand.
TAGCCTGCATTTAACAAAAGGACCTTTTACAAGCTGTACAAAGAAACAAGATACACCTTGTTCTCGCCAAGTTTGAAAAAATCTTACCACTATACTTATTGATTTTTCTTAATTCTCCACATTGTGACTTGTGTGGTCTATAGTTTGGATTATTTATTTATTTATCCTTCTGCTTTATCCTATATTAGGGTCGCGGTGGGGTTCCCCATGCCCATCCAGGGACGAACTTTTCGGGCGCTGGGCAGATAGACCCAGGACAGGGCGCCAATCCATCACTAGGCACACACTCACTCACACAGACTCGCACACATACACACTCTATATGGGGCAATCGGGAGATCTCAATTGACTTGATCCATGTTTTTGGACTGTGGGAGGAAACCGGAGAACCCGGAGGAAACCCACGCAGACATGGGGAGGACTTGGAAACTCCTCCCAGATGGGGATTTGAACCGGGAATCCCAAGTTCTGAGAGGCGAACTTGCTAACCACTAAGCCACCGTGCCGCCTAAACTTGGTATTACTTAAAAAAAATTATAATAATCTAAAAATTCCTTTACCATAAACCCATCCAATACAGATGGACTGAAGAATGGCAAATGCCAGAAGTGTCATTCCACTGCAGGCATAATAGTCAAACAACTGGAATACATAAAGACCACCCTAAAAAAAAACACAAAAAAAAGAAAATACAATAAGGAAGAAAGTGGGTTACATCTCAAGTTTAGTTCCTTTTGGAAAGTGTATATAAGGTATAAAATATTTTACCATTGTTACCATCAGTAAGCCAACCAGGAAACTGGCAAAACAAATGAGCAGGAGCAAAGTTTTACGCCAGTATCTATATGTTTAAAAGTCCTGCCTTTGGTGTGTTTGGTGTTAGAACATTCATTTGTATAGTTATGTTCATGGCATGGCGCGTGTTTTTTTTTTTTTATGATTAAGCCCGGTCACATTAAGCCCAAGACTACTTTTTACCCTCATCAGTTATGGACTCTTTCCTTCCAAGCTGGGACATCGTCAGGATGTAAAATTGTGTTAAATATTGAACAGTGTTTATAATACTACAGCACCACTGAAGTGTCTAAGTCGATTGTATCTGTGCTGTACACACTACCACTATGTCAGTGTCATTAAATAAAACCTGTGCTCTGGGGACCTGACCGTTAAATAACAGAGGAAAAAGGTAAATGTAAATGTGTAAAGAAACAGGTGGATTATAGTCTGTAATTGTACAATTACAAAGTGCATCTATATCATAGGTGTCAAATTCGAGACCATATCCGGACCATAATACAATTATATCCGTCCCATGCTCTATTTGTTATTTTTATTAATGGCCTATCACAACTGCTGCCTTGTCAATATTTGAGAATGAGGGCCCTCAAGAATAACTGATGCAGAGATGGGGAAAGTTTTGTTTGTTCCTCCACAAATGCATTGAATGAATACATTGAATGAATGAATCAGGTGGACGACCAAAGAAAGTGACTCCGAAATAATGATGAAAATGTCAACCACCAAGAACCAAACTGCATCAAACTCATCTCTTTTCATTATCTATCACTTAATCCTGTAGGATCTAGGGGATCGGGGGGCTTCATAAATACTAATGCCCAATTCAGGAAAGAAATCTTCATCATAATACAATTATGTCCGGCCTGTGAGATCATTTTACATTGATCTATCAATGGCCCAGCAATATGAAACACATTTCCTGGGAACATTTCCACGTCATTCAAGTCAAGTGTCCATTACTTAATATTCCTGTCTATTTTTATTCCTATTTATGTGCAGAAAACATTTACTTTTAGTGTGTTTAATGTTATAAATGTAATAAAGGTTTATCCTGTTTGGCCCGCGGCCTAAAGTGTGCTTTGAGTTTTGGGCCCCGTTGCAAATGAGTTTGACACCCCTGATCCATAAGGTCAGTGGCAAGTGTATATAAGCTATAAAATCTCTTACCTCTGTTACCATTAGTAAGCCAAGCAGGAAACTGGCAAAACAGATGAGCAAGAGCAAAATTTTACGCCGGTATCCAATTTGGAAGAAGGTAGGAAACATATCAGTAATTGCTGTTACCAGGGCTTCATAATACACAAACTGCACACAGTAAATGACATTGTGTTAAAATTTTGCATTGTAATATTTACAGCATTGGACTTTTTAAATGAACAATCCTACACATAATTGTAACCAAATTAAAGAATTGAGGCTTTAACATGATGTGCTCACCTCACTATCTAGTCCCAGGAAAAGGATCATAATAAAAAAGAAAACAGCCCACAATTGAGGTACAGGCATTAAAGCCACAGCACGGGGATAAGCAATAAATGCCAGACCAGGACCTACAGAAAAAAAAAGGCGTTTTATTAGTTTTATTTCACAATTTTACTTTTAACTAAGCAAATCATTTGACATGAAGCTTGACAAAGATTATCCTCATATACAAATTCTAAACATGTAACCATAATTGGTATCTAGATATAGAAACCATAATCAGAGAAACAACTGCTGCACACATCACAGTAGAGCACACACTGCCATGTCGAAGTCAGAGTTAGGAATAGCACGTGACAGAAATAAAAATACTTCTGTCCTGTGGCGGTCTCCTTTTGAACAACAAGGCTAAGACCTTTCATATGGACATGAGTCACTAAGTGTACACGTGTAGCGTAGTCATAAGCTGAGAGTTACACAGTCTATGTAAACCTTAATTTGACATATCACAGCCATTTTATCTAGTTTATCTACCAAACAGCGAGGAAAATACGTTCAGAGCACATCAACATATTTCTCAGTAAAAACATTAGTAACTCCAGTAAATCCAGTATTCATAATGCATTATTAACATATTTATAAAGCTTTAATAAGTATTGACAATGCTGTCTAATACTTGTCATAGTATGTCATCCTTTGTTAATGCCCATAGCTGTACATAACCACACTTATAAAGTGTTATAAGAACATGCCATAAGGCTTCATAACACAAAGTGGCTTAATGTATTATAAATTATATACATGAACTTCATCTACTTATTATAGAGACCAGCAACATAAAGCCTTATAACATTTGTTTAGCCGAAAATGACTTCATAAGTGCTCATAACTTCATTAAAGCTCATAAGAGCTCTTTCCAGGCATGTGAAGTAAGGTGGTATCTTCATTTATCTCTACATAATGACTTATAAAAGCTTATAAATGCAATTTACAGACTTTAAGTATCATCTTGTTTAAAATAAGAATGTCTGAACATTCAAAGAATTAAACGTTCAAATAAGTTCATATTATAAATCCTTATGGACACTATGTGTTATAAAGCCTTAGGTCAATATATGAGGTACGTCTGTGTACCTTAAAAAATGCATTATTAAAAAGCATTATGAATAACTTATGAAGCTTTATAAATGCACTTATAATTATGAATACCGAATTCATAGAAAGTGTTACCCCTATACCTTTATGTTTTCTTGTGTCGTCATCAGGGCCTTACCGGATTCTGCCACCATTGAAATGTCCATTCCTTGTTCATCTGCCATAAAGCCCAGTACTGAAAAAATGGCAAATCCAGCCACAAAGCTGGTCATGCTGTTCAGAATGCATAGAAATATACAGTCTCTGTAACATGAAAATAAATGTTAAACATGGAACATGGATTGCAAATATACATGAAAAACAGTATCTGCTTAACCTTAACCATTTATTCACCTGTAACAGTTATTATCATATTTATTGTAACTTCCTAAAGCTGTCAGTGTTCCAGTGCAAACTCCATAGGAGTAAAATATCTGACTTCCTGCATCCATCCAGACCTAGAAGTAAATAGATCATTTTAAATATAACTTTTGCACTATTTCAGGCTTATGGTACTTAGCAATTAAAACACTTAGCAACCATATTCAAAATAGGCAAGTCAGACCTCCCTCTTTAAGAAAATCTTTCAGGTGGTGGGTGGGAGAATTCACCAGAAGGTCAAATATTTCCACTCATGTCCTTGGGCATATTTACAGTAATACTTAGTACCTGTGGGTCTGTGAGGCGAGTAGGATCTGGGTAGAGATAGAATGTGATACCACTCATTGCTCCAGGCAGTGTCAACCCACGTACCAGCAACACGATCAACATCAAATATGGAAAGGTGGCAGTGAAGTAGACAACCTGTAGATGGTAAAATTAAACATTACAAACCTTAGATAATGTATATAAAATACTTTAAAACATGTAACTGTCATTAAATATTGTATTAAATTAATCATTATGCTTCATATATCCATCCATCCATTATCTTCCTCTTTATCCTCTACTGGGGTGGGGGGGGGGGTTCCCCATGCCCATACAGGTGAGAGCATGTCGGGTGCTGGGTAGATACACCCAGGACAGGGTGCCAATCTATCTCTGGGCACACATTCACGCACACAAACACAATTCCCCTTTATCCATGTTTTTGGATTATGTATTGGATTATATACAGTATATATGTACAAAAAAATATATTTTTTTGTTTTCATGCTAAAAAATTTTCAATAACAAAACAGCTTTAAATTTGCTTTGTTTAAAGAGTTTGCATATGAGACAATATGCTTGTACCTTCTGTGTTGTCCCTGAACAAAAATGTTATTTATAAGGGACTGTTTGTTCATTCTTGCATGTTTGGGGTAGTTGCCCTTTTGGATAATGAACTTTTGGCCAAGTCTCAAGTCTTCTGCTGGAACTATGTTCTCATTGCCCTGTTTTAACCCTATTACCATGATTTTTATATTTAATGGCAAAACACATCCCTAAAACATATTACTGACACCTTAAAACATCACAGTAAAATTGAATTAACAGTGTTGGGTTCCTTGTAAATTAAGCACTTTGACTTTGTTGTGTACTCATCTCACATCAAGTTTATAAATCATCTTTGTTGAATTTCCTTGATAATTCTTACCAGGGCACTTAGACTTTCTAATTAGGTAATTTTACGCTGCATAAACAACAATATTTTGACACCTACACACTGCACCAAAAGCTTCTATGACATCATATTCTAAGTTGGCCTCCTCTTTGCAGCTATAACATTTTCCACTCATCTGAAAAGGCTTTTTACAAGGTTTTTTTTTTTTGGATTTGTGAAATTTATATGCTACAACATTAACCATAGAACACTTGTTGACATCACATTCTGATGAACAGAACCTTTTTATTAACCTGTTTTTAACCAAGATAAAACTCATTGAGATTTTGATCTTTTTTTGAAAGAGCAACCTTGATTTTTATTGTACTAGCGGATTAGCGGTCCTGCCAGAATGTTTTTGACTTTAATTGTCACAAGAAAGTATTTTCAAAATAACTGAACTGAATAAATCTATCAATTGATAATTTACATACTTGTATATATTCATACTATGTAAATTATTAAATTCTTACAATAAATTTTTCTTACAAACTGTTAATATTGCCTGGCCTCTCAAGGAGGATGAGTCCCTCACTGAGCCTTGGTCCTCACAAGGTTTCTTCCTTTTAAAACAAAGCAAATACCAAGGTGTTATTACTTGCTAATGTCACTTTAGCTTGTTCTTTGGGGGTTCGTCTTAAAACACAACAAAACTGCTTTGAGACCTGGCACATAGTGCACATACAATAGTATGAAGTGTTTAATGAACTTGGGTTTGTGTTTAAGCAACCAGCCTTGTGACCTTAAGGTCCCCAGTTCTATTTCTGATCCCACTAAGTACTATTGCTAAAGTGCCCTTGAGCAAGCACCTACCCCCAAATGCTCCTTGGGCATCGTGTATACAAGGATGCCCGCCACTCGGGGCATGTGTGCTCACTTCACCAGTTACTTACTTTACTGCACGGATGGGTTAAATGTGGAGGATAAATTCATCTGTGTGTGAGCACAGGAGGCAAAATATATTTTTACATGAATGATTTAGACACAGATAAGTAACTTGTTACTCCTTTTCAGACAGTGAGAATACAAACTGCAAAGCTTAAATATACACCTTTCCTGTTGTCTTCACTCCTTTCCAGATACAGAAATAGCAGATAATCCAGGCCAAGAGAAGACACAATGCCAGCTCCCACCTCACAGTTCCAATCTCTTCAATACCACTAGACAAACCCAGAATCCTTCTTCTGAAAGAAATAGACTAAATATTTACAAAGCCATTTAGGCAACCAAAGTTTCAGTCTTTGAGACTATACCTTAGGTTGTTTGCAATCATGTGGAAAGGCTGAGTGGTTTAAAAAATAATAGTAAAATCTGTATAAATAACACCTTATGCTTTGTGCCAACAATCAGTTGCCATAGGTTTGTGTGTGCAGCTGCCAAGCACTTCAAAACATTAAGATAATTGATTTTAGAAAGCAAAACGGTGCTGCTGAAAAGATAAGCCAAGCATTTTCAAATGATAATCAAGCATTTTCAGATAATTCCTTAGTCCACGATGTAATTTTAAAAAGGCATTTGAGAAGAACTGTGAAGGGCAAGCTAAGGTTTGAAGTCCAATGACAAAACCTGCAGATTTGGCTGGGAAGTTTTCCAGTGGGGATGCCCAGCCCTGGTCCACGTCAGAGCAAAAGATGGTGGGGGTATGGCTCACTGCAGCAAGAAACGGGGAAGGCATGAAGATCACTGATCACCAAGACCTGAGTGCTTGAGACCTGTCACACTTTCATGGGCAATGGAGCAGGAGCTGGAAGACGAGATGTTCTTTGGTCACCTGGATGGCACACTGGAGAGCAGATGCCAGAAACCCACAGGCAGGATTTGGAACATGGAGATACATCACGAGATACAGATTTTTGTTTTGACACACTGAATAGCACTCATTGCTTTCAATTTCGCATAGATTTTAATGGACTATTAAAGATGCATGATTTGGGATGATCAGGGTGAAGTAATATGTTGCCAGGGACATATGTACAGAGTGTTCCCCATTGTCTACCCGGTTCTGAACTTGGTCTGTGCCCAGTGATATTCATTCATTCATTCATTCATTCATTATCTTCCGCTTTACCCTATATTAGGGTCGCGGGGGGGTTCCCCATGCCCCTCCAGGGGAGAACGTTTCGGGCGCTAGGCAGATACACCCAGGACAGGGCGCCAATCTATCGCTGGGCACACACTCTCTCACACAGACACACACACATATACACACTCTATATGGGGCAATTTGGAGAATTCAATTCACCTCTGTGGGAGGAAACCGGAGAACCCGGAGGAAACCCACACGGACATAGAAACTCCACCCATATGGGGATTCGAACCGGGAATCCCTAGTGCTGAGAGGCGAACGTGCTAACCACTAAGCCACCGTGCTGCCTGCTCAGTGATATGTTCAGTGTTAATAAAGAGTATTGTTTCTAATCCGGTGAATGCCTGGAAGCTTTTGTCTCTCACTGTTATAAAAATAAAATAGTAGGTAGCTCACTTTGAACTTCTGGAACATTGCCTGCACCAGGGGAATTCATGCAGAGTACATTGGCCATGATCTCCACACAACAGAAAAGCCAAATGAACCAATACACGGATATTGCCAGTTCTGTTTTAGAAATTGTGTATGCAGGAATGAGGAATAGCACTTCCCAGCCCAGAAAAGGAACTTCACATCCTATCTCTATCTCATGCATTCTTCAGGCTCCTCCAAAGATGTCCAGGTTCTTTTCTGCTCTGTTAGGGACATGGATCAGTTTTCGGGCTTCATTTAGGGCATCACACCTCCAACACATTTTGCTGTGGAAATCACTCTTTTACTAATCTGCGCTACCTCTGTCTCTTCACCCTTTGGCTTTACTACTGTCTTCAACAACAGCAACCAAATGAAGTGATTCCTGCCTCCATCACCAGGGGAGGCAAGCAAACAAATGAAAGGGTTTCTGCTTCCGCCTCCAGAGGACATCTTTTTTGCTTTCACCATCAGGGGAAGGTTCTCTGCTGCTATCACAAGGGGAAGCAGGACACCAGATGAGCAAACTATTGTTATCTCTGCCAAGTGTCCCATGGGTGTACCCATTCTAATCACTAACACCCTGCTTCTGGTTCTGCTCCCGATCCTGTTCTTCCACCTGCAGGATTTAATGACTATATATATATATATATATCACATTCCAGACTATGTATTAATGACTATATATTTGCTAAATTTCCTACGATATAAATAAAGTATTACATCTATATGAGATAAGCGATTTGGGACATTTGGTACAAAGTACTATGTTGTTCACCAAGTGTTTCTCTGTTCATTGCTTTCATGGCTCCTCCACTCGTGTATCGCCTCTTCGATTTTCTTCAGTGCTGCTATTGGTTAATTGAACATATTGTTTTGTTTCAGAATAATAAAATATACTTTCTTTTAAATAAGTTGAATGCCTGGGAGCTTCTGTTTAATTTGTCTTTCACTGGTACAACTATATATTTTATTTGTTCATACTTTAAATATATTTATTATTAAAAGTAAATAAATAGCAGTTTATATTTACAAATTATTTTAATATCCTATAAAACCGATACAGTTAAAATAGTAATTTAATATAGTTCTAAAGTTCAAGTTCAAGTAATTTATTTCTACAGTGCTTTTTACAATAGTGCATTGTCACAAAGAAACTTTGCGGTGTTATAAACCTGAACCTCCAAAGAGCAAAAAAACAATTTTTGGAAAGAAACCTTGTGAGGACCAAGGCTCAGTGGGAGACTCATCCTCTTTAAGCGGTCGTGCCATATCAACATTGCAGGACAGACATGCACAGGTGTCCCTAATTAACAATATAAGTAAGTCAAATATTTACTATAACCAAATATGAATAATAATAGATATTGATCATTAAAAAAATGATGGTGCCTTTTATATACATAGTTCTGTAATTCTATTCTAATTATAAATATTTAGAAATAAATATTTCTAAAATACTTACTCCCAGAATTCCACAACTGGGGATGTAATTTTCTCTGGAATGTGTTCAGTGATATTACTATTCTTATTAATTTCCATGCAGTATGCTATGAAAGAAAAGACATATATTTTGTCATATGCACAATTTGCTAATCTCCTACATACAAAAAAACATTTCTAATATGCAAAGCTTGGCTTGATTTTATGTTAAAGCTCACTGAAGCAAAATAACATGAGGTAATTTTAGATGGCTGGATTTGCTGTTAATTACAATGTAGTCAGCACTACCTGTGTTCCAGCTATTGTTGCAGCTAGCCCATGGGAGTTCTGACCCGAATGAGAAGAACAGGTAAAGTAATGCCCAGGCTAGAATAATGACGTAGTACACTCCAGTGTATAGAATTAAAACCTGGCTACCGTAACCCAATCCTGAGGAGATAAAAAAATAAAAATAAATGTGTATATATATATATATATATACTACCGCTATACCATTTCTCAAATATTTTTTTAAGAAATGTATAGCAGGGTTCAGGATAAAATATTTTATGGGCTTTTGAGATATTATTTAAATTTACCTTGGAAAAGTGGACAGATTTTCTTCCAGCATGTGATCCCACCCTGACTGGTGTACTGCCCTAATGATGTCTCTAGGAAAAAGATAGGTATGCCACAAGAAAAAAGAAAAAGCACATAGGGTACAAAGAAAGCACCTGTAAAACAAAACAAAGACACATTTATCAGCATGCACTTCACACAGAAAGAACCTGTGCTAATCCCGCTTGGGAATCATACCCAGGACCTTCTTGCAAGGATGCGAAACTGTTACCCCCTGCATTAAATAGACGAATATATTGTACATTATATATTTTGTTATCTATTTGGAGGCCCATTATGTATATACGAAAATATGATTAAATGCAGACAGTGTTAGAATGTTGCTGCATTATCACCATATAGTGTATGACAACTGATCTGCAGAAAGGTAAAGAAAAGAAAACAAATTTATGACTCACCACCTCCATTCTTGTAGCACAAATATGGAAATCTCCATACATTCCCTAGACCAATTATGTGCCCTGCTACTGCCAGCACAAACTCCATCTTTGTGGCCCACCTTTCTCTCTGTTGGGGTTTGACTTCATCTTCTGATTTGGTGCTGGCTGAATTTATTAGTTTTAATCTCAAAATAGGTTCAGGTCCATGTTCCATGTCTGTTCAAAGTAAAGTCATTCTTACATCTCGTAATGTATAACAAAGTTGCAAATGTAACACTTTCGTAACATCAATAGTTTGTAATGTACTATGTATTTACTTTAAATTTATAGATTTGCTTTTATGGGTATAGCCTACAGAATAATAACATTTATGAACACCTGGAGAAACTCTAAAGCCCTGAATTGATACCCGAACCCAATAAACATGTTTGAGATCAATTTTAACAATGCTTGTAGGTCAAATCCTCACAGACTGAGCTCCACAAAGGCTATAGCAACAGAGCTACACTCTCAACAAATTAATATATGTTTACAGCCTATTTTGTTAAACCGTCTGTAGTTTTAATTATGACTTTTAAAAGACCAGGCCTCAATGGTAGCAACATTATGTGTAAACATGATTCTCTGACAGCAGCAGTGTTGATAAGACATCAGTTTAGGAATGAGATATACTTGACTAACCTGCTGTGTGTTACCTCTTACCTATTAATTGTGTCCATGTATCAGTGCACAAGTGTGGACAGACATCAGACAGGAAGAGCTTGTTAAAAATACTTTTGTTTTGATGGATGTCCACTATAAATTGAAGATTAGTTGTGCCACTGGTTTGTTGTTTAAAATGTCTGGTATCCAAGATGGTGCCTTGTATGGCAGCCTCCATACAGCGCTCTCTAGTAATATCTTGCTTTTGGCTTTAGCAAAGTGGACAGTAAATAGTAATTTGTAATATTAACTAGAGAGCTGCCATCTATCTGTAACCAAATTCCTTGTGTCTATAACATACTTGGCCAAATAAATCTGATTCTGATTCTATTTCTGATTTGGATTTTTACTGCCTATACTGAAGAGTTTGCTATGGATTCCTAATTCTCCCTGAACTTCTTGAAGTCTGTAAAACCATCACTATTGGGTGGACTTCACTCGATTAAACAAACTTTTGTCATCATGTAATAAAAAATATCCACTGGTACTCAGCTGTATGAATGAAGCAATCCAAGAACATAACAGAGAGCTGTTTTGGCCAGATAGTGTTGATTTTGGTTACTGATTATATATACAGGCTCATGCTGTGTTGGCTACAAAAAGCTGATTTTTAAAAATCTTAATCTGTATCTTAATCTGTGTTTTAAAAATCTTAATCTGTAAATAGATAGTCAAAGAACAACAGTAGAGTCATTTTACTACACCTATCAGCAAAGTTGTTTTTTTTTTTATCAGCAAACATTATTATTGCCCCATATAGTGTATTGCCCCAATAATTATTATTATTGTTTTATTATAAAAACATTGTTGATTCTTCCAAATGTTTTCCTGTCTATAATTCTCTTTCAGGCAATATAAATATTCTCGTATTTTAAACTCAGCAGTATGGGCAATAAAGATCTCAATCAGAAATAGAATCAGAATCAGATTTATTTGGCCAATGCACCATCTTGGATAGCAGACACCCAATGCACGAAAAAGGGGTAAGAAATTCTCGAAATTGGTTTGACGTCCACATTTCAAACAACAAACCAGTAGCACCATTAATCTTCACTTTACAGTGGACATCAGTCAAAACAAAAGTCTTTTTAAACAAGCTATTCCTGTCTGATGTCTGTCCACCCTTGTGAGACCTGGACACATTTAATAGGTGAGAGGTAACACGTGCTAACCACTAAGCCACCGTGTTGCCCCGATGATTATTACTGCTGATCCAATGTGTAAAAGGTACATCTTCTAACAAGCAACACATTTTCATTCATTCATTCATTCATTATCTTCTGCTTTATCCTCTAGTAGGGTCGCGGTGGGGTTCCCCATGCACATCCAAGGGAGAACGTTTCGGGCGCTGGGCAGATAGACCCAGGACAGGGCGCCAATCCATCGCTGGGCACACACTCACTCACACAGACACACTCTATATGGGGCAATTTGGAGAATTCAATTGACTTGATCCATGTTTTTGGACTGTGGGAGGAAACCGGAGAACCCGGGGGAAACCCACGCGGACATGGGGAGAACATGGAAACTCCACCCAGATGGGGATTCGAACCGGGAATCCCTAGTGCTGAAAGGCGAACGTGATAACCACTAAGCCACCGTGCCGCCATAATAATAATAATAATAATAATAATAGGGTGGCATGGTGGCTTAGTGGTTAGCACGTTTGCCTCTAAGCACTAGGGATTCCCGGTTCGAATTCCAATCTGGGTGGAGTTTCCATGTTCTCCATGTTTTCTGGTGTCCTCCCACAGTTCAAAAAACATGGATCAAGTCAATTGAATTCTCCAAATTGCCCCATATAGTGTGTGTCTGTGTGAATGAGTGTGTGCCCAGCGATGGATTGGCGCCCTGTCCTGGGTGTATCTGCCCAGCGCCCGAGACGTTCTCCCCTGGATGGGTATGGGGAAACCCCCCCCACACACACACACACACACGACCCTAATAGTGGATAAAGGAGAAGATGGATGGATGGATAACAATAATAATAATAATAGTAATGTTGCAAACTGGAACTTTAATGGTGATTATTCTTTCACTTATAAAATGTTATATACATATAAAATACCTAAAAGTTGTTTTAAATATACACCTATACTGGAATAGTCTTGTGTTATTAGTAGTTTGTGTTATTGTGAAAACTGCCATTTCAAAACATATGAGGGTTGACTCACATAATAAAATACTATTTTAATTGCCATTCATTAAATATTAATGAATTTAATCTAGTCTTATAAAATGACAGTTCCAGTTCTAATCAATAATAAAATAATGTCTTCTTTAGTCCAAGTGAGGTAATGTTTCTTTTTTTGTTTTACATGAGAATGGTAAATGTGAAAAAAAAAATGTGATAATCAAAATCAAATGACACTCCTTTTCTGACCAAGCACACACATCACATTGAATATACGTCTGCAAAATAAGGGGTTAAACCATTGAATTTAAAACTTATTACAAAAATGTTACTTGATTAGTTTGGATAACTAACCAATTGGTTTACATAACTAACTACATAATTAACTAATTATTTTGTGCATAACTAAACATGTGAATATGTCGTCCTTTGTTTACTTCGGCATTTTAATAAAAATAAAAAACTTCCTCAACTTCCAAAACTTAGAATCAAATTTACCTGATGTTGTGTAGGTTTCTGTGTATCCTGAATGGTGAACTGCCCGACAACTTTGAGTGAGGTAAATGAAAGTGGCCGTGTAGAGTGAGAGTTGACATAACAAGAATGGCAGGAATTGAGGAGGAGTCAAAACCCCTGGAGAAAAAGGTGGTTTTATCTGCTGTTCTGCAACTGGTCTAATTTTATACAGATAAAGGGTTAAATACAAACAGGTTGAATAATTATTATTTATTTCAGTTGTACTTGTAACTAGTTGTTTAAGCAGGTAAATCGATGCACTGTATTAGACTTTTTGAGTTTTTCCTCATCCACCCGGTTAAGTTTTGGTTTTGCAAAGGTACGCATGCTGAACCTTTTAAGAGTGCATTGTGTTTCTCACAATTCAGTCTTTTTTACCCACTAACACAGCTCTACCTGTTCTCAAAACTTGAATAACTGAATAAGTAACCCAATACTATCAGCACTGTCCGGGCCTCAAAGTTAAACCTGCAGAACCTGAACAGGAGCAATGTAGTCAGAGTCTGGTTAAGACATAACCATTCACAGACTTGTCCAGTGGAATGGAAGAAATAAATAGAGTGCAAATTAATTAACAAATTGCTTAATGAAATAATTTGCTTTCTGTTGCCCTCTGGTGTTCAGCTTGAAAAGTACAGAAACAATCAGAATTTGCATTCAAATTATACATTACTATATTACATAATAGTCCATATATATATATATATAAATAAAATATATAAATATATACACAAAGTATAATAATATACTATATACAAAATGAGAAAAAAAATTCAGAAAATCACATTGTCTGATTTTTAAAGAATGAATTTGCAAATAATGGTGGAAAATAAGTATTTGGTCAATAAAAAAAGGTAATCTCAATACTTTGTTATATCTCCTTTGTTGGAAATAACAGAAGCCAAATGTTTTCTGTAATTCTTCACAAGGTTGGCACACACCATTGCTGGTATGTTGGCCCATTCCTCCATTCAGATCTCCTCTAGAGCAGTGATGTTTTGGGACTTTTAACTCCCTCCAAAGGTTTTCTATGGGGTTGAGATTTGGAGACTGGCTAGGCCACTCCTGGACCTTGAAATGCTTCTTATGAAGCCACTCCTTTGTTGTCCTGGCAGTGTGCTTGGATTCATTGTCATGCTAAACGACCCAGCCACGTTTCATCTTCTGTCTTTGCAGATGGACGGAGGTTTGCACTCAAAACCTCACAAGGCCCCATTCATCCATTCATGTACACGGACCAGTCGTTCTGGTCCGTTTGCAGAAAAACAGCCCCAAAACGTGATGTTGCCACCCCCATGCTTCACAGTTGGTATGGTGTTCTTTGGATTTAACTCAGCATTCACTCTCCTCCAAACACTGGTTCTACTTTGGTTTCATCTGACGATTGGGACATTCTCCAAATACTCTTCCAGAACATCCAAATGCTCTCTAGCAAACTTCAGACGTAATGGGACATGTCTGGCACTGCAAGATCTGTAGTGTGTCCCTGGCAGCGTAGTGTGTTACTGATGGTAGCCTTTGGTCACCGTTCTTGTGATCATTTTGACCCCACATGCTGAGATATTCAATTTTCAGATTATTGCTCCCACAGTAGATTTCTTCACACAAAGCTGCTTGTCTATTGCTGATTAAGTCTTTCCGACCTGGTGCAGGTCTACAATTTTGTTTCTGGTATCCTTTCACAACTCTTTGGTCTTCACCATAGTGGAGTTTGGAGTGTGACTGTTTGAGGTTGTGGGCAAGTGTCTTTTATACTGTTAGTTCAAACAGGTGCCATTAATACAGGTAATGAGTATGAGCCTGAGGTCAGTGACAGCCAGAAATCTTGCTTGTTTGTAGGTGACCAAATACGTATTTTCCACCATTATTTGAAAATAAATTCTTTAAAATTCAGACAATGTGATTTTCTGAATTTTCTCATTTTGTCTCTCATAGTTGAGGTCTACCCATGATGTCAAAGACAGGCCTCTCATGTTTTTAAGTGGGAGAAGAACTTGGACAATTGGTGACTGGCTAAATACTGACTAAATACTTTTTTCCTCCCCATATATACTTTCACCACCCCATATATGACACAAAACCAGTCAAGCCATGTTAATCTACATTATAAAAATGCTGATTCACACCAAAATTTAAGTTTCAAATACTTTGATACCTTTGACTCAATCGATTAAAGTTAAACTTTGTATTTGCTCACCCAGCTACTATATTCATTCATTCATTCATTATCTCCCGCTTTATCCTCTATTGGGGTCGCGGTTGGGTTCCCCATGCCCATCCAGGGGAGAGCATCTCGGGCGCTGGGCAGATACACCCAGGACAGGGCGCCAATCCATCGCCGGGCACACACTCACTCACACAGACACACTCCATATGGGGCAATTTTGAGAATTCAATTGATTTGATCCATGTTTTTGGACTGTGGGAGGAAACCGGAGAACCCGGAGGAAACCCACGCAGACACGGGGAGAACATGGAAACTCCACCCAGATGGGGATTCGAACCGGGAATCCCCAGTGCTGAGAGGCGAACGTGCTAACCACTAAGCCACCGTGCCGCCCCAGCTACTATATTATAATCTGAATATGTATTTATTTATTAGGAACTAAATAATTAAAATGAATACAGTAGAGAATAAAATGAATACAAAATAACAGTAAGCGGAAAGAGATATACAATGGTCGATTCTATATGACCAGCGTTCATGTTTGCGTTATTAATTGAAGAAAGTATAGTTAAGTGTCACAGGTGCCTGTGGCACCTGTCCCTCGTTTGTGTCCTTAATTGTTTCAGTTGGGTGATTGGTTTGTTTTGTTCACGTGTTTAGTTCCTTTTGTATTTATTCTGAGTTTTCCTTCCCTTTGGTGTGCGTCTTTATTTTGCGGTTTGTATACCCGATGTTACTTTGTTTCGTTTGTTCCCCCTTTCTGTTGGTGTCCCGTCACCAATTTTTATTAACTTATACATTTTTGGATTTTATCCCGGTGTTTGGACTCTCCTTCCGCGTACAACCACGGTGCGGCGCTGCGCATCTTCTCCGCGTGGGCCGTACTCGTGGGAACGTTCCTCGGACCCACGCACGCTATATTCCCCGCGTGGTCGGTAAGCGGGGAGCGCTCATTAGGCGCGAGCAGCTGAACGCAACACCTCCGCGTTAGCCGCCCTCCTCCCGGGGAAGAATGGACGAATGGTAACATTAAGATGTTTCTCATCTATGCTTAAACACAACACAATTCAATAAAATTGCAGACTTTCGTGTACAGATGGAGATGTCCCACAGAATAGATGACATAAAAGTCGTATCTCAAAAAAAAATTGTTAATAGCATACCCTAAATCTGTAAGTACTTAATTCATTTAAACTGGTATTTGAACAGCCAAATGACAATTAGATATTTTATCCGTTAAAGCAAATGTAAAAGTTTGTCTGCTATGCACTCAAAAAACTTGAATAAATGCAGGTTTATGCATTCAATAGCAATGCTGTTTTTCATTTTTAATTTTTATGTTTATATTTTTACATAATAAAGGTTTATTTTTATTGCCTTTCTTATTTTATTGGACACCTTTCTAGTAGCATAATATAACCACAACAAACATTCCCTAAAATGATAAGCAAAGAAAATTACATTGTTTTTTAAAAATATCTTCATTGTGTATGTGTATGTCATCAATAACTTCTTCAAATAAGGCCATCTGGTGCATGGTAAGTCCCTCTGTCTAAATTTGAAGGACAGTTGTCTTCTGGGGTGCAGAGAATACGCAATCTCTAAGAAAGTTAAAAGCAAATAGAAAGTGATGTGTTAATTACTTGGTTTGTTTAAAAGATGAAGTGATCTATTTTGCACATCTGTTCTCCACATTTAACCCATCTGTGCAGTGTAACCCACACATATACACACACTGGTAAAGTGAGCACTCATGCCCAGAGTGGTGGGCAGCCTTATATATGGCACCCAAGGAGCAATTGAGGTTAAGAGCTTTGCTCAAAAGCCCCTCAGCCATAGTGCTTTGTGGGACCAGGAATCGAAACTGGCACCTTCAGGTTGCAAGGCTGGTTCCTTAACCACAAGCTTCCAACTGCCCCGGGTTTGATTTCTAAGCGGGGTGGATAAGGTTCTGGTGTTTGCATATTCTTTTTATGTGATTTAGTTTCCTCTAGATAAATGGCTTCAAAAATATTTTTTAAAATGAACTATAATTATTTTAAATTCATTCATTCATTCATTATCTCCCGCTTTATCCTCTAGTAGGGTCGCGGTGGGGTTCCCCATGCCCATCCAGGGGAGAACGTCTCGGGCGCTGGGCAGATAGACCCAGGACAGGGCGCCAATCCATCGCTGGACACACACTCACTCACACAGACACACTCTATATGGGGCAATTTTTTGAGAATCCAATTGAATTGATCCATGTTTTTGGACTGTGGGAGGAAACCGGAGAACCCGGAGGAAACCCACGCGGACACGGGGAGAACATGGAAACTCCACCCAGATGGGGATTCGAACCGGGAATCCCTAGCGCTAAGAGGCGAACGTGCTAACCACTAAGCCGCCATGCCGCAAAATAACAAATTAAACCAGTAAAAATATATTAATATTCAGTTTCAGTTTAAATATAACTAACCTCTCGCAGTGAGCCTCTAGTGGTGAAGAAAGCATAGATCATCCAACCAGGAACCAGCAAGGTTGAAGAGAGAGTGAACCCCAAGCCAAGAGCATTACCCCACCAGGGATATTCAGCTACATTATTGAATTTTAGAGGAGTAAATTTGACCAAATAGAAGATAAAAGTAGCCTATGAAAATGAAAAAGAAACAATAAAATTATTTAATACAAACAATAAATAACATTTGTAATTAACTATGCATTGGTAAGTACATCCGACTCTGAGTATGTAAGTTCTCCGGTTTCCACAGTCCAAAAACATAAATTTAAGGTGAATTGGCTGCTTTAAATTGCCCATAAATGTGTGTGTGTTTGTGTGTGTGTGTGTATCTGTGTGCCCGATGATGGATTGGCACCCTGTCCTGTGTGGGTCTGCCAGAAATGTTCTCCAGTAGATAGGCAAGGGGAACCCCAGTGACCCTAGTAAAGGATTAAGTGGCATTATCTTTTTTTTATCTTTTTAATTTGCTTCGATTTTATAGCAAAATATAATTTTAAATACACAACTTATAAATGTACACACAACCCAAGTGATTTTACAAAATGTTTTATTTTATATATTAACCCTGTTCATAACGTGTATTGTGTTATGCCAACACCAAGGAGGCATACAACTCTGCACACCCCCCTCCCCTTGGCAACTCTGATCACAACATGGTTCATCTCCAACCTGTGTATAAACTTCTTGTACACACAGAACCTGCTGTCACCCGCACAGTGAAGAAATGGTCTGAGGAAACAGAGGAGTTTTGTGTGGAGAACAGTGTACCCACCAAAAAGGTTAGGTGTTTTTCCAATAACAAACCATGGATCAAACCTGAGATAAAAGCTCTCCTGAAAGATAAGAAGAGAGCCTTTAAATCAGGAAACAGAGAGGAGCTGAGAACTGTACAAAAGGAAGATCCGCGAGGGAAAAGCCAAGTACAGAAAAATAAATGACCAGCTGCAGCAGAACAGTCTGGAAAGGCCTCAAAACTATCTAAGGCCACAAGAAAGCAGTCTCCCAGGTGTGGGGGACCAGAAACCTAAATCTGTTTTTTAATATGTTTGATCACTCCCCCAACTCAGACACATCCACTTCAGTCATTGTCTACAACGTCACAAGTGTACGGCCCAGCAATCACCCTCATAGACATCCTCATTAGCATATCTTCCAGTTCACAGTCACCACCCACTGCTCCCAGGAACAGAATACAGACACCATTTGACCACTGTCCACCCCCATGTTCCAACTTGAACCTCTCAAAGATCCAGGTGAGGAATGAACACAGGAAGATGAAACCATGAAAGGCTGCAGGTCCTGATGGCATCAGCTCCAGGCTTCTAATGTGCTGCGCCGACCAACTCAGTGGAATCTTTGAATACGTCTTCCAACATAAGCTGGGATGCGTTTCACAGGTGTGGAAAACCTTGTGCGTGGTACTGGTACCTAAGATTTCACATCGAAAGAACCAAAAAAGCTACAGGCCAGTGGCACTTACCAGCCTATCAGCCTAGTATCATTGTGGATTTGTGTGGATTCATGGAGGGCATGGTAGCTCAGTGGTTAGGGTGTTGAGCTATCAATCTGAAGGTTGGGGGTTCAAATCCCAGGTCCCCTGAAGTTACCAGTGTGGGTCCTTGAGTAAGGCCCTTAACCCTCATTGCTCCAGGGGTGTTGTGATGAACCCTGTGATCACCTTCTATGTCGCTTTGGATAAAAGCATCTGCTAAATGACCCAATGCAAATGACCCAATGGATTCTGTCACTTACAAAATTTCTCAGATGACTCTGCTGTTGTCGGTCTCATCACAGACGATGACGACCGGGAATACTGACAGCTGATTCAGAACTTTGTGGACTGGTGCCTATGTAACCGCCTCCAGATCAACACTGGAAAAAACTAAGGAGCAGGTGGTGGATTTTCATATACAGCACTTTATATAAAAGGGCAGAGCAGACTGTATCTGCTGAGGCGATTAAGGTCATTTGGGGTGCAGGGGCCACTTCTTAGGACCTTTTTCAACACAGTGGTGGCATCTGCAGCATCACAATTGCAGACTAAAACAGACTGGACAAACTCATTAGAAAGGCCAGGTCTGTTCTTGGAGAACCCTTAGACCCGGTGAAGGTGGTGGGAGGCAATAGGATGCTAAACAAGCTAGCAACTCTAATGGACAATGAATCCCACCCCATCTGCATTTCTGCAGGTTCTTCATTCCTGCTGCAGTTAGACTGTACAATCAACACTGATCTCAGTAACCACTCACTGCCCAACTGACAAAACACTGTGTATTCTATCGTTATATGTGCAATACAGTTTTGTTAGACAATCTGTTGTTTTTCTGCAATTAGCACTTATTTAATTTTTAATCATATGTGAAATGCTTTACTGCTGTGCAATCTGTTTTTCCATATTGTCTCCACTCTGTATTATATGCCAGGTACATAACTGAGTAGTTTTTTTTTTTATTCTATTTTATTCATTTATTCATTCATTATCTTCCGCTTTATCCTATATTATGGTCGCAGTGGGGTTCCCCATGCCCATCCAGGCCAGAATGTTTCGGGCGCTGGGCAGATCTAATCACCAATCTATCGCTGGGCACACACTCACACACACAGACACACACACACACAAACACACTCTACATGGGGCAATTTGGAGAACTCAACTGACTTGATCCATGTTTTTGGACTGTGGGAGGAAACCGGAGAACCCGGTGGAAACCCACGCAGACACGGGGAGAACATGGAAACTCCACCCAGATGGGGATCTGAACCGGGAATCCCTAGCGCTGAGAGGAGAACGTGCTAACCACTAAGCCATTCTATTTTATATCATTTTTATTTTGTTTATACTGAGCTCTATTTCTAATTTTTTTTTTCCTTTTTAAAGTACTTCTTGTAATAGATACATTAGATGTATCTACAAATTTTTCAATTACTGTCACTTCTGCTGCTGAGAAATGTGAATTTCCCCCATTGTGGGACAGATAAAGGATTATCTCATATCATCTCATCTCATCAATTTAACTGCATATATTCTTCTAGTCCCTAAAATGTGGACTCACCACTAGAGGGAGCATTTTTATTTAAGTCTCCTTTAAAACAACTATCATACATGTTTAAAGAATATATTTAAAAATATCTATTAACCTGATAAATTTTACACATTTATATTACCGCTTTGTTAACTTTGTTTTTATGTTATTTATTTTTGAACTTGTCGTATATTTAAGAGTTGTTGAATCTAAAATATTATATAGAACCAAAAATTTGGTATCAGATTGTTTAGACTTATAGACTTTTAATTTTCATCTGCTAATTTCTATTTAGTAAAGATTAAAAAGGAATTCTTTACTGTAAATGTTCTATCTACATAAATGAACTTGATACTCACAGTGCAGATTAGTGGAGTGACATACTTCCAGCAGTATTTCATCAAAAACGATGGATAATAGCCAATCATATCCTTAATGTTATCGTACATCCGATTAGCACCTATGGAAAATAAATGTTACAGTCACCATGTACTCTTAATGTTTATACTTATATAAGTAAATTTAGGTTCATGAATAATTATTATCATCAGGGGGACACTATAGAAAATAATTGTCAGTTTATATTTCTCAGCACAATATAATATTTATTTATGATATTAAAAAAAAAAAGACCAAGTGCAAATCTCTAGTGTATAACTGAAATTGCTGCTTAATGTGCATAACCATTGAGGTCTCAGGGAGTTTTGTTTTGAGACCACTATGATGTATATATTAAGTTACATAATCTTTTGTAAGGAAAAAAAGTTTGATAAATATGTCCTCTTTATTTGATATGTTAAGCTATTGACATCAAAATAAATAAAAACAATTATTAATTATATATCTGTATGTATAAATAAATCTTAAGTCAAATGTAAGGATTCAAACCCACTACAAGCAAATGTTATTGTGTATTTGTGTTAAATGGATCACTCACCATATACCCAGCCTACACATACTGACTGTAGAATGGCAAAGAGCAGAAGGGTCATTCCACTGCACCCATAATAATCCATCAACTGAAACACGTACATGCCACCCTGCATAATAAAATCAGAGTCATGGGTTCCCCATGCCCATCCAGGGGAGAACCTCTCAGGCGCCGGGCAGACAGACCCAGGACAGGGCGCCAATCCATCGCTGGGCACACACTCACTCACACAGACACACTCTATATGGGGCAATTTTGAGAATTAAATTGACTTGATCCATGTTTTTGGACTGTGGGAGGAAACCGGAGAAGCCGGAGGAAACCCACACACACACGGGGAGAACATGGAAACTCCACCCAGATGGGGATTCGAACCGGGAATCCCTAGCGCTGAGAGGCGAACGTGCCAACCACTAAGCCACCGTGCCGCCGGCTTATGTATTTAAAAAAAAAATAAATAAATAAAATAAAATAAACAAGCATATGTGAGGCTTAAATAATAAATTGAATGTGCAAAACAAATTGCATATTTAAAAATGTACAAGCTTTATATAAGCATTCATAAGTAGATAAACAATTTTTTTGATTTTTTAAAATAATTTAATAATGTACCAATTAATAATTAAATAATTAAATATTAAGGTGCTAAGATGAAGGTTAAGTAATGTCTTGGTTGGTTGTAGCAATAACTGTTTTTAAATTGAAACAAATCTAATTATTTTTTAATCTAATTTTACTTTTATGTCCCTTTGCTCAAAAACACTTTGGCTCAAGGTGATATGTAAATATTCTGGCAATACAGTGACAATGCAATTACCTCTGTCACCATAAGCAGACCCATGAAAAAGCACACAACACAGAGAAGAAGCAGGAACAGGTGGCGCCGTTTGCCAATGTAAAAGAATGAGGGATAGAGGTCTGTTACAGCTGTCATCAGTGATTCCAAACCTACAAACTTAAAGAGAAAATAAGGAAAGCATTTATTAGTTAACAGAATGTGTATGTTATTTACTTACTTTATTTATGTATTTTACTTTTATGCTAACCTCAGTGTCCAAGCCCAACAGAATGATCATGATGAAAAAACAAATGGCCCAGAGTTGTGGAAAAGGCATCATTGCTACTGCTTTGGGATATGCAAGAAATGCCAAGCCTGGACCTGTTGGTATACATGATTAACTATTGATTTTTAATAAACTGTGAGATAGGCCTTCTTGTAAAAGAATGTCTGACCATGAAAGTAGTATTTTAAATAAATGGGTATGAGTAAGAAACGGCGGCACAGTGGTTTAGTGGTTAGCACGTTCGCCTCTCAGCGCTAGGGATTCCCGGTTCAAATCCCCATCTGGGTGGAGTTTCCATGTTCTCCCCGTGTCTGCGTGGGTTTCCTCCGGGTTCTCCGGTTTCCTCCCACAGTCCAAAAACATGGATCAAGTCAATTGAATTCTCCAAATTGCCCCATATAGAGTGTGTCTGTGTGAGTGAGTGTGTGCCCAGGGATGGATTGGTGCCCTGTCCTGGGTCTATCTGCCCAGCGCCCGAGATGTTCTCCCCTGGATGGGCATGGGGAACCCCACCGCGACCCTAATAGAGGATGAAGCGGGAGATAATGAATGAATGAATGAATGAATGAGTAAGAAACACCATAGAATCTTGTAGTAAATTGTTAGTGTCCACAAACTTTTGACCAAACAAAATATCTAAAGGGCAATCTAAAGGATATGATAGATCGAACATTACCTGAACTTGCCACAGATGAAATATCTGTTCCCTGTTCATAGGCCATGAAGCCCAGTGCAGAGAAGATGGCAAAACCAGCAACAAAACTAGTTCCACTGTTCAACAGGCACAGGTATATACAGTCCCTGCAAAATAAAGTGTTGGTTATGTCATCAAGTGAACTTATTAATTAACTTAATTATTTTAATATAATTTACTTATCCTTATCACAAAAGGCAGAAACACACCCTTGACAGGTTACAAGTCTAATTATTTTACCGTCATGTTTGACAACTGTAGAAAGAAAAGGCATTATGACTTGTGATGACGCAGGAAGAATCTGAAAACCCCCCACAAAATGAATCTGAAATTAACAGAACTTCCAGGACCTTCTTTGCTGTGAGGAGAGAATGCAGACCATCATACTAACTAAAAATGTATAACAAATTGTATAGCTTTTATATACACTGTGGCCTTTTTTAAGAAGCATAAACTTTAAAATCCTTTTGAGATCAGTATTAATGATAAATAAACTATTAGATTTTTTAAAAAATGTTTCAAATAACATTAATATTAATGTATAAAAGTGTTAAAATATATATTTAAATTAATTATTGGCATAGATTCATTATTTAAAATATTTAAATAATTAAACCAGTTAAACAATTTAGGACACAATAAAACTATAGGTAATATTGACATTGTTCTGGATGTTTCCACAATCAGCTGCTTAGGTTTATGAAGCAGGGTGAGCAATGGTGTCCACTGGGTGTCCAGTGGGCAAGGAACCTTTATAAAACTATTATTAGTCATTTTAAAGAAAATCTTTCATAGATTGCAACAACCTACAGGTAAAAAAAAGAAAGGTCTGAGGGTGTCAGGGAAAATAAGGGCATAAATTTCCCCTATATAGTGTTTGTGAGTGAGTGTTTGCCAATGAATGTGTTATCATTTAAATGTAATTATTATTTTTTTACACTGAAAAGTTCAGAGTAGGGGCGGCACGGTGGCTTAGTGGTTAGCACCATCGCCTCTCAGCGCTAGGGATTCCCGGTTCGAATCCCCATCTGGGTGGAGTTTCCATGTTCTCCCCGTGTCTGCGTGGGTTTCCTCCGGGTTCTCCGGTTTCCTCCCACAGTCCAAAAACATGGATCAAGTCAACTTGAATTCTCCAAATTGCCCCATATAGAGTGTGTATGCGTGCGTGTCTGTGTGAGTGAGTGTGTGCCCAGCGATGGATTGGCGCCCTGTCCTGGGTCTATCTGCCCAGCGCCCAAAACGTTCTCCCCTGGATGGGAATGGGGAACCCCACCGCGACCCTATTATAGGATAAAGCGGAAGATAATGGATGAATGAATGAATGAAAGTTCAGAGTAAATAAAATTTTTTGGAAATGGGGTTTGTATGAATGGTGTAAGCAGTGATCATAGTTTACTCACTTATAACAGTCATTGTTATATTTGTTGTAGCTTCCCAAAGCAACTAGGCACCCCATGCAGAGACCATAAGAAAATAGAATTTGTGTTCCCGCATCCATCCATACCTATATGAAATAAAATTTAATTATAATACTTATGACACTAAAAAGCATCTAGAAAAACAAGGTGCTAATTTACATCTGGAATTCCCTGAAATCATTTTGAACCTTAAAACAAATTCTTACTTCAAATTTCAGCCAAAAAAAACACAGCTCTAATTATACATAAATTGCTAACTTTAAATTTAAAAAAGAAATAATTGTATGTCAGCGTCCGAAACGTTCTCCCCTGGATGGACATGGGGAACCCCCATGTGACCCTAGTAGAGGATCAAGCGGAAGATAATGAATGAATGAATTAATTAATAAATAATTGTTAATAATCGTTAATATTAATAAATGTTTCCTAATGGTATACAGGGCGGCACGGTGGCTTAGTGGTTAGCACGTTCGCCTCTCAGCGCTAGGGATTCCCGGTTCGAATCCCCATCTGGGTGGACTTTCCTTGTTCTCCCAGTGTCCGCATGGGTTTCCTCTGAGTTCTCCAGTTTATTCCCACAGTCCAAAAACATGGATCAAGTCAATTGAGTTCTCGAAATTGCCCCATATAGAGTGTGTTTGTGTGAGTGAATGTGTGCCCAGCGATAGATTGGCGCCCTGTCCTGGGTATATCTGCCCAGCGCCCAAGACGTTCTCTCCTGGATGGTCATGGGGAACCCCACCGCGACCCTAATAGAGGATAAAGCGGAAGATAATGGATGGATAATTGTATAAATGGTTCATTAATTGACATCCAAACACATTGCAGTTCATGTCTTAGAAAAACTACCTGTGGATCTGCAAGGCGTGAGGGCTCTGGATAAAGGTAAAATTTGATGCCATCCATAGCTCCAGGCAGTGTGAGACCACGGACCAACAGCACCAGGCTAACTGGATAGAGGTAAAATTTGATGCCATCCATAGCTCCAGGCAGTGTGAGACCACGGACCAACAGCACCAGCAGCATAACATATGGAAATGTAACAGTGAAATTACATTGTAAAAAGTGAATTAGAAAACATTGGTTTTATAAATTTGTTAATCACACTACAAAAAAGGTATTGTAAAATCCATGCACAAAACAAAATTTATGTAATAATTTACTAATGGACCTGGACGGAGGATCTATAATTACGCTGTTGAACCCTACATGTGAAGCAAAATGAGGGTGTCTAGGATAGACAAAATAACCTGCCAGAGGGAGTGTAGACAAAAAACTGAAGGAAGAAAGCGTGGAGAAAGTGCACCGTGAACTACACGGGACGACGGACGGCTCGGAACCAGACTGAAACAAACAAGGGATGGGAAGACAGCAAAGGTGTTAGTGCACAGGGAAGGAAATAACGTTAGTTCACCGAGATAGAGAGTATTAGTAAAAAGAAGGGAACCGTTAGTATGCTGAGTGAACACTGAGACACGGACGCCTTCAGGTGGTGGCGCGCCAGCGGAGCAGGCTAGGGTGAGCGCGAACTCCGCCCCACCCGGCCGAAGCCGAACCACCTGAGCGGACAGACAGAGATCGCTCCCGGGACGCAGGACACTAGGGACAGGATGAATACTGGAAACAGAAAGAGGATTAGACAAACCACAGGGAGCGATCACAGAAAGACACAGACGTTCACTCATACAATGACAGAAAGACGTGCCCAACATCGGAGGCTACTGGACACCTGGGGTCACCCTACGTGTGTTGAGAACCGGACGCTGAACCACCGATCTGACCGGGTCCGAGGGCCGGGGACCGCCAGCGGCAGAGCCCGGCTACCGGAGGGCGGCAGTCGTTGAGTCGGGACCGACTGAGGCCGTTCGCCATCGGTTCCGAGCACCACAGGCCGCCCATTTCGGACTCGGGGCACCAGGAGGTGCATGCCCCAGCCTCGCAGCCAGAGGACGTCGACCTGCGCTGCGAGAGGACGCGTCTTCGCCGTCGGCTGGGAGCAACCGGCTGGTTCAGCCCGAGGGACTTGTTACCCCCCCCCCCCCCGCGTTTGTTATTTTTGCATGCATTTATTGTTATTATTTTTGTTCTTTTGGTTTGGGTCGCTTTCCCTTTTGCGCGACCCTTAGGGTGGGGGTATGTCACGAGCACCTGCTGCACCTGTCCCTCGTTTTCGGTTCTCATTATCTCACTTGGGTGATTGGTTGTTTTTGTCACGTGTTTAGTTGGGTTTCCTATTTAATCTGTTTTCACCCGTAAGTCTGAGCACGTCTTTGGTTAGTGGTTATATTACCCTACGTTAAGTTCTGTTCTGTTATCCCCGTTCTGTTGGTGCTTCGGCACCATCTTTTAATAAATTCTGTTTTGGTTTTTATCCCGGTGACCAGTTGCCTCCTTCTCGCATTTCCGCCACGGTGTGTCGCTGCGTTGACGTTCCGCGCAGGGCACATCCGTGGGCACATCCGTCTCATCTATGCACGAGCGGCGTCCGCGATGTCCGGCGGACCCGCTCCCCTCTGGGGGATTCAGGACAGTTCTTGACAAACACACATCACTAAATACAGTTGGCAATTTATTAATTCATTCATTCATTATCTCCCGCTTTATCCTCTATTAGGGTCGCGGTGGGGTTCCCCATGCCCATCCAGGGGAGAACGTCTCGGGCGCTGGGCAGATAGACCCAGGACAGGCCGCCAATCCATCGCTGGGTACACACTCACACACTCAAACACACTCTATATGGGGCAATTTAGAGAACTCAATTAACTTGATCCATGTTTTTGGACTGTGGGAGGAAACCGGAGAACCCGGAGGAAACCCACGCAGACACGGGGAGAACATGGAAACTCCACCCAGATGCGGATTCGAACCGGGAATCCCTAGCGCTGAGAGGCGAACGTGCTAACCACTAAGCCACCGTGCCGCCACAGTTGGCAATTTAGCTCAGTTAAAATATTTAAAACTAAATTTTCTTTGCCATTCAAGTTTTCATTTTCCCAGACTCAAATAAGATGCTACCTTTGTTACTTTATCTGAAGTATCAATTTATAAATATGAGAGCCTTAACATTAAAACACGTATTCTTCATAACATTTATAATATGAGATATGAAATAGCCTACCTGTGTTCCAAACATTACTACAACTAGCCCATGGAAGTGACGTGCTAAATGAACTAAACAGGTAATGGAATGACCAAGCCAAAATAACAATGTAGTATATAGTGGAATAAAACACAACCACCACGGTCCCATAACCTAGTCCTGCAAGCAGAAAAGAAAGAAATTAATGAAAACAGCCAAATGTTTCCACACAGCTGACATCTTCCAGCATCTCAAATGTATAATTGATCAATGTTCAAGAAGGTCTTCTAAAGTTTTATGTCAGTTAAAGCAATACAGTCACATTAGTCCTATGTCTAATTTATGTGTTAAACCACAAGGGTCCTTTCTGTATGCAATTTGTTTATTTTTCTTCTCTTGAGAGACTTAATGGGTAAAACAGTAAATTGAAACTCGGTGTGGATGAATGTCTATTAATGTATCTGGATGATACTATTTTTTTGCTTTAGCTTTGTTTACGTTATAAAGATTTACCTTCGAACAGAGGGCAGATCTTTCTCCAACTTGTAATACAACCTTGACTAGTAAATTGCCCCAAAGATATCTCCAGGAAAAACAGTGGAATACCACAGGCAAATAAGAAAAGCAAGTATGGAATGAAAAAAACTCCTGAGAAAAAAAAAGACATATATTATTTCGATATTTTTTTTATTTCTATTTTAAATTGTCAAATGCATAAAACTGATTATTTTTTTGTTAATATTGCTTTAATCCTGCTTTAAAATCATAATAAATATAAAATTGCTTAATAACTTGTTATAATATAATGATGAAATGCTAATTTGTTATTGGAGAAATAATTATAATTGCATTTTTGTAAAACGATCATATTTATTGCACAACTTTAGCACATCATAATCTTTACTTGGCTCTTGAAAGAAATTTAAAAAAAAAAATGGTAATTCCAACACCCTGAAACAATAATGTGTACATAAGTGCAAAAAGTTACCAGAATAAATACAGCAACTAACAAATGTACACATTGCAGATCAGATCATTGTGCCTTTGTCATTCTATCATGTTTTATGCATTTTCTTTTATCATCTTTAGTCACAATTAAACACCACTCTCAAAGTGTGGTTGTCCTTTGGGTTCTCCAGTTTCCTACCACAGTCCAAAAACGTACATTCAAGGTAAATTGATTGCTCAATATTGCCCCATACAGAGTGTTTTCTAGTGTGTCTGTGTAAGTAAATGTGCCCAGCGATAGGTTGGCACCCTGTCCTGGGTGAATCTGCCCTTTCTTCCCTAGATAGGCATGATCAACGTGATGAATAAATGCTAAATCATCAAAAGTTGTAAATATTTTATAAAAAATCTCAAACCAACATCTGACTTTGGTTATTTATATACTGCAAGTTTGTAAGTTTACTTA
This sequence comes from Corydoras sp. C115, assembly GCA_019802505.1. Classification (NCBI taxonomy): domain Eukaryota; kingdom Metazoa; phylum Chordata; class Actinopteri; order Siluriformes; family Callichthyidae; genus Corydoras; species Corydoras sp. C115. The sequence continues at coordinate 2,344,873 of JAFMOC010000072.1, forward strand.
TTTAGGTTAAACATTTAAAGCAATAAATAAATAATAAATTATCAGCCTCTTTTTCATGTTATGTCACTGTCACATTTTTTTACTGACACCCAGAAGCTGTATATACAGTATATTATTAAAATAACTGACTTCTACAAAGTTAACATTGCAATTTGCTTCATAATACCTAAAGGCATTCACTAAACTGTGCTCCATCACACACTCTTAAGTCTAAAGCTACATAACATAGACCCACCTTAATGCCCAAGGAAACAAGCATTAGTTTAATGACTTTAATGATTGTTGTTCATTTTTTATATGTATTTATGTCCTTCTAATAAAATAAAAGGACATTATTTTAATTTGCTTTAAAATTTATATTGATTGGTAACACTAATTTGTACTGAAAAAAAATTGTGTATAAGACAATGATGACATATGACATATGACATCTGCTTAATCAACTACTAGGGTTATGGGGGGGTCCCCATGCTCTGGGGACACATACTCTATATAGGGGCATTTCAGATTTGCAGCCAATTCACCTTGAATCAATGACATAGAGAGAACATGGAAACCAGCCAGATTCGAACACTACGAAAACCGTACTTTTTCCTTGATGGTTTAAAACCACTGGACTAGACATGTATCTTGACAAAAAGGGTCATATATGAGTGAAGGACTCTAAGGATTTTTATGAAAGGTTATAGAGGTTATATTGGTAAAACTTTATCCCTTACCTCCTCCATTTCTGTAACACAGATATGGAAACCGCCACACATTTCCTAAGCCAATGATTTGCCCAGCAACAGCAAGAAAAAATTCTGCTTTATTAGACCACTGGTCTCGCTTTTGAATCTTTGCATTTGTATTAAGTCTGGAGTTTGGAATAGACAAGTTAGACTTAGAATGTTCATTTTGGTCAGTACACATCATGTCACTGCAAAGACAAAAAAAATTGACCAGTTAGACAATTGCAGTATTTTTTTCCCAAAATAAATTAATAAAATTGTTTTGCAATGTTATTTTAAGGTATTTTGCAAAAATAAACTGACAAAGTAAATGCAAAAATAATTATTAAAAAGCACTGAGCTTGTGTTGAAGGATATGCACAACTGTGATCAGACAGTTAATGATAACAAAGAAGTCATAACAAGAATATGTCTAGCAAGATCTCAGCAAAAATACTTAACACAGATCAATAATATAAAACATTTATCCTTATATCAAGCAAACACAAGTTTGCTTATTACACTACATAACAGTTCAGTAAAAGTTGGTCACTTATCTTTCACAGGTGGAATTACCATTTACTCTATTTATTAGTTAAAGGTTTAATAAAACATTTTTAAAAGATACTTCTGACACATTTTACACAAAGTTGATTTTTTTTAAGCTTTATTTAAGCAACCTTTCCTCTGAATATTCCCTCTAGGGCCTTTAAATAAAGTCATCACTCATCCTGTCTTGCACATTACCTTTCATAGTTGACAATTCTTTATTTTATACTATTTCTGCTATAATTATCACATAAAAATATGATTGGAGGAGTTTTGTTTGTATTATATTTTTAATATATATTTATATTCTATATAATAATCTATATTTAGTTATGTCTATATTTATTTAGTTTTGTTATCCTGTGGACATATGTTAAATGGTATTGGTGCTAACATCAATTTATATTAGGATTACTGACCAATAACAGTTAATCACAGGCCAAATTTCACAGATTTTTTATTATTATGTTTGTAAATTTCAGATTGCAGATTCCAGGATACCAAAAATTTGTACACAACGTAATAATGAGTTTCATGCGCCAGAAACTTCCCCTGAGACACATTTGTGTACTTAATGTGAAAAATGACAGATTGTATGCATATGTATGAAAGGTACTAGAGTTAGGTAAATGAAACAGCGAGGTTGTTTATTAATCAACCAAAAGGCAGAGAGAAAAGAAAGAACAACTTACTAAATGTTGCCGCCTGGAGCCGAAACGTCGTCTAATGCAACACCGCAAAATAAAAAGTTAAACCCGTTCTGCAAAAACCTGGAACGGGACTTCAATTAAATGCGGGCGGCAAATCAAAAGGAGAAGGGAGAGCACGTGACACAGGGTACAACTTACACAATGAACTAACGAGCAATTACAAAACAGAACCAAGAACGAGAACTGTCATTAATAAAACGCTTGTTCTCCTGGAACATTTCAAAAGGATATATTTTTAGCATATATACAGTATATTCATTCATTATCTTATATATATATATATATATATATATATATATATATATATATATATATATATATATATATATATATATATATATATATATATATATATATATATATATATGATACCCTGAGCAGCTGCTTAAATACCTTTGCAATTTTACTGATTATTAATCATCGATTGCTGATTATTAAGCATATCATTTAGGTATATAAGATTATCTGGGAACTTTGTTTACCCATAAACTACATTTTAATGTTCATAAAAATTATTTGAAAATCAAGGTCCAATTGGTTAAAGTTATCTGTCACACAGACACACACAAAAAAAAAACACACTCTTTATGTGGAAATTTAGAGAATTCAATTCAATAAGAAAATACTTTCAATAAGAAAACGCTTGCTCTCCTGGAATATTTCAAAAGGATATATTTTTTAGCATATATACAGTATATCCATCCATTATCCATTATCTTCCGCTTTATCCTCTATTAGGGTCGCGGTGGGGTTCCCCATGCCCATCCAGGGGAGAACGTCTCGGGCGCTGGGCAGATAGACCCAGGACAGGGCACCAATCCATCGCTGGGCGTTTGAAAAAACTTATAGACAGCTTATTAGTACAAAAAAAAAGTATTAGCTTATTAGCAGTAAACTCAGCTGTGAGTCAGAAAACCCGTACTTTAATAAATAAATGATTATTCATGGTAAAGAAAATAACAAAAATTAAAAAACTTTTATGATTATGTGACACTACTATATTGTGGGATGGGTGCAATTGTCAGACAGTTACACAACAAAAGAAAATACATAACAAGCAGAACATGTCTAATCAAACTTGTTACAACCTGATATATTCATTCATTCATTCATTATCTTCCGCTTTATCCTCTATTAGGGTCGCGGTGGGGTTCCCCATGCCCATCCAGGGGAGAACGTTTTGGGCGGTGGGCAGACACAACCAGGACAGGGCGCCAACCTATCGCTGAACCTGATATATAATAATTCATTAAAAAAAAAAAATTCTATCCTCATGAAACACTATATGATAGTCATCATTCCACTGTTGGTGCTCTTTTATCCAAGCTCCAAGCTCTTTTATCAAAAGGAATACCTTTCTCTTTTGTAAAAAATTATTCATTCACTTCATTACTTTATTTGTTGATTTAAATATATACAAAACATTAAAAAAAGTTAGAGGTGCTCCTGCCATATTTTAAACAAAATTTTCTTCATATTTGGATCCAAGCCAATCTGTTTGATTTTTCACGCTTCCCTCAGGTCATTACATGACTTTATCCTCACCCTGTGGCTTGCACTCTTATTGGTTGTGGCTGCATTCAAAGAAACCTGACTCATCTTGAGATTCTTATACAAGTTAATTATCAAAACATGACTGTGTGTATCTGTAACAATTATTATTATAAATGTCTCAATTAAATAAAAAACACGTGTGATAAATATGACTGTATACACAATTTGAATTTAGACTGCAGTTTTGAATATTCATTTGTTAATTAATTTAAGGGACGGTGGCTTAGTGGTTAGTACGTTCGCTTCTCAGCACTAGGGATTCCCGGTTCGAATCCCCATCTGGGTGGAGTTTCCATGTTCTCCACGTGTCCGTGTGGGTTTCCTCTGGGTTCTCCGGTTTCTCCCACAGTCCAAAAACATGGATCAAGTCAAATGAGTTCTCCAAATTGCCCCATAGAGTGTGCATGTGAGTGAATGTGTGCCCAGCGATAGGTTGGCGCCCTGTCCTGGTTGTGTCTGCCCAGTGCCCGAAACCTTCTCCCCTGGATGGGCATGGGGAACCCCACCATGACCCTAATAGAGGATAAAGCGGGAGATAATGAATGAATGAATGAATGAATAATTAATTTAACCTTTTTTACTTGTATGGCAAACCAGAATTGTCACAATTATTCATAAATTAAACTTCTTTCTGTTTCTATTATGGGTAGCCACTTCTGATCATTATTCCCCATCTCACCCTTTCAAGTATCCTACTTCGTTATGTATGTCGTCCCTCAACACATCTATAAATCTGCTCTTTGGGCTTCCTCCCCTCCACCTGCCAGGTGGTTCCATTCTTAGCATCATTCTGTCAATATAAGGGTCATCCCTCTTGCACATGTCCAAATCACCTTAATCTCACCTCCTTAACTTCAAATGGCCTATAGATGAAAGAAAGAAATGATACGTATATATGTAACTGGCCGAGTAGCCACTAGATGGCATCAGCATCACATGGTTCAAGGACTACAGATCCAGGAGCCATCATGCCAGTTGCAGGCCATCTACTGCAGCTGTGTGAGTGCTTATTTTAAGCCGTTCTACAACCCTCCTCTGTTGCACCATATCTTCATCATTGAGAGGAAACGCTGATATTAGCGTTTAGTAGAGGGTTTATGGTATTTAATGCAAAAGTAAAAAAAAAGATTCCTTAGTTAGGGAAACGATTTTTAGTTTTTTATTATTATTATTATTACCATTCTGCCTACTGCACTGTAAGTACTGCTGCCCTTTAGCTTGCTTTCTAGAGCTTTAAACGTCACACACCCTCCCTCTCTCTCTCTCTCTCTCTCTCTCTCTCTCTGTCTCTCTCTCTCTGTCTTTGTGTCCTAGCCTACTGATTTGACAGCCCACTGTGTCTGTGTGTTTTTGGGTGTTAAAGGCACAGTGTATGATGAGCAAAATCTGTGTAGTGTTAAACAGTCTTTGCACACCCAGTACACATTCATATAGAGATCCTCCTCTTCCATCCACCTGACTGTCCCCGTTGCTCGTCTCTCCACCATGGGGGGTAGAGCCTTTAGCCATTCAGCCCCCCATCTCTGGAATTCTCTACCACCACACATTCGGAACATAGACTCATCGTCACTATTCATGTCCTCACTAAAAACCCATCTTTTTAAAATTGCATATGCCCTATGATTGTTTTATTCTGTCTTCTTTTGTTAACTTGTTTTAATGTTGTCATAATTTATTTTTTAATACCTATTGTAAACTGTAAGGTGTCCTTGAGTGTCAGAAAGGCGCCTATGAAATAAAATGTATTATTATTATTTATTATTAGAGAGATAAGAGAGCTGAACATGTGCCATTATAATTTAAACATAGTCTGCTTCGCACATCAGGTGCAGGTCTGAGTGGAATAGTTTTACAACAGAGTGCAAATGTTATTTTTTTTTTTTTTAATGAATTATGCGCTCCCAACCAAAAACAAGTAAGGAATAAATGTACTAAATAAAAGTGTAGTAGATAAACAGGTGTAAATATGTAAGCATTGCAGTATTTAAAGCAACACCTTTTTAAAAAAATGGTGGGGTGGGGTGGACGGCAGAATGAGCGCTTTACACTATATAAACATGGTTACTATAGTTTTTAGGTTCACATGATAAAAAAAGTAAAAAGTACTACTGTAGCTAAAGTTTCACCTTTCCTCTCATCGCTTTGATATGTGACACAAATGAGATAAATTTTCCAGAAAAAGGATAAAGAATAAATCTTTCAAACCTTCTCAAAATGTGGAGTAAATTTCTGAATAATTGAATTAATTACTGATTTTGTCTGAAAACATGCTATGTGTGATCTAAATGGGATCATGACCTAAAGAGAAAATATCAAAGCAAAAGTTTACTATAATAAATAAGTGTATATGTGTACAGTGTATGTATATATACACGGTGGCTTAGTGGTTAGCACGTTCACCTCTCAGCACTAGGGATTCCCGGTTCGAATCCCCATCTGGGTGGAGTTTCCATGATGTTCCCGTGTCTGCGTGGGTTTCCTCCGGGTTCTCTGGTTTCCTCCCACAGTCCAAAAACATGGATCAAGTCAAATGAGTTCCCCAAATTGCCTCATGTAGAGTGTGTGTGTGTGAGTGAGTGCCCAGCGATAGGTTGGCGCCCTGTCCTGGGTGTGTCTGCCCAGCGCCCGAAACGTTCTCCCCTAGATGGGCATGGGGAACCCCACCGCGACCCTAATAGAGGATAAAGCGGAAGATAATGAATGAATATTCATTCATTCATTATCTTCCGCTTTATCCTCTATTAGGGTCGCGGTGGGGTTCCCCATATATATATATATATATATATATATATATATATATATATATATATATATACATACATACACTGTACACATATACACTTATATGTTATAGTAAATTTTGCTTTGATATTTTCTCTGTAGGTCATGCTGTAAACATTATTTAAAATAAAATCACAAAAAAATGTAGGAGATGGATATCTTAAAACTTAACCATTAGATAGGTTTAAAGTTTTATTGCAAAAAAAGGTTAGGAAAAGTTACACTTTATTACTGAGGATTTTCTACCTCTACAATTTTTAATGATCTGATGTAAATAATAGAACACCTATTTATCCTTCAACCGTGTTCTATATTCCTTCATTTATCAATAAGAGGCACAGAGACTTAATTAGTAGTATTTTATTAGAAAGCTTTCTGTGCATTTGTTAAAATAAACAAGTTTTTCATGTGCTTACTAATTGGTTATCTCATAAAACTTCAGGCCACCATGTAATCAGTGTTTTAATAATACCCTATTGATATTAACGACTCTGCTGTAATATGCTTCCCATAAAAAGGTGAAGGCATAAACGGCATTAGGTCATTTAACTGTCTACATGATAAAGTTTGTCTTGTTTTTGTAGAAGGGCTTTAATCTACAGTTTTACTTCTTATTACAGGTTCATTGTAACTAATACTTTAAAAACCACACTTGTACACATTCAAACAATTACACAAAACACACACACACATATTCAAAGCAAATGTAAAACAAAATGTAAAACTAGTAATATTCATAGTATGGTGGTAAGCTGCGTTCTCAGAACCCAGTCCTTTAATCAGTCCTTGCTTGAAAACACGTAGTTTGTCATGATTTTTCAAACCTTGGGTTAATAAATTCTGTTTAATATAAGGCATAAAGTCCATGAGGGAATGTCAGTGTTTAATTTACCAAGATAAAAATTAACTTAAGATTCTAGATTTTAGAAGATGTGGACTGTTATGTGCACACATTTGGGGCTAATTTTTGTTCAGACAGTTTAGACAATCATGTTTTATGGAATGTTGCCGTGTAATACAAGTCTGTTAGCTGGAAACCAGCACTTAGCTTGAAAAATAACACTTATATTCGCAAAATGTTTTAGCCACTGTTTTGGCAGAAAAGTATCTCAAAGGCAACACCACTGCAGTATACTGTATACATACCTTTTGCTCCATATCATTCACCACTGCTAAATGGTGGAACAATCTTCTTAACACAGTGCTTAACGCACAAGTCAATATATATATACTGTGTATATATATATATATGTATATATATATATATATATATATATATATATATATATATATATATATATATGTATATATACATACTATTTTTTTTCTCCACATAGCAAGTGCTTGTGGAAGCCAGATTGGATAATGATAAGGTTTAATTATACTACAGTGTAGCTGTTTTTTTTAACTACTTAAAAAAGTAGTTTTATTTTTTGTAAGTCACTTTGGATAAAACTGTCTGTTAAATGTCTAAATGTAAATGTTATGTAAATGTAAACTGCTGGATGTCTAAGTAGTAAAATTTGTCTTTATTGTTAATTAGAACTGTCGAGGGAAAACCCATCCTTCCCAGGATATTATGTCTTACATAATATAGCTATAACTATATACAAACCTATTAAGACAGTTATTTCGTATTGCAGTGAGCAAAATACAATATGCGACAAAAAAATGTGCTAGAATAATCTTTTCTAACACTGTCAGGCAAAAACTTGGACATCAAAATTAATTCTAGTCTCACAGAAACCTGAACTAGGACAAATGAATGCATTTAATATAGTCCCTCCAACAATTTATAGTTACATTCATAAACCATGTCCTAGTGAAGGTTGAGTGGCTATGATCTGTAAAGAAAACATAGATGTAACACATAATAATAAGTAAGTAAAAAATAATAAGTCTGAGCCAAACTCATTTGAAGCTCTTGTACTCAACATAAGCAGTTCATCTTCAACAAAAATGTAATGCAACTTACAATTGTTTAATGGACTCATAAACCACAATAGAATAAGAAGTTCACTATCTCCCCATTTACTGTTGCATCATTCATTTACAATATTTACCTGAATTAAATATTAAACCAGGTCAGACAAACTCAGAGAACAGCTGAACACCTTGAACATATGTTTCATATAAATGTGGACAGTGTAGTCCTACCAAAACTAAAAAGAGTTAAACATTGAATTTGTTCTTTCGTGCAATGATTAAACATGCTCCTTAATACAGAGGATTGTGAGGTCTGCAGACAAAATCATTGGATGCTCTCTACCCACCCACCTATCTACACAGCTCTCGTTGTCTGCAGAGAGCTCACAAAATTAATATAAACAAAAATAAACCGGCTCAGAAATAGCTTCTACCCAACCGCTGTTCGGGCACTAAATGGCGCATTGTAAACTTTCACATTTATAACATTCACTCAGTTTTGTACATTTTTGAACATACAATATAAAAAACATGCAATATACAAATATTTTCACTTAGTTTTGTACAGTTTTATACACTCTTGTAAAAATTTTTTTCAAAATTTTTATTAATTGTAAATTATAGTGTTATCTTTTAAATCTCTTTGTTTGTGTAACTTTTAGTGTGTGACACCGAAAGTATGGCACCTTAATTTCGTTATACCTGGTATAATGAAAATAAAGATATTCTGAATCTGATTCTGATGCTCCTTATTACTAAACCTTATTACTTGTGTGAATAGAGACAAATTAATTTAGAAGTATCCAATACTAAGTAAAAACGTGCACTAAATACATTTATGGCTAAAATTAATCTAACTTAATAAGAACAACAAAATCAATTAGAGATTTATTTTTATGTACTTTATAATAAAAAGAAAAAGGGGCATCTTTTGGTTCCAACAAGTGCTTTGACTATAGTGCCTTTGGGCAAGGCACCTAACCCCAATATGAGTGCCATATATAAGGCTGCTCACCACTCTGGGCATGTGTGGTCACTTCACCATTGTGTGTAAATGTTTGTATTTTAATGCACTGATGGGTTAAATATAGGGGACAAATTCCTCTGTATTCAAGCACAGTAGGCAAAATAGATCACTTTATCACTTTAATACATTATGAGTGTAATTAACAATCGATACTGAACAGTTATTAAACAATAAATGTTAGAACAAATGATGCAAGAGTTTTCCTTTATCTTTTTTGGTTTTGTTTATATACATTAAGATGTAAAAATCAAGAAAAAAAAATTTGATTCTGGAAATATATGCTGTTATGTTTTTCTGTTTTTTGTGATTTATGCTGCATACATATTTTACCATATTCTGAATGTCGCATTTGCCCCACCATACCTCCTGTGTTTTTTTTCATGGCTTAACAGAGCCCCTGCCTTAAGCAAGATTTTGCTAAACCATTGCCAATTCATGGCTCATCAATGGTTCCGCAAAAGTTGTGTTTTTGCATAAGTTTTTTCCTTAAGGACCTGTTGCAATTTTCATGTCTGAGAGATTCTGTAATTGACATATGATTCATTTTCTTTGCTTCTGTAGTTGTATTTCTAGCTTACTTGTTTAGTTTTTAGTATGTGACCGCATATTGAAAGATTGCAAATGCATTTGTTACAATCACAGCATATTAAAAAGCTCATAAAAATGTCTGTGATGTTCAGATCTACCTGAAGAGTTCACTATTCCCCTATTTTTTTGTGCTTGTACATGTTAATGGTAGATAATGCCATTTCAGTGTTAATTTCAATAACACTACTACAAACCGGATTCCAAAATAATATAATAAATAGTTGGGACACTAAAAAATTGTGAATAAAAACTGAATGCATTGATGTGGAGATGGCAAATGTCAAAACTTTATTCAGAATAGAACAAATCACAGATCAAAAGTTTAAACTGATACAATGTTTCAATGTAAAGGAAAAATATGTTTCAAAATTTCATGGCGTCAACAAATCCCAAAAAAGTTGGGACAAGGCCATTTTCACCACTGTGTGGCATCCCCCTTCTTCTCACAAAACTCAACAGACGTCTGGGGACAGAGAAGCCGGTTTCTGAAGTTTAGAAATAGGAATGCTCTCGGGTTCATATCTAATACAGGCCTCTAACTGTTCAATCGTCTTGGGCCTTCGCACCTTCCTCTTTATGATGCGCCAAATGTTCTCTATAGGTGAAAGATCTGGACTGCAGGCTGGCCATTTCAGTACCCAGATCCTTCTCCTACGTAGCCATGATGTTGGGGTTGCTGCAGAATGTGGTCTGGCATGATCTTGTTGAAAAATGCAGGGTCTTCCCTGAAAGATATGACGTCTAGATAGGAGCATATATTGTTTTAGAACCTGAACATAGTTCTTTGCATTAATGGTGCCTTTCCAGACATGCAAGCTCATGCCACAAGCATTCATGCCACCCCTCAGTGATGCAGGCTTCTGAACCGAGCATTGACATCAACTTGGGTTATCCTTGTCCTCTCTGGTCCGGATGACATTGTGTCCCAGTGTTCCATAAAGAACTTCAAATCGTGACTCATCTGACCACAGAACAGTCTTTCACTGGTCCAGTGCAAATGTCTGAGCTTGTGGAGCTTGCTTAGAAATGGCTTCCTCTTTGACTGTAGAGTTTCAGCTGGCAACGGCAGATGGCACAGTGGATTGTGTTCACTGACAATGCTTTCTGGAAGTATTCCTGAGCCCATTCTGTTATTTTCTTGACAGTGGCATTCCTGTTTGAGGTGCAGTTGCACCAGTTTTAATTCAGTTGCATTCAGTTTTTATTCGCAATTTGTTTAATGTCCCAACTTTTTTGGAATCCGGTTTGTATTTTAGTGATAATCATTAGTAAAAATGTATTCTCAGTGTAAATAGTTACAGATTTTGTACTTTATTTACAAAATGTATAACAGCTATAAATTTGTCTGACTGTGCTGAGTTATAGGAGGGTAAGACTTTTTCCTTTAAAAGTGTAAAAGTAACTACAGCATATCCTACCACATTGGTTCTTGTTTTAGTTTTCTATCATAAACCATCCACAAACATTGTAATGTCAGAGGCAGGTATTGGTGGTTTTTTTGGCAGTTTCCTCCACAGTCAAAAAACAAGGTAAATTGAATGCTCTTAATTGCCCTATATAGTGTGTGTGTACCCAGCGATAGATTGGCACTCTGTCCCGGGTGTGTCTGCCCACTGCCAGTGTGTCTGTGTCTGAATGTTATATTGCATTATGCATTGAAATTGCATCATGCATTTTTTTTATCTCTTTATCTGCTTAAATATTAACCTCGATTGTTATATCTTGCAAAATTGTATTGTCCGTAAACAGAGACTTTGTGCACTTGTCCTCATTTATGTCCTTCCATTTCTGTGTAGTTTTATATTAAATGATTCAACATATCACTTAAAGTAAACTTGTTAAACTATTTAGTAAATAATTGTTGAACAGATAAAGTTTTTTCATTTTAACAAAATAGGTAAATATACATAGTATTGTATAATTGTGAAGATCTGCAAAATGAACCTGGCCCAAGAAAGTGGGCTGTGTTTGGAAGGAACAGTTTCTTTGGAAAACACCTTTGGGACAGAATAAGCACATTGGTTAAGTCTTATTAGTCTTGACCTGTGGGGCCTAAAAGAATAGTGGGGCTTTTACTTACCTAGGTTAATCTATTTTCTGTAGGAAAAAGGTGGTATAAAAACTGTGTTTTTATCACTTATTTAAATGATAGAATGAAAAAATTATTAGTGATATTATTAGAAAATCTGTAAATATGTAATGATGTACTGTAAAGAAATTCCTAATTTAAACTATTTGTATTTATTTTTCCTTTATTGAAACTTTCTGATGTGTATTTGTGGGCCACTTGTTATTTTTTTTGGCTAGGTCATTTGCATACGGCTGCTTTTTGTTGTTTTAGTTTCTTAGTGATTTTTGCCACACTTCAGTATCCATTATTTATGTTAATTTTTCAACTGGTTCTGTTTATCATGTGGTACTTTTCTGTTTATTTCCTTGTTTGGGTGTCTGTCCTCTGAGGAACATCAGTTTCGTTCTGTTCAGTTCGTGTTATTGCACTTTCTATTGCATATTATAGTTGGTCTTGTGCCTTTTATGGCATCTTTGGTTTATTATTAGCCGTGTATGTTATTTGGTGGGATTCTCTCCACAGTTTTTGTCTGTTTCCTCTAGCATGACTTTTATTTTTTCATTTAGTGCAAGCGTTTCATTCCTCAGTTCTGGGTCACTCTCACACCATTTTTGTACTCAACTCTTGTACTCAACATAAGCAGTTCATCTTCATTGAAGAAGAAATCCACTTTGATGCAACTTATTACTGCATGTGCCCCCCCCCCCAGGCCCATATACAGAGTTTATTAAAGAATTTGGTGAATTTCTTTCTAACATAGTGGTCTCCTCAGACTAGGCCTTAATAGTTGGTGATTTCAATGTTCACTTTGAAAACCCACTAGACTCATTTAAATTAGCATTTGACTCTATTCTCAATTCCATGGACATCACTCAATGTGTGGTTGGTGAAACACATCGCTGTAAACATACATTAGGCTTAATTTTATCACATGGTATTCATTCATTTATTATCTCACGCTTTATCCTCTATTAGGGTCGCGGTGGGGTTCCCCATGCCCATCCAGGGGAGAACATCTCAGGCGCTGGGCACATACACCCAGGACAGGGCGCCAATCTATCGCTGGGCACACACTCACTCACACAGACACACTCTATATGGGGCAATTTTGAGAATACAATTGACTTGATCCATGTTTTTGGACTGTGGGAGGAAACCGGAGAACCCGGAGGAAACCCACGCAGACACGGGGAGAACATGGAAACTCCACCCAGATGGGGATTCGAACCGGGAATCCCTAGTGCTGAGAGGCGAATGTGTTAACCACTAGGCCACCGTGCCGCCACATGGTATTAACATTAATAATTTAACTACTGCTCCACAAAGTAAGGTAATCTCTGATCATTATTTAATAACCAAAGGTTTAGAAATTAATATCGATCCAGTCATTAAACCATGATACAATATGAAGCGCACAATTATTCACTCAACTGCTGCGTCATTCCTACAACATTTAACTGAATTAAACATTAAACCAGCATCAGGACCTGATGAACTTGAGAACACAGGTGAATACCTTAAACATGCATTTTCTACAGTGTATCTCCATTTAAACTAAAAATAATTAAAGATAAAAGACATGTTTCATGGTACAATGATCAAACACGTTCCCTAAAACAAACCACTAGAACCATGGGACATAAATGGAGACAAACTAAGCTAAATTAGAGGTATTTAGGATTGCACGAAAGGACAGTATGACGAGAATAAACATGTAATTAAAGCAGCTAAGACTAAGTATTATTCTGAATTAATAGAGAACAACAAAAACAACTAAAAGATTTCTCTTTAGTACCATTGCCAAACTAACTCAGAGTGCTACTGTCCGTAAGGCAGAATCACTTGGCATTTTTATGAAACTACTGAAGAAAAAATAAAAAATAAAAGGGGTGGGGGGGGGGGCACAGGATCAAATAACACTCATGTATGATGATTTTACAGTATAGTTGGTTTTCTTCATAACTACTGAGTTGTGATGTTCTGATTTGTAAGTTGCTTTGGATAAAAGCGTCTTCTAAATTACTAAATGTAATGTAATGTAAATACTACGGAATCAGATTCACAGATTCACGCACAGTTCAGCAGCAATGATTTTATGAATTTCTTTACTGATTAAATTGAAAACATAAGTCTCAAATTGTGTAATGCATTTTGTACCATAAGCAATCAACACTCACCAGTTACTGAAAAATCTGGTGTTACAGAAAATAATTTAGACAAGAGTTAAATACCTTTAACCCCATATCTAAAAAAGAGCTTGTCTTATTAATTACACAATGAAATACAACATCCTGTCTTTTAGACCCAATACCAACAAATCTGCTTAAAGACCTTTCAAAGCCTTTTATAAACATTAAATTCTTAAAATAGGCAATGTCCCCAAAAATCTGAAATGTGTGGTCATTGAACCATTACTTAAAAAAACCTAATTTGGATTCTCTAATACTGTCCAACTATAGATCAATATCAAACCTTATGTTTGTCTCTAAAATTTTAGAAAGAATTGTGTTCAACCAGTTAAATCGCCATCTTCTAGCTAATAACATTCATGTAGTTTATCAATCAGGCTTCAGTTCTCACCATAGCACTGAGACAGCCTTAAAGTAAATCTCTTTTCTTGTCTAATTAAATCTTAGTGCAGCCTTTGACACTATAGATCATAACATCTTACTGGATAGATTAGAGAACACTGTGGGCATTACAGGTTCTGTACTCCAGTGGTTTAAATCTTATGTGACAGATCATTATCAGTTCACCTGTGTTAGCAATCAATGCTTTGATCTTGCTAAAGTTAAATATGGTGATCCGCAAGGGTCAGTTCTCTGACCATTCGTATTTTCCCTATATATATATATATATATATATATATACACTGTATGTTTACATTGGGATCAATTATTCGTAAATATGGAATTAATTTCCACTCTTATGCAGATGACTAACACAGTACATTTCAGCTAACCCTAATGATGGTCGTTCAGTCAGTAAGCTGGAGGACTGCATCCAATATATTAAAATATGGATGTCAAAAAAACCTCCTACTGCTAAATTCTGATAAAACTGAAGTACTAATAGTTGGACCCAAGGACAAAATAAACAAAGCTTCTAACACTGTGTTAAACGTCAATAACTCTTTAATCACACCCAGTTCATCTGTAAATAACATCAGTGTCATTATTGATCCAGAGCTCACCTTTAGCATTAGCACTATTATTAGCAATATTACTAGAATTGAATTTTTTCATCTTCGCAACATTTTGAAGCTAAAAAATATCCTTCCCTTCCAAGATGCAGAGAAACTAATTCATGCTTTTATTACCCCAAGGGTAGATTATTGTGATTCACACCTGACAGGTTGTTCTAATAAACTTTACATAAATTACAACTTTAAAATGCTGCAGCTAGGGTTTTAACTAGAACCAGAGAGTTTGATCATATCAGTCCTGCGTTATCAAACTTACACTGGCTACCAGTTAAGTGTCACATTGAGTAATTTTATTGATAACATTTAAAATTCTGCATAATCAGGCTCCACAGTATCTCACTGAGGTCTCAAGATGCTGGTTTACTTTTAGCTCCTAAAATAAATAAGATTACTGCTGGTGGAAGAGCGTTCTACCACAAGGCTTCTACTATTAATCTTTGAAAGTAGATTAAAAACACATTTATTTCATTTTCCGTTTAATTAATTTCCTGTAGATTAAGGTGTAGATCTCAGGCTTGGCAGTGTTTGGTTGGTGATCTGTGCTGGCATTTCACCTCTTCACCTAGCTCATCATTAGTAGTGGGTGTGGCACTGAAATTATGCTGTTCCAGGAAGCCCCGAGTCAATCAAACTCTAGTTATTAGTTAAATGCTGTGCTTTATTAGCTCTAAGTGCTGTTCTTGTTTGTTTCTTTTGAGGTGTTGCTAATTTCCTGGAGGTGTCGCCAGCTCTTTGTCCATGGCTCTGCTGAAGCACTGCGGCTATGACAATTACTGGAGAAAACCGGAGAACCTGGAGGAAACCCATGCAAACACGCTGAAAGGTGAAGGTACTAACCAGTCACTGTGTGCTGCCTACTGGACAACATGTAGTAGTAATGGTAAAATTTGCATAGCCACCATCAGTAGAACAAATTTAACATGGTTTTCTGAGAGTTACCACAATGCATAATTACCAGAACACACACACACACACACACACACACACACACACACACACTTTCACATTTAGACACACATTCATAACATGAGACATTTCTATACATCTTCTGTTTACATACTAGTACGTTTTTTTACTATGAAAATCAGAGCTCCATAAGAAATCCCACTAAGATATAAATAGGACATTAACTCTGTAAATAATAATGCAATAAATGCAGCAGAGATTCTAACTAAAAACCAAACCCAATGTTGCATTTCTGGATGTAATTTATTAGCTCAAAGTGAAACTACAGAGTAACATTACAAACTTTTCCCATGTCTTGTAATCATGTGGGCTTTGTTTTTAAGACAAGTGTTTGCAGGAACACATGATTAGTGTGAGTTTGCACATGGTTTGAGGTCAAAGAATATTTTAAATCAGGAAAATTTCATCTAGCCTGCAGTTTCACATTACAATTTATGTATGTGCTCTTGTATGTGGCCACTGACCTTGAGTTTGTTACTATGGCATACCCAAAACCTAGGTAGCAGCATTCACAATACAGGCCATGCTTATTTTTAGTCATTTGTTTTTATTGGATGATTAGTTATTTTTTATTAATTATTTTGCTTCTTAAGCCCAAATTATTTGCTTGTCAGACAAGATCTGTTTTGTATTTTAGACATCTGTTATTGTGATAGTGGAGAAATTACAGATTACAAACAAAATTACAAAATTTATGTTCACTCATTGAATAACCATCCATCCCCCCCATGCGTTTCGGTTGCTGGGCAGATACAACCAGGGCAGGGCACCAAACTATCGCTGGACACACACTCACAGACAGACACACAAACACACTCTATACACACTATACATGGGGTAATTTAGAGAATTCACTATACCTTGAGAGGAAACCGAGAACCCAGAGGAAACCGGAGAACCCGGAGGAAACCCACACGGAGACGGGCAGAACATGGAACCTCCACCCAGATTGGGATTCGAACCGGGAATCCCTAGCGCTGAGAGGCGAACGTGCTAACCACTAAGCCACCGTGCCGCCCCTCATTGAATAACAATATTTGTAAATAATGGTCCTTCCACAGTCCATTTAAAATTGTACACAAAGAAGCACACTTGTTCACACATGTACAAAGAAACCGGTTACAGTACAACAACCTGATTGATACAGCGCCCTCTGGGAAATTTAGTCTGGCTACTAGG
This sequence comes from Corydoras sp. C115, assembly GCA_019802505.1. Taxonomy (NCBI): domain Eukaryota; kingdom Metazoa; phylum Chordata; class Actinopteri; order Siluriformes; family Callichthyidae; genus Corydoras; species Corydoras sp. C115. The sequence goes on from JAFMOC010000072.1 coordinate 2,362,139, forward strand.
GCACTGCGCGTGATCTACATGCTTCTGCTGTCACATAGCTGCTGGTCCACATCAGAATTTATTTTTGTTGAGAGCACCTCTATATCTGAATCTGTGCTCAAAGCATGTCTAAACCTGCCCATGTGCCTAAGCCAGCCAGTGTGCCTAAACCAAATCCATAAACCATCCAATCCTGAAATATTGAGAAATAATGGCATAGCTGGCATCAGGTCCCAAATCAGAGCTGGTGTGGCCTGTAAGTGAACATGTTTGCAGCAAGGGCACATCTAAACTTGTTTGCACCAAAGGCACTTCATAACTTGTATGCACCAAAATGACTTCCTAATTTGTTTGTTCTGGGTGTTTCTGAAACCTGTCCTTACCACGGATACTTTTCAAACTGATGAGAATTTTGAATTTATTTTTGTTGAGAGCACCTCTATATCCGAATCTGTGCTCAAAGCATGTCTAAACCTGTCCACGTGGCTAAGCCAGCCAGTGTGCCTAAACCAGATCCATGTGTCTGAACCAGCCAATCCTGTGAATCCTGCATGGAATCCTAAGGACATTCCTTCCAACACTCTACTGTCTGCACTTTTCTGCAAGCAATCTAAAAAATGTTTCTGTGCCTTGTAGTTGGCAATATCACAACATGCTTGTGCCAGTTGCCTCCTGACCACAGTATAACATACACCACAACATAAGTTATATATCCTTGTTTGTCTGCGTATAGACCTGCCAGGATAGACATCTTTCTTCTTATGTTCTGTTTGGCTTCTTTATTAAATACCTTCTTTAGTTTTAGTAATTAGCCTCATTCTGTTTCTTACACTATTTTCTACAATGGCCAATAAGTGTAAAACATGAAATAAAAACATAAAGTTGAAATAAACAAATACATTAAAAACAAATTTACAAAATGCAAAGTACTTTACAAAAAATGACAAAAATGGTAATCAGATGGAAAGAGACTTACTAGTAAGTGCTTGTTGCTGACTTTGTCTCAATCAAAATGCCATGGTAAAGTTTAAAGAGTGAATGTGTTCCCCAAAAGAAACCAATCCCCCTTTGCATGCATACTTATCTTGCAATAGTAACGACAAAGCTGTTTATATTCATGACTTTTTTCATGAATTTTGTTTTCTAAAATGTTTTTTGTTTTGCATTTTTCACGCTACACTTTCCATACTCTGGCATGACAAAAAATTTAATTGAAATAATAATAGTAATAATAATAATATTTAATATAAAATCATTAACACTCTGACTTTAATTAGATTATTGTAATACTCAATTTGTTGGGCTTCTCTCAGCACTGGGGATCTAGGTGAGGTGTATTTTACATGTTCTCTCCATGTTCACATGTGTTTTATTGCCCCTGTTTCCTCCCACAGGCCAAAAACATGTTGAATTGGCTAAATTTGTATCTTTAGGGTTATGTTGGCTGTCAAACAGGAAAACCCTGCTTTCAGAAAAACCAGAATGAAAGCTGTCACAAAGATTTTTGTTTTGTTTGCAAACACTTTTGACAAAAGCTAAATAAAACTGACATCTTTAAAACCTTATTCAGTAAACCATATTCAGTAGGTGTTTTTGGAAATCTTCAAAATTTTGGAGTTTTGTGAGACACAAAAAATGCTTTCAAAATTAAATTAGCTAATATTTAACACATATAATTAACCATGTCATACAAAAACACTGGAATGTTTTGTGTCCTTTTATTCTTTAAATAGACATTTAAGAAATTACAAAATGTTATACTGTTTTTTTAATAAGTGTCCCATCTTTACTGTCTATTCATCATCACCTCAGCTCATCTCATGATCTTATTAATTTTTCTCATTATTTGATTGATTCTAAGGCCTAAAAGTAAACCCGTCCCATGAAAGCTGAGCTCACATATTGGATTATACAACTCACTGAAACTCACTCAGATATTGTGGACCTTGATCATGAAGAATTTTATTTGTTAGTAATAAAATGATTTAGTTCATTTAAAACTTAACTAGGAGCCACTGCAAGTTTGATAAGACAGTGTTAATATGATCAAACTTTCTAATTAAAGTAAAATCTGTAGCTGCAACATTAAATACATAATTTAGTTTATCTCCATATGCATTTCATGGTTCTAGTAGTTTGGTTTAAAAAGCAAGTTTGACTTTACCGTGAAACAATTCTTTTCTCTTTAACTCTTTACAGTTTAATTGGAGCTACAGAAACAAAAAAAATCATGGTGTACTTTTAGGTTCTTCTGATACTGGGGAAGTACAAGTGCAAAGGTCTGGTATGGCTACGGATTATCACATCAACATAGCAGGAAATAACCTAATTGAATGTTTAAAGAATAAACCTACTTGATGATAGTAGGTTGGTAGGACCCATAGTTCTTTGGTACATCAGTGGATGTACAGATATATAATATATGAATGTGCGCATCTGAATTCTGCATGCTTTGTAAGTATATTATGTGTCATTTGTTTTATTTAGGTCTTAAGGTAGAGCTGATGTTTTCTACATGCTGTAACATCCTCCTAGGGTGCATGGTCTATGTCCAGCTGTGGCATGTGGTATTAAATACAGTTTTGGTATGATGACACAGCAACAAAAAGCTAATATAATGTTAAGGATACCATGTTGCAAATTTGTTTACTTTTAGTATTTTCTTTTTGAAAGATGTTCCATTGTTCTTTTTGCTTTATTTAGCAAACCATGTGTTAATTTTCTATCCCAAACTTAAATAAGTTACAACAACAGCATTCATTCACTGACTTTTAGCAGTAAAAGAGTACCCAGTTCTCATTTTCTGTTTACAACCAAGGTTAATGTGTGGATTTATGACCCACTTGTAGAAGATGACGACCAATTGATGGAAATGTGTAACTCATATAAAATACACACATTTGTTTTTATATTACAGGTATATAACATATTGTACCATATGTGTATACACACACAAACTCTATATGGGGCAATTTGGGACATTTAATTTGATCCATGTTTTCAGACTGTCGAAGGAAACCGGAGTACCTGCAGGAAACCCACGCGGACACAAGGCGAACATGGAAACTACACCCAGATTGGGATCACTTTATATATATGCACAGAACTGGACAGTTTATATTTAAACTGTACAGCTTATATATTTATACATTTATATTTATCTATTGTCTGTTCTGTGCATATATATTAAGTACATGCATCTACCCTCAGTGACAATTACACTTGTGTGTGTGTATATATATATATATATATATATATATATATATATATATATATATATATATATATATATATATATCCCATGGACTATACAACACCATTTAAGACTGGTCTAAAAACTCATCTTTTTAAACTAGCTTTTACCTTAATTATTATTGATATCATTTTATCTTTGTAATTTATTTCATTCTACATTCTTTTGCACATGATTATTTTTAAATGTAAAAGTTTTTAATATATATGCTTTGTACAGCGTTCTTGGGTGTTCTGAAAATAAAATGTATTATTATCATTATTAGTATTGTATTATATATATATATATATATATATATATATATATATATATATATATATATATATATATATATATATATATATATATATATATATATATATATCATTGAGGGTAGATGCATGTACTTAATATATATGCACAGGACAGACAATAGACAGAGCAAAAAAATACATATGAACTGAATGTTTACTGCTGGTTATTGTACTTCAGATTTCAGAACTAAATAGTTATGTTTATATACGCATAACGGTGGCTTAGTCATTAGCAAGTTCGCCTCTCAGTGCTAGGGATTCCCGATTCGAATCCCAATCTGGGTTTCCATGTTCTCCCTGTGTCCGTGTGGGTTTTCTCCTGGTTCTTCATTTTCCTCCCACAGTCCAAAAACATGGATCAAGTCAATTGAGTTCTCCAAATTCCCCCATATAGAGTGTGTATGTGTGAGTGAGTGAGTGTGTGCCCAGCGATAGATTGGTGCCCTGTCCTGGGTCTATCTGCCCAGCGCCCGAAACGTTCTCCCCTGGATGGGCATGAGGAACCCCACCGCGACCCTAATAGAGGATAAAGCGGGAGATAATGGATGGATGCATATATACTTATATAGATAGAAAACTACTTATATATTATATAATCAAATGTAAGTAGCAAAACTATAATTTAAAGATTTAATTAAACAAAGTGTGAGTGAGTGTGTGCCCAGCGATGGATTGGCGCCCTGTCCTGGGTCTATCTGCCCAGCGCCCGAGAAGTTCTCCCCTGGATGGGCATGGGGAACCCCCCCGCGACCCTAATAGAGGATAAAGCGGGAGATAATGAATGAATGAATAATTAAACAAACAAGCGTTGCAATATAACTGACTGCACACTTCCTTTTTCACATCTTCCTTCTTCATCTTAAAAATCCTAATTCCCATGCCAGTCACACCAACCTGCTCAGCTCAGCACTAACTGACTGTTTAGGAGTTTTTCAGGCTTCGTAATTGCTTCTCTTAGAGAAGTTTTTTTGTTTTTCTTTCAGTTTTCTATTTAAGTTCTTGTTTTTTCATTTATCTGAGTGCTGTTGTTTGCTAATGCAATTATTTCTTTCTCCTTTTCAAGGTTTTGTTTCCTGTCATACCAGAAATCCATATAAGGAGATGAGAGAAAAATCTTCTGAGAGCTTCTGTGATGCTTTGCAAGAAACAAGGTAGCTTTTTGCAAGCATGTCAAGGTGAGTTGTAAGTTACCTCAACTCATCCCTTTCGAGCACCTTCTGAGGTCGCCTTTAACCCTTTGCCCCTACCAAGAGAGACCTGTGAGTCCTTTTTGTTTTGGTGTTTTCTGTACCTCAACCATTGTCCCATTCCCACTGACACTAAATAAATCACTTTAATAATTTTTACACCTTAAGAATAAACAACTGGATGACAGATCATATGGTATGGTTTCACTTTCTCTACTTTAAAAGGCACATTCTGTGGCAGACTGTACTTTTGCTTGGTAGCATTTTACAGCATCTGACATAAGGCTGATTTTATTGCAGTTTTGGAGCAGGTCTTTAATTGGATCTGACCTGTTGTAACATAGATGAAGACTTGCACAGGTTTATCTCCATTGTCACATCTCTACTCACTCACGCTAAGACAATGTTCAAAATACATGGCACTTACTCGACTCTTTAATTTTCTTTTGGCATATGTTTGTATTTTGGTAGTGATGGCCATGTTTTACAATTATGTCCTATTTGGCTTGACTAAGAAATCTGCACAACCCAAACCACCTCTCAACTTCATTATGTTTCATTTTTCATCGCATCCCTTTAAATTGTGGGTTACCATGTCATTAAAATATTTCCTATTGATAATTTTGGCAGCAAATGAAGGATGTCATACTGGAAGATCTAGGAAGAAAATACAGATGAACTGCACAAAACACAAGAACTAGGTTTCAGATGAAACCTTTGAATGGACAATTAAAAGGCATGAACTGAGAAGCAAGATCGAGTCAAATCTTCATGTGAACTTCGTGTGAAGTGAATTACAGAACATGCTCCGAACAGATGTACAATCTAAGTTGGACTTATTTTGCAATGAGTTGGAAGAATATGTAACAAAGTAACAGTAAACCTGCATTCCAACCCTGTAATGTAGTCATCAAGGACAATACAAATACTTGTTACTTGAACAACTTGTCTTCTCTTTGTAAGAAAGATTGTGTCTTGCCAGGCTTTGTGAGTTTTGCTTCAGTGAATTGTTCTGTTCTTGCTCTCTACCAGTGGCCAACCATTTATTCACCTGCCACCTAAGAGTGGTGCAGTGGGGAAGTGCTTAGAATGTCCTCTTAGCGCTGAGACCCTGTCCTGGGTGTATCTGCACAGCACCTGAAAAATATCTACCTTGTGACTAGGTTGACCAGATGTCCCACTTTTTGCAGGACAGTCACGCAATTTTGTTACTGTTCAGGCGTCCCATAATTTGAGTCGTTGTCCCGCATTGTTATTGAAAGTCAGACTGCAGTTTTGAAACGCGTGTTTTATAATCTGCCATTGGACAGCTGTGTTGTCTGCTATCGGGGGAGAGGCAGGCTGTTTGAATATGAACCAATCGGGAACGCGGACGCATGTCCGTTCTGTATAATTGTACAGTCGTGTTTAATTTGGGAATCATTGTGAAATAATATAAAAGCTCAATGCTTACTATGTTTTCTTACGTTAGAGAAAGGTACATTTAAATAAGATATACAAGTTATATATTCACATACTGTTTGGAGAAATACAGGAAAGTCATACCCTTTTCAAAGCACATTAAAGAACTGTCTGTTCTGTTTAATTGTACATGTTAATTGTACAGGTTTTTATTTGCAGACTGTTATGTGCTAAAGGGGCAGAATGGAGATGTTTCTTTTTTTTGTTTTAAGTTATTCTAGACAACCTTGATGCATTGGTGTCCCACATTGTCCCACACAAACATAGTCTTTGTCCCACATCTGGAGAATTGTAATCTGGTCACCAGAAATCCATATAAGGAGATGATAGGAAAATCTTCTGAGAGCTTCTGTGATGCTTTGCAAGAAACTTCTTTTGCTTACTTCTTGTGACACTACTAAAGGATTATATTAAAGCTAATGAAATGACTAGTTTAATAGTTTAGAATACAGACTATTGGGCTTTATGAGATATTAATATATTTATGACACACACACATATTTCATAACAAACTTAACTGTTTAGGGTGCGGTAGCTAAGTGGTTAGGGCATTGGGCTATCAATCTGAAGGTTGGGGGTTCAAATCCCAGGTCCACTGAAGTTACCAATGTGGGTCCTTGAGCAAGGCCCTTAACCCTCATTGCTCTAGAGATGTTGTGATTAACCCTGTGTTCACCTTGTAAGTCGCTTTGGATAAAAGCGTCCAATAAATGACCAAATGTAAATGATGTAAATGTTTAGTACACTGCCTGGCCAAAAAGAAGTCGCCATCTGTATGTAACTTAGCAAACAGGTATGAGCCTCCTATTGGATAATTACTGCATGGGTGATTATCTTTCAGCTGGCAACAAGTTATTTAACCACAACTGATGCAATGAGTTGTGCTTCTCATGTCTTTAAAAACCATGTGGAAAGACACATCCCACATCCCATATTTGTGGGCAAGAATTTTGTTTGAAAAGGGCCAAATAATTGGCATGCATCAAGCAGAGAAAGCATCTAAGGAGATTGAAGAAACAACTAAAATTAAGTTAATTACTGTCCAACGCATCATTAAAAACTGAAGGATAGTGGGGATCCATCGTCTTCGAAGAGGAAATGTGGCTGTAAAAAAAATCCTGAATGAACGTTATCAGCAATCACTTAAACGTTTGGTGAAATCATATCGAAGAGAAACAACAGAAGAACTTAGGGCTATGTTTAGTAGTGACAGTAAGAGTATTTCCACATGCACAATGCAAAGTGAACTCAAGGGATTGGGACTAAACAGCTGTGTAGCCTTACGAAAACCACTAGTCAGTAAGGTTAACCATAAAAAAGGCTTCAATTTGCTAGTGAGCATAAGGATTAAACTCTGGAGCAATGGAAGGTCATGTGATCTGATGAGTCCAGATTAACCCTGTTCCAGAGTGATGGGCGCTTTAGGGTAAGAAAAGAGGCCGGTGAAGTGATGCACCCATCATGCTTAGTGCCTACTGTACAAGCCTCTGGAGGCAGTGCCATGATCGGGGGTTGCTGCAATTGGTCAGGTGTAGGTTCAGCAACATTATGTGCTCAAAGAATGAGGTCGGCTGACTACCTGAATATACTGAATGACCAGGTTATTCCATCAATGTACTTCTTCGTCTTCCCTGATGGCACAGGCATACTCCAAGATGACAATGCCAGGATTCATCTGGCTCAAATTGTGAGAGAGTGGTTCAGGGAGTAGGAGACATCATTCTCACACATGGATTGGCCACCACAGAGTCCAGACCTTAACCCCATTGAGAATCTTCGGGATGTGCTGGAGAGAGCTTAGTGCAGCAGTCAGACTCTGCCATCATCAATGCAAGATCTCTGTGAAAAAATAATGCAATACTGGAAGGAAATAAATTTTGTTTACATTGCAGAAGCTTATTGAAACAATGCCACAGCGAATGCATACTGATAATTAAAGCTAAAAGCGATCCAACGAAATATTAAAGTGTGAGACCTATTTTTTTTTGTTGGCGAGCTTTTTGGCAAGGCAGTGTATATCTGGATTATGTAGTAATATATATTTATGAAATTTGGAACAGTCGATGATAGCTGTTTTCAAAATGTAACATTAGATTACTTCTAAATAACATTTAGTTGTTTAACATTAAGGACCCTTGCTGCATTAGATAAAATAGACACACATTTCTTTTTTAACTGAGAATCATATTACCAGGTCACAGGTCCATATTTTATTCCACTTATCCTCATTGGGGTAACACAGAAATTAAATCAGAATAGGTTATCATGGAGCAGACACAGACAAACCCATTCACACACAAAATCCACAGTCGCACAAAATCAAATGTACAAATGTGCACATGAATTTGATGGCAAATAATTTGGGGAAAACGGGAGAAAATGAATAAATGGGTCATGTTGCAAGATGACTTTAAACATGCAAGTTGATCTATAAAGCAATGGGTAAAAGATACAGTTAATGTTTTGTATTGGCCAAGTTAACGTTCTGACCTTTACACTGAGGAAACTAGTTTGTGGAAGGGAACCCAGAGTTGAAGGTGTTACATTACATTTTTTTATCATTGTACATTTTAAAATTTCCAAGCAAAACTGAATTTATAGTGTTTAGTTGCAGTTATTGATTTATAAGAGTTAGGGACATGTGAAAATTAGACATTCCTTTTGGTTATATTTATGCAGACATTTAGTACATTTATAAGTTAACAAAATATTTAATATACTATGATTTTAAAATGATATGCAAATAATATTCTGCAAAATTATATCAAGGCTTTGTTTCACATTGTTATATTTACTAGCTTTATATTAATTATGAGAAGAGACAGCAGCAGTACCTGGGAGATACTTATTTTCCTTCCCCTGCTCTGTTTTATGGGAAGTTTTAACAGCTGGCATTTGCATTAGTAATATCTTGTATTGCAGATTAATAATCTGTAATACACGCTATTACTAAGTCCAAGTGTATTAATAGTTACCTATTGACACCAAAATGTATATCAGCATGATGTACACCGAGCTGCTGCTTACATCGAGCTGCTCGGGGAGGAGGTGAAGCTGTTGATAATGAATTTGATTACAGAAAATCGTAATCAAACAGAGCGCTGGGGACAGCGCCTTTTGTGTGGCCATTTGCACGGAAGGACGGAAGTGTCTACGCTGACCGGGATGGACCATAAGTGGTCCCACACTGAAAAGATGACATCAGGAGCTCGTTGGTAGATGGAATTGGAGCTGCATATATAGATGCAAAAGCACATCGGATTCTCTCCCTCAGTCTTCGCAGAGGATTGCCCCTACCCCGAACATGGACATGGACAAGTATGGGCCCCTTAGAACCAGGAACATCACATATCACAGGGAGATTGATTGATTGATTGATTGATATACATTTATTAGTCCCACAATGGGGAAATTCAAAAAGTGAGAAAGATCACATTACATTGGGAATACATTGGGAAAGGTGATAAAAAAAACAGCCCCAAACTATGATCCTAAAGGAGCACAGTTTGGGAACCCGAACTGGAATGACAGAGGACACAGCAAGTTTATAGAGAATGTGTACTGTAAAGCCTGGTATGTCTAAATGTAAACATGTTGCTGTTGGCAATAAAGCATGTTTGTTGGTGGGAAATCCTGTCTCTGGTCCTCATTTCTACCATCCCCCTTATTTCACTTACATTTGAAAGTACCAAAGATATTAATACACACTGAGCATTGTTTTATATGACCTTCACTAGGTGAAATCTGATACATTTTAAATATGTACATAATCTTCTATTGGAGCAGCCATTGCCTTGCCAATTTACTGATTCATATGTCATATTTTTTATCATCAATGGTGACACAGTGATACAGCAAGTGACCTCATAGCAATGGTCATGGGTTTTGACTTCCTTGAATGTGTTCATCAGTGTGTCTGCATTGAACTGGTAACCTGTTCAGGAGGTTTCTCCTTTTTTACCAAATAATATGCTTAATATGCTTACATACCAAACAAACAACCGCAGGACTGTTTTTTAAACAAGCATTTATCAAGAATAATACAAAATGTTGTAACATTGTCAATGTATTGAAATTAATTTACGATTGATTTATGGCATTATAGTAAAACTATCCAATAATTTTGATTAGATTAGATCCAACTTGTTATTGTGCTTGTTATTATTATTGTGCTTGTTATAACTTGTTATTGTGCACCTCTGCTTAGATGCTAACTACTTATAACTAAAGTTATTAATTATTGTATCTTTTTGTATATTTGTCTAATTTATTTCTTTCTCACAACCACCCCCATGCATCTATTGAACCCCCCCCCCCACACACACACACGCACACACACACACACACACACACACACACACACACACACACACACAATGACATATTTAAAAAGTTAAAGATTAATGATACTGGTTTTTAGACTGCAGCACTTACTGCTTTATTCTTTTAGGTAAAGACACCCTAGGCACATTTCTCTCTATCGCTTGATGTGCCAAACAAATGTCACAAACTATGTTTCACTTAATACAGTGAATCCTAACTGTTTTAACTATGTTCTAAGCAAATAAGGTTCCAAGAATTCTGAAAACATTTCAAAGTACGGCACCAACGTCTATGTTACCAGGCAAAGGTGTTGCACTAAAATGTGAGGAAAATAGAAAAAATGAGACGCACCTAACTAACTTTTTCGCAACACCCCCCAACACACACACTCACACATACATACACTTTTCTCTACATTTCTCAGTGTTTGTCAAATATGAGAGAGTTACAAACAAAAACAATTGTTCAAATGGGACACCTTTAAAACTAGACAAATATACATTTCCTAATGAATTTAAACTTATTTATGCTGCAATAAGGCTACATTACCATTTAAGAGTGATTGATTTCTGATTTTCTACCTGATGGTGTCACATATGGTATATTTTTTAATCTAATAAATGGTAATTTCAAATATGGTCTTGAAGAGGATATAAAAGCTGATGTCATGTGATGAATAAACATACACATCAAAATTCATGTGACATTTGTTTATCTTAAAGAGGAACCAAAAGGCAGTGATTCTGGAAATAGTCATTTTATTTATTTTGCGTGCAGTTAGTTATTAAAGGTAAAAATGCACAGGTCACATTTCTTTGATGTTGCCAAACACCTGCAATATTTTGAGTTTGTCATTGAAAAAAAAACAAGCAGTTTGTACATTTCAATAAAGCCTCATGGGAAACTTTTGGTTTTCATGGTCCAACTTGATAGATCACCATGAAAACTGGTCTAGCGAAAGTTAATGAATATGATGGACGAGAACCTTAAATCTATTTCTTGCACAAACCAGTTTTTAAATGTTTGTATAAAGGTTTTGCATTAAATTAAGTAACCTACAGAGAGTTTTTTTTTTTGCGTTTTCTAATGCAAAGTAATCCCTTCAAACCCAGTACATAAACCAGCACAGGTCATTTAGAAGCGCCCTTAATCTGACCTGTAAATTGTGTAAATCATAGTTACCCCAGAAATCCAGGTGCTCACTGAAAAAATCACATAAACTAACTGACTTTGCAGCATTTATGCTTAAAGATAAATATTAACAAGCTACACTTCAGTGATTTATGCATTTATATTTTGGGCACTAATTCTAATACTTGCTGGGGTCTATAGAACATTTTACTGGAACAATGTCACAGAGTGGCGGCACGATGGCTTAGTGGTTAGCACGTTCGCCTCTCAGGGCTAGGGATTCCCGGTACGAATCCCTATCTGGGTGGAGTTTCCATGTTCTCCCCGTGTCTGTGTGGGTTTCCTTCGGGTTCCTCCCACAGTCCAAAAACATGGATCAAGTCAATTGAGTTCTCCAAATTGCCCCATATAGAGTGCGTCTGTTTGAATGAGTGTGTGCCCAGCGATAGATTGGCGCCCTGTCCTGGGTCTATCTGCCCAGCGCCCGGAATGTTCTCCCCTGGATGTGCATGGGGAACCCCCCTGCGACCCTAATAGAGGATAAAGCGGGAGATAATGGATGGATAGATGGATGAGTACATGGATCTCCTCTTTAATAATGCATGCTTTTCTTGTTTTGTTTCTTTTGAGGTGTGGCTAATGTCCTGGAGGTGTAGTCAGCTCCTCATCCATGGCTCTGCCGAAGCACTGCAGCTACGACAATTAATGGATGGAACCTGGATTTTTTTTATTGGACTGGCAGTCCTGCAGGAGACCCTCAATGGACTTATAGAGTTTTCCAACTGTTAAATACGGACACCTGATCATCACCCACCCTACACTATTGATGCTGCTTGGTCGCTCAAGGAGGATGAGTCCCCATTGAGCCTTGGTCCTCCCAAGGTTTCCTCCTTGAATAACAACATAATAGGTTTTTTTCTTGCCACTGTCACTTCAGCTTGCTCTTTGGGGATTCAAAGGCTTATAACACTGTAAAGCTGCTTTGTGACAATGTACTATTGTAAAAAGCTCTATATAAATAAATTAATTTAACTTACTTCAATAATGAACATTATTAGGTTTTTTAAATTTATTTTTACCTTATTTGACTAGCCAACTGATTGTTTTAAAAAGGCAATAAAGACTTATCTTTTTCAGAGTAGGACATATGGACAAGAAGTTTTTTTTTTTTTTTATTAGTATTATTTGATTAGGATCTTTTTATCGATGTTTTTATAGCACTTTGACATTTTCAAATAAATTGTTGTGAATGAATATATTATTATTATTATTCCTTTTTCACATTTGGCAGACGCTTTTATCCAAAGCGACTTACAAGGTGAGCACAGGGTTAATCACAACATCCCTGGAGCAATGAGGGTTAAGGGTCTTGCTCAAGGACCCACACTGGTAACTTCAGTGGAATTGGGATTTGAACCCCCAACCTTCAGATTGACAGCCCAATGCCCTGACCACTGAACTACCACACCATTTATGCTGGACTCTGATATACCAAATAGTTGCTTGATGTACTGCCCAAGTAATTAAATGTCAGAAATGTTATCCTTTAAGTGGGGCGTCTAAAAGGACATTCAGTACTTGTTATTGAGGTCTCATAGTCAAACAGGTCAGTGCACAGGCTGAGTCCAGAAGTAGGATGTTCTCGTTTAGGCCCCGCCTCTGTATATAATACATACATCTTCAAATAATCACACATGTTTACAAGATCTGGAGGCTCGGGGCTCAGTCCAGACTCTGAGTCTGAAAGACAGAGGGGCTGCATGCGACCTTATAACCTTCTAAGATTTCACTTGACTTTTTATGGGCACTCAAAGCAACTTCTGGACGACTCCCTCCATCAGGTAGCTTTCACGATTCTTTAAAGTCCACCGTCGTAGCAAAGTCCCGCCGGGAACGAAGGCAGGATCCAGTGAGTGGCACTGAAAATATAGGCGAAAGGGCACGCAAAATACTATTATGTCTTTCTTCCGGGTTCGCGACACTTCCTAAATTTTGGAACCTGCACTTAATTGCTGTAATTATTTTACGCCGTGCTATAGTTTAATCCGAGTGAATAGAAATGCGCGAGAAGTAAACTAAGAGGCAAACGCGTGATGAACGCCTACAGCGTTATTATAGATCTAAATGCGCCCGGTTGATACCCAGCGCTCCATTTTCTTAAAGGGGCAGCGGGACATTATGATGAGGGCTTTATTCCCAAAGATTCAGTTATCAAAACTATTCAAGTCGAGTGCGCCTGCTGCAGCCTTTTTTTGCAGCTGTGTACCTTACATTGAACATTAAAGACGAACTAAAGCCTTCATTTATTCTATTAATATATTATGATGAGGCGGCACGGTGGCATAGTGGTTAGCACGTTCGCCTCTCAGCACTAGGGGTTCCCGGTTCGAATCCCCATCTGGGTGGAGTTTCCATGTTCTCCCCGTGTCTGCGCGGGTTTCCTCCGGGTTCTCCGGTTTCCTCCCACAGTCCAAAAACATGCATCAAGTTCATTGAGTTCTCTAAATTGCCCCATATAGAGTGTGTTTGAGTGAGTGAGTGTGTGCCCAGCGATGGATTGGCGCCCTGTCCTGGGTCTATCTGCCCAGCGCCCGAAATGTTCTCCCCTGGATGTGCATGGGGAACCCCCCTGCGACCCTAATATAGAATAAAGCGGAAGATAATGGATGGATGCATGGATGAATACATGGATCTCCTCTTTAATAATGCCTGCTTTTCTTGTTTTGTTGGGCGTGGATGGGCGTGGGGAACCCCACCGTGACCCTAATAGGGGATAAAGCGGGAGATAATGAATGAATGATTGATGAGGTGGCACGGTGGCTTAGTGGTTTAGCACGTTCGCCTCTCAGCACTAGGGATTCCCGGCTCGAATCCCCATCTGGGTGGAGTTTCCATGTTCTCCCCGTGTCTGCGCGGGTTTCCTCCGGGTTCTCCGGTTTCCTCCCACAGTCCAAAAACATGGATCAAGTTAATTGAGTTCTCTAAATTGCCCCATATAGAGTGTGTCTGTGTGAGTGAGTGTGTGCCCAGCGATGGATTGGCGCCCTGTCCTGGGTCTGTCTGCCCAGCGCCTGAGACGTTCTCCCCTGGATGGGCGTGGGGAACCCCACCGCAACCCTAATAGAGGATAAAGCGGGAGATAATGAATGAATGAATGATGAGGCAGCATGGTGGCTTAGTAGTTAGCACGTTCGCCTCTCAGCACTAGGGATTCCCGGTTCGAATCCCCATCTGGGTGGAGTTTCCATGTTCTCCCCGTGTCCGCGTGGGTTTCCTCCGGGTTCTCCGGTTTCCTCCCACAGTCCAAAAACATGGATCAAGTTCATTAAGTTCTCTAAATTGCCCCATATGGAGTGTGTCTGAGTGAGTGAGTGTGTGCCCAGCGATGGATTGGTGCCCTGTCCTGGGTCTGTCTGCCCAGCGCCCGAGACGTTCTCCCCTGGATGGGCATGGGGAACCCCACCGCGACCCTAATAGAGGATAAAGCGGGAGATAATGAATGAATGAATATTATGATGAGGATGCTCACTTGCAACCTCAGTGGATGTAACATTGGGATCAGGAACTTTACACCACACTACAAAGCAGCACATGCTCTTTAAATATGTCATTTGTGAAATGGCTCAGAGTAACTTAGTGTTATTTAAATGTTACTATTACACTTTAAATGAAAATGCTAACGTGGTTTTATTGAGAATGTGTCCATTGTTATTTTTTATATTGAGGAAAGGATTTGGAGTTAGGATTTTACTCCAGATGCTACATGAATTTCTATAGGAGCACATATATACCGAAAACATTTGTTTTAATGCAGTAAAATGTCTAAATGGTGAATTAGAATTGTTACACATACAAGGAATTTGTCTTGTAAGTGCACACATGTATGACATGCATACTAATATCAACAAGACAGCACACAGCCTATACAAGGAATAAATAGAAAAGACTATGAAATTATAATACAATCAGGTAGTTTGAAAGAGTAAAATATATATATTATTGTGTGTGTAAATATACTGTATATATAGCAGTTTTATTTTCTTCATTGTAAAATAAACAATCCTAGGTTTCCAACCATTATCAGTACTCTAACTTTGGTCTGCTTAAAAGTGCGGCAGATTAAGAGTGGGGCAGCCTCTATACTCTGGCCTGTCTGTTACAAGTTAAATCAAACAAAATATATGTGATTACCCAGAAGAAGGTTAGTTATAAAGTATGTACTATTTAATAAAAAAAAATACACTTTATTAATAATAATTTATAACTGTGCCCCACTTTGCAAATTATACAAGTTGCATTGGACTCTGCAAATGAAATAAGACCTCACCTATACTTTTGCCGAAGCAGGTGTCAGTGTATTTGAAAATATAGTGATTGAATGAAACAGAATGAATCACTGCAGACAGGAATATGGGGGGAAAAGTCAACTGCTGGACAGAATTGCAATTCTTAGATAACGGAACATGTGTTTAAATCTGCGTCATAGTGTTAAACAAACACTTTCCAGCTGTAAACTCTGTGACATTGTTCCAGTTAAAAGCTCAGCTATATACCTCAGCAAGTATTAGAGTAAGTAGCTGATGAATAAAACTAATGAAAACTAATGAATAAAACAATGAAGATTAATTTGTCAATATTTATCTTTTAGCAGCAACATAATTACCAAGAATTTAGCCAAGGGTTAGTTTAAATTATGCATGTTAAATTTATGGAAGAATGCTGCAGAGTCAGTTAGTTGCCCGACCACTTAAGGAGGATGTGTCCCCGACTGAGCCTTGGTCCTCCCAGGGTTTCTTCATTAATATAACAATATAACAGGGAGTTTTTTTTCTTGCAACTGCCGCTTCGACTTGCTCTTTGGAGATTTAAAAGCTTATAACTCTGTGAAGCTGCTTTGTGACAATGTATTACTGTAAAACGTGCTATTTAAATAAATTACTTGAACTTGAACTTGTTTGTATGCTTTTAGTGAGCACCTGTGTTTCTTGTGTAACCTTAATTTACAGGTCAGGTTTAGACCCATCTAAAGGACCTGTGCCAGTTTATGTACTGGGATTTAAGGGCTCACATTGCATTTGAAAAAACAAGTAAAATCTTGTCTGCAGTTTACTAAATTGAATGCAAAACCTTCACACAAACAGATAAATATAGCAGTTTGTGCAAGAAATAGATTTAAGGTTCTCATACGTCACATCCATCATCTTTTGCTAGACCACGTATGATCGTTTTTTATCATAATGAATGTCATAGGACAAGTTACTGAATTTGTACAATTCCAAGACTGTATTCATCATTTTGTTTATTTATAATATCATTAGAATGGCACAGTAGGACAGTATGTAGACATATAGCAAAAAAAGCAAAAAAGACCAGTAATTGTGTGCAATAAAATATTTTAGTTTTTGCCTTGAGAAGGCAACCTGTCCAGGGTGTTTCCACAACTTTAGTCCAATTAGAACTAGGCCATGTGCCAGAATCCTCAATAGCTGCTTTTTTTTTAATAGGATTAGCTGCTTTGTTGGTATTATGAAAATCACATCAATGTCATTCAGAATGTATTTTGCATTTTCCACCTTGCCAATGCTAAATAATTTTGTTTTGACAAAAATACCACATAAAACATTTTGTCTGTGTGGTACCTTGTCAAAGCTGACAACAGGATTTATAGGAGTGTTACAAAACAAGGATATGTCCAACATTAAAACATGCAGTGACAGTAAAATTATATAACTAACAAAGTGCCTTATCTCACCAGGTTCAACGTGCCTGCTAGGTCAAAATCTCTGGCAAGTCACCAGGTAAGAATAAAAAGGATGCTGTGGTAAATTATAGATTAGTAACAAATATAGTTCAATATTTACAACCTTGGTGTGAGAATGTTTCAAAGATTAGTAGGTCGACATAATAATAACAAGACATTATGTACCCTAAACCTAGACGACTGTGTGTGCTCTTGCGTGTGTGCGCGTTCTTATGTGTGCACACTCTTCTGTGTGTGCGCGCTCTTGTGAGTGTGTGTGTGTGTGTGTGTGTGTGCACGCTCTTGTGTGTGTGTGTGTGTGTGTGTGCTCTTTTGTGTGTGTGTGCACGCGCGTGTATGTGTTTCATGTGTGTATGAGATGGCATATATAAGAAATGTAGTTCATAAGACATAGTGGTGTTTATGATGTGCACATTTGGAACATTGGTTGATGCAACATGTATAGAATGAGATGATTATTTTATCAGCTCCTTTGTACCAAAGCCTCTAATAAAGAATAAACTGTCATAAACAAATAGATTTAAAATAAATGTTTTAAACGACTATTCTTGTGAATATTATTACTGTGCAACTTGTGGTTGTAACTAAAATCGTTGCATGCAATTGGCAAAAACCTAAATATCGACATAAGTTTATATATAGTCCCCACTCAACTCTTATCTTCTGCTACTAGAGTCATGGGTCATGGGGGGGGGGTCCCATTCCCAACCAGATGAAAACGCTTTGAGCGCTGGGCAGATACACCCAGGCCAGGGTGCCAATCCATTGCTGGGCATACTCAATGACTAAAACAGACATACAGTATATGAGCAATTCAGATATGGCACTTTAGCGTAGCCAATTCACATTGAATCCATAATTTTGGACTGTGGGAAGAAACTGGAGAACACAGAGAAAACTCACACAAACACAGGGAAAACATGGAAGCTCCACCCATATCACCTGGAACCCCGGTGCTAAGAGGTGAATGTGCTAATCACTAAGTCTCCATAGATTTCAGGATTTTTTATTTTTTTTATAAATTTTTATAAAAACTCTTGATATGCATTTAAGACTATTGTCCAGCAACCGATGTTAACGGGTATGCTATGATTTAAAAGATTAAATCTCATATCGGGTGGCACAGTGGCCATTATATATATGGACAGAATTTCACCAGGTGTATTTAAAATGATGAATACAGTCTTGGAATTGTACAAATTCAGTAATTTTTCTAGTGACATTCATTATGATAAAAACCAATTATGACAACTGGTCTAGCGAAAGATAATGGATGTGATGGATGAGAACCTTAAATCTATTTCTTGCACAAACTGCTATATTTAACTGTTTGTGTGAAGGTTTTGCATTCAATTTAGTAAGCTGCAGACAAGATTTTACTTGCAATGCAATGTGAGCCGTTTAATCCTAGTACATAAACTGGCGCAGGACCTTTAGAAGGGTTAGAAGCGTCTTGGTTATTTTTAAGAGAAATACAATGAAAATAAATATTGAACACGCTTATTGATTTTTTTTTATTGTTTAGTATTAAATTGGTAACGACAGCTTTGAGGTGCCTGTATGGAATAACTAGTTGCATGCTTTGTTCAGGTGTAATGTTGGGCCTTTCATGTAAACTGTCTTGAAATCATGAATGGTCAAGAGGTCCTTTGAACTCCATCAGACAACAATAAAAAAAAACTGTTTAAGTAGCAACAACAGTATAGTACAAAGACATGGATTCAAGGTAAATTGAATCCGTGACTTTGTACTGTGGAAGGAAACTAGAGAAAACTCAGAGAAAACCCATACGGTCATGGGGATGGAACATGGAACCTCCACCTAGTT
Source organism: Corydoras sp. C115 (assembly GCA_019802505.1). Lineage (NCBI taxonomy): Eukaryota > Metazoa > Chordata > Actinopteri > Siluriformes > Callichthyidae > Corydoras > Corydoras sp. C115. The sequence continues at coordinate 2,381,354 of JAFMOC010000072.1, forward strand.
TAGGATTTTAACCTGAATTCCCAGCCCTGAGAGGCGATTGTGCTAACCGCTAAACCACCGTACCACCCCACCTTTAAGTTAAATCACAAATTTAAAAGCTGTGTTTAGGTTTAAATATATTTTTATTTTGTTTTTGTTTGTGTCTATCTACAGCCCAAGTCACGGCGACATGGAGCCACATTGTGATTCAAAGGTGCAGTTTAATTTAGACATGGGAGAAAATATTAAGGTACTTAAACCTAAGGAGAGAGGTCAGTGGTCAAGTAAAGTTGAATTTCTTTTGGCTGTTGCTGGGCAAATCATTGGTCTTGGAAATGTGTGGAGGTTTCCATACCTGTGCTACAAGAATGGAGGAGGTAAGTGTATAGGTCCTCTTCATTTTTTTGTGCCATTTTTAAAAATGCAAAATTTTCCATGATTTTGAAATTTAATTTAAAGAACGGCATATTAAATATCTATACGCTGTCCACACAAACTTAACCAATGACAAATGAAGTAAATAACACTGATTATCTTGACATTGTGGCAACTCTTATTGGGTGGAACATACTTGGCAGCAAGTGAACATTTTATACAAATATATAAGACAAATGGGCAAGGGTAATTGTGATGGCGCTTGGGGTGGGAAGGAGAGGCTGAGTGCAGCTGGGATAAGCTGGGACATCATATGCCGCAGAGAAAGAGAGAGAGTCCATTGACCCGATGGGAGCGGGACTTCGGCAAGCGACACCAGGCCATTAGAGTTGTAGATTGATGGGATTTTCAAGGTTCTCTAATAAAGCCCATTCCTTTTGGGAAAATTCTGTCACCATACTGTGTGGGACCTGCCGCTTTTTTTGTGGCCATCGGTCCGGGAGGATGGGAGAACCTAAGCAGGGATGGCACAGATGTGGCCCGCCGCTGGAGAGATGACATCAGGAGCTCGTAGGCAGACTGGATCAGAGCCGCCATGTAAGGAGACAGGAAGACTTTCTCTCTCCCTCATTCCGCGGACTTCCACCAAGTCATCTTGCACACAGTCAAGCATGGTGGTGTGAGTGTTGTAGTTTGGGACTGCGTGAGTGCTGCTGGCTGTGGGGAAATATAGTTCAGGCAATATTCCAACATGATAAGGACCCCAAACACACCTGAAGACCGACCACCTCCTTGCTAAGGAAACTAAGGGTAAAGGTACTGGACTGGCCAAGCATGTGACAGGACCTTAACCCTATTAAGTATTTATTGGTCTTTCTCAAACGAAATGTAAAGCAACGCAAGGTCTCTAACACCCATCAGCTCTGTGATGTCATCATAGAGGATATTCCAGTGATATTCCAAGAACATTCCAGTGACAACCCCTGAAATTTGTGGTTTCCGTAATGAATTATAGCTCCCCACTGTGCCCCAATCACCACCATGCATGACTGTAGGCAAGACAACCTGTCTTTTTACTCCTCACCTGATTCCCAACATTTAAACAAATAATGTAGGGAACTCCATGCCCAAAAGAGTTAAGGCAGCGCTGACAGCCTCAAAATATTGATAATTTGGGAATTTTCACTTTGGGGTGTACTTTTGTTGCCAGCCATTTAGACATGAATAGCTGTTTTAGAGTTTTTCTGAGGGCACAGCAACTTTATACTGTTGTTCACTGACCACTTTGCATTGTAGTGAAGTGTTATATCTTTAGTTTTGTCCCTTAAAAGGCTTTAAAATTATTTACAAATATGTGAGGGGTGTACCTACTTGTGAGATACTGTATACACACACACAGACACATCCACACCCTGACTGGCACAGGCTAATTAAGCTTATGTCATATCAGATTAATCATTTTAAATTAATCAATTATAAATATGTATAACTATTTTCTATGGTGTGTAAATCATAGAAACATTTAAAGATGACTCTTAGACAATAATTTACAAAATATACCATTTTATTTCATTAGGATATAAATGAAGCAGTATGCTAGAAATGACCTGTAAAGAATAAAAAACAAATGTATGACAGTTTAATTCTAGCCGTGATAAAGTATTTTTGCTATCTTTTGCATAGACAATTTTGTTAATAAAGAGAATTATGGCTCCATAATTGTATTGTTTTTCCTCAGGAGTGTTTTTCATTCCTTATCTGGTCTTTCTGTTTGGCTGTGGCATTCCACTCTTCCTTCTTGAGATAGCACTGGGGCAGTACACCAATCAGGGTGGAATCACCTGTTGGAAAAAGATTTGCCCACTATTCCAGGGTAAGCCTTCAAATTTTGAAGCCTTTCCAAAAATAGTTTAAAATATTTGTCTTAGCATTACATGCATGCCTTTTTAATGTACATTAAAGCAAAAACTATGATTTGTTTTTTCTTTACATAATAATAAAACATTGTGTTTATTTACTTGACAAGTGCAGTGAAAAGATTCCCAATGTTTGCATATCATTTAAAAAATGTTTAACATTAAGATGACAGAGCAGAGTAAGAATAAAAATAACGTGAACATTTTGATGGAACAGTTCATGGATTTGTGTAAAAAAGGCAGAAGCAGTGAAGTAGGTGAGATGATGGCTTTTTCCTGTGGCCTGTCTTTGTTCATTATTTGTGCTGTGAGATAAAGGGAGGATAGGCTTGGCAGCATGGGCGAGGGAAAGTGAGGAGGATTGCAGCATTTTTTTTTAACGCAATGCACCTTCAAACCCGTCTTTTAACAGGCTCTTAATTTGCTCTTTTTATGGAATGGCTGCACATTATGTCTTGATTGCAATTGCCTTTTTTGCTTGTCGATTACAACCTCTGCCAGAAAACCACATTGGGATGCCCAGTCTGCCTTCTTATATGGGAAGCTAAAACAACTCAAAAACCATTTCAAACTAAGAGGTTCAGTTTGTTTTACTATTCACAGTGCAAGCAGAGAGCAGCAAATAGATTTTTTAATAGGCTTATTTGATAAAATGTTGCACATCATTTTTTACTTCCTAGAAAAATGAACACAGTGTTCACAAAATCAGTGAACTACAAATAATATATTTAATTGATTTTTTCTAGCATTAGTGCTTTGAACATGGTGTTTAAAGAAAACTTTACTTAAAAAAACTTTCCCCTGACTTATTTAGATTCTACTACGATTATGGTTGTATTCTTCATGCAATGTAATCAAATCGAATGATTATTTCATAAAGAGCAGTACCTGTAATGTATGGTATGTAGGACAAAAATCCATCTTGAGATTACTGTCACTCTGAGATTTAGTAAATACATACATGTCATATTTGTAAAAAAAAATTAATATGGTATTTTGGGGGGCATATTGGCTTAGCGCTGGGGATCTAGATTCAAATCCCAATCTGGGTGGACTTTCCATGTTCTCCCTGTGTCCATGTAGGTTTCCTCCAGGTTTTCGGTTTCCTCCCTCAAGTCCAAAAGCATGGACTTAAGCTAAATGAAATTCCCAAAATTGCCCCATATAGAGTGTGTTTGAGTGTGTGTCTGTGTGAGTTGAGTGTGCACAGCTATAGTATGGCAGCGGCCGGAACATTCTTCCCTGGATGGGCATGGGCATGGGAAACCCCCCCCCCCACACACACACACACACGATGCTAGTAGAAGATTAAGAGGAAGCTTTTCTATTTTTAGAGGAAATTAATATAATTCTGAGCAATATGTCTACTATGGCCATAAATAAACAAAAAAAATATTACAAATTATTTATAAAAATACTTTTCTTTTTTATTTTCATGATTCCTTTTAAAAAACATAAAATGATTACTTAAAAATATGTAGGGAAAACCAACTGTCCAATAATCTTGGCTGCTTGCCACTACCCATTGGTCCATGCTGCACGGATCAAATTCATGTTCTCTGTACTACCCAGTAGTCCATGCTGCGAGAATCAAAATTGCGCACTACCTAGTGGGTGGTTTAAAGTGTTTAGTCAAAGCCACTCATTTAAATGAATCTCTCTGTTTGAATCAGTTTTTTTTGTTTAACTTACCCTACTGGCCCACTTTGGACTGCACTGCAAAAATCTATATCGAAAAATTTGAAAAATAAGCACAAATCAAGAAAAAATGTACATTATCATACATTATGTTCATTATTTATGTACAGATAAAAGCAAAATTATCTGCCAATATAGTAAATAAACTTATGTTGTGTGATTTTTTTAAAATAAGAAAAAAATCCCACATTGTTTATCTTACTTAGAAATCTATTCAAGACAAAAACAGATTTGTTACACTTCTTTAAAATTTTTTGCCCTGTTAAGATTTAATTTTTTGCAGTGTGCAGCCTTGCTCTGTAACCAAGACTTTTCCTCTCCTATGTTGCCTCAACTTGATCTTTTTGACACTGCAATTCAGAGAATCCAGAATAACCACTGTTGCCTAACATAGTTTACCTCCTCTTCAAGAAATACAACTTGAAACTCTGTTGGATCTGTGACGGTCACATATTTCTGCCTTGGGACACTGGTGGCAAAACAAACATGATATTTCCTGAAAAGCCTGCAATCTGCAATCCACATCTATTTCTAGATCAGAATGTGTTGCAAAATCATACTTGCAAATCGTATCATGTTTTCCAAAGTAAAGATGATGTAACACAAGACTAAAATATTAAAGGCATCAAATTTAAATATTTCCAAAAAATGTTGACAGTGAGACCTTCAGAAATCTTTCCATAGCTTCTTTGTTAGTTGTGAGATTCCAGAAAAGTATTGTGTTATTATTTTATATTAAACAATATTTAGTTCCATAAGTATTCGCTCCTCAGTGTCAACACTAAACTGCATTTGGCTATAATTGCAATGCAAATTTGTTTTGATGTGGATGTGAATCCTGGTATTTTGCCCATGGGGAATGCCCCACAACCCTAGTAGTATTAGGTGGGAGATAAAATTATTTTAGACTATTTGTGACAATATAAAACAAAGAAATCATTAGCTTTGACAAATTTCAGGCATTTTGTCTGGTGAACTTTTACAAGTCTCTCTAACTGTGAAGAAGAATAGTGGATAATAAATTAGGACAAGGCTACATTTTTACAGTAAACTACTTTTTATTCCCAAATGACCCTAGATGTTTTTAGATTTTTACTTTATGAAGAAAAATGAATCCAACTAATTCCCACCTCATTATTTTAGTTTAATAGTTATAATAGGTTACATCTATCTTGATCTGTATCATTATGATGTTGTTAGATACTTAAATGAAAAACATCGCACAGATTGTAACCATCCAATTCTGCAAAAGTAGCACTTAGGGTTTGGCTATTGAATTAAACATTTTGATTACAATAAAAAAATAACCAAGATCTAATAACCTAACAACTTATAGTACTAACAAAAATGAATAGTTACCTTAAATAATAGTGTTAAAATATATTATATAAATATATATAAATATATATAATATATATAAAAAACCCAATGCATTTTATTTATGTGTCTGTAACACTACCAAATCTAGTCCAATGGGGTTATTAGTGTACTGTTAAGTACAAACAGCATACACAGCTGTTCTTTTATTGTTGAACATGGCCAAGTGTGACTCACTTTTTAAATGTCAACAATCGAACCCCTGTAGTCTTTTTTATTTTTGATTGGACCTTATATTAATGTTTTTACAGATGCTTTCCTCTGAGATGTAATTTTATTTCTGATGTGGATTTGTGTTGTGTGTGTGTGTGTGTGTGTGTGTGTGTGTGTGTTTTCTACAGTACATGGCGGTATTGTAATTTTTGTTTCTATTATTTTGAATAAAACTGAGTTTGTTCTAAAATTATTAATGGCTCTTATGGTGACTTTATTTTGGGTCACTTTGCTTTTCTATATCTGCTTTTTATTACTTCTGATTATATGTGTTTTTAAATAACAGTTAAATTAGACATGTCTATTTAATTTCTGAAATAAAATTTTACAACTAGACATTCTGTTGACCATATTGTTCTTATTTGCAGGATTGGGATATGGGTCTCAAGTGGTGATTTTTTATTCTAGCATCTACTATATCATCATTTTGGCCTGGGCATTTTTCTATCTATTTAATTCTTTTAGTGCAGAGCTGCCTTGGGCTAACTGCAACAATTTATGGAACACAGGTATGTTATGATCAAAAGACAAAATATCACCTATCACTTAATATAAAACATCTAAAATATCTATCACTTAACATCTATCACATTGCATTGTGCTTACAGGTGTATATGTATATATTGTGTAGATTATCTGTTGTTTTTTGTGCAGACTTTTGTATGTTTCAAATTTATTCTGTATTCCTATGTCTCATTTATTCTGTATTCCTATGTCTCATTACAAGGATTTCAGTGCACACATGTCTTGACTTGTAGTTTATATGACCTTTAGGTATAAAAGAAAATTTAAATATTTTTTTAAATGCCTCTTTTTTATTCAACAGAAACTTGTCTCGACTTTGACAAGCTGGAAAACAACTTAACCATCATAAAAACAATGAATAACAACTTAACGACAATGAAAAATGCAACTTCACCTGTCACAGAATTTTGGGAGTAAGTCTTTTTGTTTTTGTATAGTTGCAATAAAACCTACTTTTAGCAGGTTTATAGGAATTAGACTGGAGAATTCAGAGTAACTGACTTTATTGTCACAACACAGCTTAAATCAGCTTAACATCAGCTGCTCTTTGACAATTTAGTTAGGTATGAACTTGCAAAAATGTCCATTCAGACCTAAGGGCTGCCCCACTTCCTTTTTGGTCTGGGGGAATTAGTAAGCCAGTGGTGAACCCTGCTTTTTGAAGAGACTTTAGAAGTTGTTTGTCAGTTGTTTCCTCAGAGAGTAATGTCATCCAATTAGGATATGGCATATGCCATGCCAAAACAAAAGATTCGCCATTGATCAGGGAGATTAATTACTGATCCGGAATTACTGCATCTGATCCGGCTCCGTCTGATGACAGTGTGCCTTTAGACCAGTGATTCTCAATTATTTTATGTTAAGCCCCCCCTAGGAAGAAGAAAACATTTTGCGCCCCCCCCCCACACACACGCACACTCCCCCCCCCCCCCCCCCCCCCCCCACATGATTTATCCCCCCAAATTTATCAAAAATGGGATAAAGTATTTTTACACGCCCACTGTAGTATGATTTGTCTATAAATTTGTTATAAGTACCCCTCTTTTATAACAATGTATCCTTATTAACAATAAAGAAAACAAAAAAGAAAGAAATATAGATCAACTTAGAACAAAGAATCATTTGATTAACTTTGTTTTTTAGTTTGTAACAGAAATGAATAACATCCTTATTTAAACGTGAAACATTTTTGAACTGACTGGCATTTGAAACTGAAAAATGAAATTAAATAAAATCAATAAATAATAATAAATTCAAATTCATCAGCAACATTCATTCAGGAGCACAATTTATTAACACTTTAACCTACAAAACTAAAATGAATACGACAATTTGTCCCGTTTTTTTTTTTTTTTGAGGAAGTCAGAACTAATGTCTCCAACGTGCCCGTTTTGCAGCGCACAGCTTTTCTGTAGTAGCTTCATAAAGCGTTAATATTGCTGGTTATTGCTGGTTTACGATTAAAAAACTCGAGCGGTTATCAGCGTGATTGGGGTGTAATGTCTTTAAGTGACGCCTTCATTTATTTGGCTTCACGCTGTCCACTGCCAACTTTTAAAGACACAGAAGACACACTGCTCTGTCTTCATCTCCCACCTTCGTTAGAGTGAAGTTACAGTTACACTGAAGCTACAGTTACAGTGAAACCAGGTGCTACATTCACTTCGACATTTAGTTTTTGGTTGACTTTTGTTGGTCTCATTATCTTCGTCTCTCTCCTCGTCTCTGTTAAATATTTCTCCATGTTGTCTCTTGAGGGTTTGTTCAATGCACTTAATATCACTTGCTCTGTGATATCTTGTTATGCGCCCCCCCATGCACCACACTGCGCCCCCCCAGGGGGGCGCGCCCCACTATTTGAGAAGCACTGCTTTAGACTGTGTGCCTATGACATATGCAGTGGGGAGAGAGAATTCGGCGAGCAACAGGCAATTACAGCGATAATTTAAACGTGATTTAAAATTTTCTGTAATAAAGCCCATTCCTGCCTCCAGTCCTCATTTGTGCCCACCCCTCGTTACACCCACTTAACAATAAAAATAGAGGTTTCAGAAATTGGTGTAAAAAGACATTCGAATTTTCTGATGCCCGTGCAGAAGTAGACTGATACGTCAGCATTGGTATCCAATGACTGGGCAGTTTAACTCCTGAGGAATAAGATTTTTGTCCTGAACCTCCTGAAGTAAAGGGACAGCTCTTGGTGGGATCTCAATGTGGTGTTATATCAGGTTGCTAAAGCTGATGGAAAACAACATTAGAAAACTCACTTGTAGTTGCATAATGCTGATGACATGGGTTGTAATGGGATTATGAAGATACATGGCACAGGGTATTCGTTTTACGTTTTAAAATTCACCTCTTGTCTTAGCTTCACCAACTCAGCAATGGTCATCATTATAGACACTAGTACCACCTCTTTCCAATGTTTTGGCAAATTAGGTAGTACACCTCTGGTGTTCCCCATAAAAGAATACCATTTATTTTACATTGTTAAACTTTTTAAATGTAAAAAAATAGATAAAATAAATTGTTGGTAAATCCAACAGAGCATAGGAACAGTTGTGGTTTAGGCGCCTAACTTTGGGGAACTTCGGCCATTGACGCCGAATGTTGTTACTATACCCCTGCATCACCAACTCTGCTGGTTAAGCGAATTGAACCTTCCGGTCCCTGTTTCTTTTAGCATAGGGTCACAAACATATAGCACTCAATTCTGAAACAGACACATCACACGTTTAAATTATTTATATTAATACCATTTTATTGTATTTGTTACTATGTGTAACAAATCAATTTGTAAACTGTAATATATACGCACTTTATGTCGTAGTGTCTTTATCTATGAGTTGTACATAAGTTACATTATCATGATACAGGCAATATTCATACATATTCAATTATTCATAAAGGCATATAATTCATTAATTCATTATCTTCCACTTAATCCTCTACTCGGGTCATGGGGGGTTTCCCATGCCCATCCTGGGGAGAACGTTTCGGACACTGGGCAGATACACCCAGGACAGGGTGCCAATCCATTGCTGGGCACACGCTCACTCACACAGACACACACACAAACACACTCTATGGGGCATATTAGAGCGTTTAATTTACCTCGAAGCCATGTTTTTGGACTGTGGGGGAAAAACCGGTGAATCCGCGGGAAATCCACGCAGACACGGAAGAATATGGAAACTCCACCCAGATCGGGATTCGAACCTGTATTCGAACCCAGCGCTGAGAGGCGAACGTGCTAACCACTAAAATATTTAAAATAGCAATATAACGTTTTGTTGTATGGAAAACTATTCTAGTATTAAATATGCTGTGTGTTCTTCAGGAGGAGAGTATTAAACATTACAGCCAGTCTGTATGACCTCGGCAGTTTGAGATGGGAACTGGCTCTATGTCTTCTACTGGCCTGGATTGTCTGTTATTTTTGTGTATGGAAGGGAGTGAAGTCAACAGGCAAGGTTTGACCATCATGACAATGCTCTGAATAATAAACATTCTTTTTTTTTTACTGGATCTGACTAAACGATTCCTTTTCTTTTTTATCAGGTGGTCTATTTTACAGCTACTTTTCCATATTTGATGCTGCTGGTGCTATTGGTTCGTGGACTTACACTGCCAGGAGCTATTGATGGCATCATATATTACCTCTATCCAGATCCTTCACGCCTCACAGACCCACAGGTAATATTGGAGGGCCGTGAATGAGTGGTTAGAAGCTCCCGGTTCTTGTTGAGTTTTTTGGCGAAAATTGTGTAAACTGTGAAAATGAACTGCAGCTGTTGATTAACAGAGACAAAGAGTCTCTTTGTTACACTGTCACTTAGTACTGAACACTGTTTCTTTCACTTATGCCCGTAGGTTTGGATGGACGCTGGAACACAGATTTTTTACTCCTACGCACTGTGTGTTGGTGCCCTAACTGCTTTAGGGAGCTATAACAAGTACAACAACAACTGCTACAAGTGAGTTACTCCATGCATTCCACACCCACATGTATCTGCATTATCATACTTCATAATAATGAGGGTAAATAACTACAATTCAAATTAATGGTATAATGATTATAACATGTTGTACATTTGCTTTAAACACAGGGACAGTGTTTACCTCTGCCTATTAAATAGTGGGACCAGTTTTGTGGCTGGCTTTGCCATATTTTCTGTGCTGGGTTTTATGGCCTATGAACAGGGGGTTGACATTTCAACTGTGGCCGAGTCAGGTGTGTAAACATAGTCTGTCTTGATTCAGCTTGGACAGAATATGTAGTGCAATGTTTCTTCTATAACAGTTCTGCTTATGATTGCAGGACCAGGATTGGCCTTTATTGCATACCCTAGAGCTGTAGCAATGATGCCTTTTCCACAACTATGGGCAGTTTGTTTTTTTGTTATGGTCATCTTGTTGGGATTGGACAGTGAGGTCAGTGTCAATCATATAATAGCCATTACATTATTAACCAAACAAGCTTACCATGAGGTTTAACAAAGCACCAGCAATGTCAGTTTAAGTTCATGATTGATTTACTTTTTCCAGTTTGTGTGTTTGGAATCATTGATGACTGCCATCACCGATGTGAATCCTTCATTTTTCCTGTTTGGTCATCGCCGAAAACTGTTTCTACTGCTAATTTGTGTCGGGTGCTACTTACTCGGTCTGCTTATGGTCACAGAGGTGATTCTTTACTCACTACACGAGACTGTTGTATTGCCATGTATACAATTATTAAAATATTTTTTGTACGCTAATCAGCCACAAAATGAACACTATAGGCAAATATATTTATTATATTATGATAGAAAGTAGATAATTAAACTTTTGGAAGGTCACTGCTGATTGGTGTATTTTTAAACTTGTCATTTATTACAGGAATTATCTTATATTAAATAAAAAACTAGTAAAATTTATTATGCTTCAGTATCATGGTACATAGACGCGACGTAACTATGCATTCCTGACATCTGCTTTCATTTTCACAGGGTGGCTTGTATATCTTTCTATTGTTTGATTACTATTCATGCAGTGGGATGACTCTTCTTCTGTTTGCCATTCTGCAGTCAGTGTGTATTGGGTGGGTGTATGGTGAGTACCCCATAAAAATCTTTTTTCAGTAGATGAGTGTAAATTAAAATTCTGTTTATGTAAAACTTTTAGAATGGAGTTCTTCATGATAATGCAAAATAACCTTTCAGCATGAATTTTAAATTTCATATTTGTAGTTTAAAAATGAGACAGACACAACTGATTACTAAAATAATTAATTAAAAAGTTTAAGATATTTCTTCTCATTTTATTGGTGTTTATTTTCATATTTGTTCTTGTAATGCTAAATTACTATAGTGCTCTGTTTTGAAGCAGCCTGATCTCTACAGACTCTTAACAAAAGGATTCTCCTTTTCATTATGCACAGTACATTTTAAAATGAGGACAGATCCAAACTGCAGGCAACCACATGCACTCTGCATTCAAGAAATAGAAGTATTGGTTTTGAGGACCTCAGTGTCCTAGTCATCAATATGATGATGAAAGAAGGTGCCATACCATTTAAAGAATTAAAAATTAATGAATCCGGGGACTAAAGCGTGAGCCAGTTTAGAAAGACTAAATCTGGCCTAATGTGATCTTGTTTTATGTTGCCAGTAAGCAGTTTGGCTGCCACAACTAAAAAAATGATTGATTGATTTGTGTTTTTAAAAATACTTTTTAGTGTGCTTCTGCTTTCGCAATTGTGTGCGAATGGAAAGTCAAGTTTGGACACATTTTGCTTCTTTAGATACAAACTTGCTCAACACAACACTAAAAAGTTGCTAAAAAGGTGCCCGTGTGTGTGTGTGTGTGTGTGTGTATATATATATATATATATATATATATATATATATATATATATATATTTATTATCTTACGCTTTATCCTATATTAGGGTCGCGGCGGGGTTCCCCATGCCCATCCAGGGGAGAACGTCTCGGCCGCTGGGCAGATACACCCAGGACAGGGCGCCAATATATCACTGGGCACACACTCACTCACACATACACACTCTATATGGGGCAATTGGGAGAACTCAATTGACTTGATCCATGTTTTTGGACTGTGGGAGGAAACCGGAGAACCCGGAGGAAACCCACACGGACACGGGGAGAACATGGAAACCGGGAATCCCTAGTGCTGAAAGGCGAACGTGCTAACCACTAAGCCACCGTGCCGCCTATATATATATATTTATATATACATGGGCACCACTGCTTAGTCATTAGCAGGTTTGCCTCTCAGTTTCCATGTTCTCCCCGTGTCCATGTGGCTTTCCTCAGGGTTCTCCGATTTCCTCCCACAGTCTAAAAACATGGATCAAGGTAAATTTAATGTTTTAAATTGCCCCATATAGAGTGTGTATGTCTGTGTGAGTGAGTGTGAGCCCAGCGATAGATTATGTACCCTGTCCTGGGTGTATCTGCCCAGTGCCCGAAACATTCTCCCCTGGTTGGCCATGGGAACCCCAACCCCAAACCTAATAGAGGATTAAGAGGAAGATGACGGACGGATGGATATATACATACACACACACACACACACAATATGGATATTGCACATAATATGGATATTACAAAAATATAAATGACTAAAATAAAAAATTTTAAATAGCAGGTATAAATGATCAAATACATGGATATCTAGTATCCAGTACACATAAATTGTATATTATGGCTTAGATTTGCTTACTGACTAATAAAGAGCAAAAAACAGAACAGGGACGAATTTTTTTATCAACTTCGGACAAAGCCTGGCTACAGCTCTGGGATCTAAAATGTGTAATTGTGCTAACTTTCCTTTAAAAACAAGAAAAATATATCTCAACTCAATATCTTTCACTTATTCTTCTACTAGAGTTGCAGAAGGGTTTCTCCTGCAGGACAGGGAATCAATTTATCGCTGGGCATCATTCAGATACACACACACACACACACACACACACACACACGTGCACTATACAGGGAAAATTTATTCATCTTAAATCCATGTTATTGCACTGTGGGAGAAAATATTTAGCATGTTTAGTGTACACGATGATGGAAAAAGTGGCAAATTAACAAAACACCATGTCCAATAACCTCCTCTTTTGCCTTCCTGTCCTCATGCCTGAGAGGTGCGTTCCCAGCAGTAATCTGCCGACATTATTAACACCTTATCCCTCTTTTTCACAGTGCCCAAAACACCTCGATCCTACTTTTTTTATTTTTATCTTCAAAATATTTAATCCTTTTACAGATGTCAAACTCAAAACTACAACATGTAGTCTTTTAAACGCCTGTTATTTTTTTGAAAATGTAATATATTTAGTTTGGGCGGCACGGTGGCTTAGTAGTTAGCACGTTCGCCTCTCAGCACTAGGGATTCCCGGTTCCCATCTGGGTGGAGTTTCCATGTTCTCCCCGTGTCTGCGTGAGTTTCCTCCGGGTTTTCCGGTTTCCTCCCACAGTCCAAAAACATGGATCAAGTTGCCCCATATAGAGTGTGTCTGTCTGAGTGAGTGTGTGCCCAGCGATGGATTGGCGCCCTGTCCTGGGTCTATCTGTCCAGCGCCTGAGATGTTCTCCCCTGGATGGGCATGGGGAACCCCACCGCGACCCTAATAGAGGATAAAGCGGGAGATAATGAATGAATGAATATTTAGTTTGCCACTTTGCCACAGCCAATCTGTTATTCGCCAAAGTTTCTGAAACAATATGTGGCAGAACCCTTAGTGTCAGAAAGCTCGTTCTTCCCCGGATGAGAGCAGCTACGCAGAGCAAGTGCGTACGCCGCTCGCGCATAGTGAGCGCTTCCCGGGCACCGGCTACGCGGGGAATACTGCGTAGGCCGGCCAACGGAGGGAATGCTCTCCCACGAGTACGACCTGCGCGGAGCTATTGCGCAGCGACGCACCGTGGCAGAACGCGGAAGGAGAGTCCAGAAAACACCGGGATAAAAACCAAACCGATTTATTAATAAAAACTGGTGACGGAACACCAACAGAAAGGGGGAACAAACGAACAAACTAACATTGGGTAGATTAACCGCAAACAAAGACGTGCCCCGAAAAGAGGGAAAACGGAAACTAAATAACAAACCAACTAATCACGTGCACAGAAACAAACCAATCACCCCGCTGAGACAATGAAAAACACAAACGAGGGACAGGTGCCCCAAGTATATTGTACATGAATTTTGTAGTAATAATGTATTGCATATACAAGGTTTCTTCCTTAAATAACAACATAAAAGGGAGTTTTTTCTTGCCACTGTCGCTTCGGCTTGCTCTTTGGGGGTTTAAAGGCTTTTCATTCTGTAAAGCTGCTTTGTGACAATGTACTGTTGTAAAAAGCGCTATATAAATAAATTACTTAACTCAACTATTATAGTAATGAGCTCAAGTACTGTTTACAACATTTTATCATATGAAATGTATATTATGTTTTTTTAGGTGCTAACCGTCTATATGATAACATTGAAGACATGATTGGTTATCGACCACTGTTTATTATCAAATACTGTTGGAAGTATTTTATACCGCTAATTTGCACAGTAAGTCTCAAAAAAGAATGAATTACCACAAATGCTAACTTAATATTGGTTTATTGTTTTCATTTGTGTTACATTGTGTTTATAGTGCTAATGTGTAATACCATAATGCATGTCGTTTACCTTACAGGGTACATTCATCTTCTCACTTTTAAAATACACTCCTCTGAAGTTTAACAATACATTGTTGTACCCCTGGTGGGGCTATGCTATTGGATGGTGGTTTACCCTTTCTTCAACACTACTGGTCCCTCTTTGGATGATCTACGCTCTCTTAAGCACCAGTGGCTCACTAAAAAAGGTTGGTTTTATATGTACTTACTATGGAAAAAGAAAACTCAAGTCTTAAAGTAAGTGATTTATAGCCATCTTACATTTTTCCATCCCTTATTTACCCTTCTGCAGAGATTACATACACTCTGCACACCAGCCAGAGACCTACCGAGGACGAGGTAAAGGGTGTGCAACTTGATGCCATGCGAACCTACATCAAGCATAAGCTCAGGAAAGCTCAGGATAATGTTAAACATTCATCATCCACATGGATGTTTCTTTCCAAGGTTCTCTTCAGCTGTTAAAACCCTGCTGATGGCTATAGTATATATGCTTTGGTGAAAGAAACAAGGTGACAGCAGAAGAACCGAAATATAGTTTTATTATGAATAGCGCTATTGTTATCTGCAACTGTGAAGTGCAAATTGCTGCTAGTTTGATAGGAGCAACTGACAGAATTAGCACAATATGTAATAATGTCTTTGTTAATAATAAATGATATTTTTTAGGTAGATTTTAACATCTTAACAAGGGAGGATATGGGGATTTTAAAGTCTCAATGACATTCAGCATTACTATCTGCCACCTTACGACCAGGTCTACATAAACTGTAATTTATTATATTTTAACCAGGCTTAGTGGTTAGTACGTTCTCCTCTCAGCGCTGGGGATTCCCGGTTCGAATCCCCATCTGGGTGGAGTTTCCATGTTCTCCCCGTGTCTGCGTGGGTTTCCTCCGGGTTCTCCGGTTTCCTCCCACAGTCCAAAAACATGGATCAAGTCAATTGAATTCTCAATATTGCCCCATATAGAGTGTGTGAGTGAGTGTGTGCCCAGCGATGGATTGGCACCCTGTCCTGGGTCTATCTGCCCAGCGCCCGAGATGTTCTTCCCTGGATGGGCATGGGGAACCCCCCCGCGACCCTAATAGAGGATAAAGCGGGAGATAATGAATGAATGAATGAGCACGGTGGCTTAGTGGTTAGCATGTTCGCTTCTCAGCGCTGGGGATCCAGGTTCGAATCCCAATCTGGGTGGAGTTTCCATGCTCTCTCACGTGGGTTTTCTCTGTGTTCTCCACAGTTCAAAAACATGTTTTAAAGCTGCTCTAAATTGCCTCTATATAGTGTGAGTGTCCAGTAATTGATTGGCATATAAAATAATTATATGTATCATACTGTAAGTATGCTAAATTTCTGCAGAACTACAACTAGGATAAACACGTCAGGGAGGGTTGAATTGATTTGGATTTTATTACAATTGTTATACATTAGACATCTCTAACCAAAATTGAACTTCAATCTTGATTCAAAATATTAAATTGATATCATAGATCGGTCATCACCTGTACCTTAGTTTTGATCAAAAATGTAGTTACTCTGATTAGGTTTTAGATTTGTCTGGGTTTAACTTTTTGTAACTGCTTAAGTTGATGCATTGTTTTGCCAGGTTTATAATTATTACATAAAAGCAATGCAGCAGGGGAGGGTGTGCATTGTTGTGAATAAATCACAGAAAGAGGTAAAATGAGTTCTAATAACAACTCTTTTCCATGATTTATTCACAATATTGCAGAACCTCGAGTGCCTTATTGCATTTATAGAACAATTACAGTACAAACACTATAATAAAAATAATGTTTGATTCATGACACATTTATTAAAACAAAAAGTTTTAAAGTAAACGTTGATCGCTGTGTAACAGGATTCCTGTTTCTCTAACAATCAAATACTGCCATCTAGTGGCTGAATAACAAAACACAGTTTATAAAAAACAGCCTTATTAGATGCTTATTGGTGCTTATCGGGAATCAGCTCACTGTTTATATTAATCTGTATTTTATTATTTGAAATAATGTATTGTATATCATGCATTGATACGAATGTGAAGCGGGAAGAGGTGTGTATTATTGTCAATCTTGTCTTGGCTGGACAAACGACTCAGCCAATCATATTTTAGGACCGGAACTACCTGTTTATTAATAATAGTTAGATAATGAATGATAAGATCAGAACATAAGCCATGTATAATTAGTAATTAATATTCACTGAGATATTAGTTAGAATTTTTTTCAAGTAAGTAGGTATATTTGCATTGACATTTCACTCAGCAACAGTCACTCATATTTGTGTGGGTTCGTTCCTTGACAGTTGACAGCAAATTATGCAAACAACTTCTATGTAAATCAGCTGGTGACAATTATTTTCTTAATACTTTTCGGAGTCTATCCCGGTGCTCATTGGGTAAAAGGAAACGACCCACTAGTCCAGCATAGAAACACAGATAAACACATTATAATGATAACAGCTAATTTTTAGACCCAGGACTTATTTGGTGTGAGGAGATAATGCTGCCTACTGACCACAGCAATTGTCAGTTAAGTTTTTTTATCATCATTGTATATAAAACAGTGACGACTAGTTTGTGCAGTTTCATAGTGCGGGCAACTTTTTTTTATGACAGCTGGAAAGAGAATTGCAGACAATAATGGTAACAGCAACAATTGTCTTTAGTCATGACAAAGTTCTGTTTAACAGAAGTGTTACTGTTAGAAAATAGTATTTTAATTTGTGTTTGTTATTAAAGCTGCAAAGATTATATTTGTAACTGGGATTTGCTATTGTTATGAACACTTTTTGAAGTTTTTATTTGTAAATATAGAGGGAATGTTTTACTAATGATAATCTTTTTTTTTTAATCTGAGAAAATGTTTATTTTAAATCTGTAAAATATTTCACTTTCATAAAGATGTAATTTTATAGTGTTTTACATACTTTGTAAACTATAGTTTGCAAATTTCTTTAATAGAAATGTTTTTATAAGGAAGTTATTTGCAGTTCATTTCTAATTATGAACTTGTGACTTGCATGTTAAACACTTACGTACAATCTTAACTGTAGGCATTTGCATGGTACACTATCCCAAACTGTCGAAACTTTGAAAGAACCATTAGTCAAAGTTGAAATAAAATATTTTTGTTATTGCATTTATTTTTTAGCATCTTATTTGGATCAACAGAAGTGTGCTCAAAAAGAAATCTTCCATAACGAGAAATGACAGGTCTTGCTTGGACTTGTGTTTGTTTAGATTGTGTGGATTGTATGAACTTCACATGCCACAGTTTTCATAGCTTCTTTTGTTCCACTGACATATTTTTCTAGTGTCTTTGTAGTTACCTGGTAACAGTTAGAGCCAAATTGTACATAGTGCCTCTGAATGATGATTGACATGGTAAACCTTTTTTTTAATAACAATAACTGAGAATTATTTACCTGATATTTGAATTATATCACCCAACTATCACTTCTGATTAATACACTGATGTTTATTGAAGAGAATAATTTAAAGAATAAACTACACTGTAGTTTATCCATCCATCCATTATCTTCCGCTTTATCCTATATTAGGGTCATGTGGGGGGGGGGACTTTCCCATGACGAAACCGGGGAGAGTTTCGGGCCCGGGCAGAAAATTCGAACCGGGAATCCCTAGTGCTGAGAGGAGAACATGCTAAACACTAAGCCACCGTGCTGCCCATTTATTATTGAGTGTTTTGTGGAAGAGATGTGTTTTGAGTTGTTTCTTGAGTATGCTATGTAGCCTGATACATTAGCACCATGGTGAGATTGAAGCACCAGGCGACATTCAGAGCACAGTGAACGAGTTAGAGTCTATTTTTGAAATATAGAGTGAAGGTAAGAGGGAACAGATCCTGAGATTGTCCTGTAGGGCGGCACGGTGGCTTAGTGGTTAGCACGTTCGCCTCTCAGCGCTAGGGATTCCCGGTTCGAATCCCCATCTGGGTGGAGTTTCCATGTTCTCCCCGTGTCCGCGTGGGTTTCCTCCGGGTTCTCCGGTTTCCTCCCACAGTCCATAAACATGGATCAAGTCAATTGAATTCTCCAAATTGCCCCATATAGAGTGTGTCTGTGTGAGTGAGTGTGTGCCCAGCGATGGATTGGCGCCCTGTCCTGGGTGTATCTGCCCAGCGCCCGAGACGTTCTCCCCTGGATGGGCATGGGAAACCCCACCGCGACCCTAATAGAGGATAAAGCGGAAGATAATGAATAAATGAATTGTCTGTAGGCCAAAGTCAGTGTCTTATACTGAATGTGGGCGGATACAGAAAGCCAATAGAAAGAGATGAGCAGTGGAGTGACATGAGTTCACTTAGGTTGGTTAAACAGCCCAAGCAAACTTTTTTTTTCTAAACTGAACTGTGTAGCTATGAGATATAAAACTAAATATAATACTTATTATTATACGAGATATAATACTTTTAAAGTGGAAGTTCCGTTTGTCTAAGGAATCCAGTTAATTTAAAAAAGGCACATCACCACATAAGACTCTTGTTAGCATTCACAGATTTAA
Organism: Corydoras sp. C115; assembly: GCA_019802505.1. Taxonomy (NCBI): domain Eukaryota; kingdom Metazoa; phylum Chordata; class Actinopteri; order Siluriformes; family Callichthyidae; genus Corydoras; species Corydoras sp. C115. Next base: position 2,400,649 of record JAFMOC010000072.1, read on the forward strand.
TTTGCTGAAACATAAAATATACACTCCACACTTTTTATTAAGAACAAATTTGAAATACTAAGGCCTCTTTTTGCTCTTATGAGGTTTGATGTTCCTTTTAAAATGCATTTCTACTCATCACAACCGTCGTGAAAGTTACATAGACTTTTATTTAAACAAATCCAAAAATAAATCACTAGACTTTTAGTTAAAAGCCAAGCAAAATGATTCAGTATTCAAACACTATGAGGTGTATAATTGTAAAAAAAGATGTAACTATGTGGGGAGAAAATAAATAGAAACATAAAAAGAACAAAGTAAAAGCGTCCTTGTAGAAAAATTGGTTGAGACATCATCTGTCCTCAGCTGTAAGAAAGGTCAGCATGATAAGTTGCTAAGGCCGCACTAGAAAGCAAAGCCATTTTGATTGGTCACGTGATCTCCTGTCATGTTCTGATTATGTGTTGCATTTTTTTTTCATAGTTTACTTTTACAACAATGCTGTCTGAATGAAAGCGTCTTGAACAAAAAGTCTACACTCAATGTCAAAAAACTGATGAATATTAGTTTATATGGCAAATTCAAAGTGCATCTAATAATAGTCATACTTGAAAGGTACAGAACTACAGAAAGTTTACCAATGACAAACAACATGAAAAGGTATACTTAAAAAAAGGTATAAACTATTTTACACATTTGAGCTTTGTTAGGTTGGTTGTCAATGACCAACATGTATCCAGTTACACATAGGCAAATGATGCATTTAAATGGCAAATGCCACCATTGCAAAAGCATTCAGAGTGTTTCACAAATAGCCACTGTTAAAATTCATTTCAAAGATGGACAGACCCAAAAATGATGGTTGCAATTCAGCGAGAAGCCTTTAGGACCAGCACTCAAATGCCACACAGTGTACTTCAGGACAATAACAAGGGTAAACTTTAAACATAAGTCTAATTTTATCAATGTTGTGGACAGGCGGAACAGGTCTTGTGCATTGCAACTCAACATGTTGCTTATTTTGGTTAACAACTCACAATGTCACTGTTTAGGTACAGTACACCCAGAATAGTTTGAGCAGATTTCATTCTTAAATGGTCCAGACAATGTTTTTAAATGAAATGAGCTAGAAACAGATGCAGCCTAGAATACATTTCCATGGCACCTGATCTAAATTACACGATAATATCATTTCTAGACAGCCATTTAAAAAATTACTTTGAAAAAATATTACATAGCCTGATAAACTGAAGCTGAGTGCTGACTTCAAAAGCCTGGCAGTGACAACCTCACATGTTATTATAAATTCTGTTGACTACTGTAATTCCTAAATGGTTTGATGAACACCAGAGTTAGATTGAGCACCTTTATTACACTTTTCATGGAAGATTTAACCAAATATCGGAAGTATTTTTTTGGTTGTAAAAACTCCAACCATTTTCAGGATGTGTATGTATTATGACACAGAATATTTAAGCTAATTCGAGTGCAGGCTGGCTTTTATTCGCGTCTCATTATTAATATTGCAACATGAGTTTATGCTCAGTGTCAAAATTACATAATTCTTAATGTGCTGCCTGTTTTCGAAGAGTAGACACTTTTTCCTTCAACTCAACATGACATATCATCTTAAAATATTATGTAAACATTACTAAAAATGATGACCGTTTTTCTCATTATAAATTAACATATGCATAAAGTTAACAAAGTACAAAGGATTTTTCAATATCCTGATATGGGATTGTACAAGATAAACAATACTTGCATAATAACTTAGCACTGGATCACTATTTTGAGGTTCTGGCATAACAAAATGGATTACGGCTCTTGCTCAAGGGCTCAACAGTGGCAACTTGGCAGAGTTCCATCCTTCAACCTTCCCAACCACTGCACATACACACCGTGAAGTGGGATTTATTTGATAACACACCAGACTCAGTTTCTTTTATAAACTCTTTGTCTTTATACAGTTTTTAGGACATAAAGGCCTGCCAACAGCTGTAAACACACAACAGCAAATAACTGCAATAGGAAAACATTTCAAGCAAGGCTACTTTGATAATTGGAAAAAAAAAAGAGGCACGTATTTCCCAAATGGTACCCAACGACACATGCCATAATGATCGCTGTTATTTGGTACAGTGTTCTTTCAAAAGTGTTCTATATATCCAACAGTTTTAAAAAAACAATAATTGATGGAAGAAGCTCTTAAAGTAACTATAGAATTACTTTTAGGACCCCAGGTAACACATGCTTTGAACAGATTAAATAACAAAGTAACAAAAAGAACAAAAAGGTAATGAATGGGTAAAGACTGGAGTCGAGAACATATCCTGTTTAACAGGAATATTGATGGTTTGTTGTTCCTTTAAAATGTGTGCCCTAGTCCAAGGCACATCCAGTGTCTCTACAGATTCTACTGATTTAGCATCCTGGAGTCTTTGTGTGCGCATATCAGCCCTGGGTTCTTGTACCATCTTACTGTCCAAATATGGAGAGTGCAAGCACAGAGCCTTTTGGACACTTTCTTCATCCACCTGGGATTGTGCAAAGATATATATATATATATATATATATATATATATATATATATATATATATATATATATATATATATATATATATATATATATATATATATACTTGTTTCCCATAGGAAAGGCCGCACTTTGTGCTAACTGCATTGCAAGGACAAGTACTGGCTAAGCTGTTAAGACAGTGTTTGGAGACCAGCTGTCCCGGCTGTGGATTTGAAAAATAACATGCGTAATCTCAATACTGTATTCATTTCAAGTTATGAACATCTTACAGAGAGTTCATATTGTACCAGTCTGAGTTGTGATGCATCCAGTACTTTTCATTTACATTCTACTGTAAGTGCTTTGTGAAATAGAGGTTAAATGCTAAAAACCAGTGGTCAAACAGATTGTATGAGCTTGTATTTCTGTAGGAATGCCTATTTAAGTTTATTGCCTCTTCACCTTGCCCAGTGTTTCTGGGTTTCATTGTTTTGAGTCTTAAGAGACAGCAAGCCTTTTTGGACACACACACACACACATATACATATATATATATATATATATATATATATATATATATATATATATATATATATATATATATGCTTATTCATAATCCTTTGTGCTGCACTCTGCACAGTGCTTGCAAAATAGGAAGCAGTCCCCAGCATTGAAGTATTACACATTGCACCGGTAAAGCTTTAGGGGCAATCCTGACTCCGACGAGGTCTCTTCACAGTCTTGCGCATCAGATCTGTTACTCCACTCTCGTCTTTGTTTCTTTTTAATCTGCTTACCTGTGGAGACCAAATCAAGATACATAAATAACTTATGACATATCAGCTCATGAAAACTACACAGGGATTTTGCTTGCTTTTGCTTTCTTACAAATGTAAATATGGGTACAAAGAAAAATGTATTTTTTTTGGTGGAATACAACTATATAACAATTATAGCACCAAATTTTAAAATAATTCCAACTCAATAAATTCAATGCAGGCATGCAACCTATTTACCAGATTTCAAATTCATAATGTATATTCAATTATTCATTTATTTTCATCTGGGGGTTACCCATGCTCATCCAGGGGAGAACGTTTAGGGCGCTGGGCACACACACATTCATTATTCATTACCTACCTTTTAATCCTCTACTAGGGTCACAGGCGGGTTCCCCATGTTTTTCCATGTCCTTTGGATTGTGGGAGGAAACGAGAGAACCCGCAGGAAACCCACGCAGAAACATGGAACATGGAAACTCCACCCAGATAGGGATTCGAACCAGTGCTGAGAGGCAAACGTGCTAACCGTTTAAACCGCTCCGTTTATATTCACTTTAATCAATATGTGAACTGATTCTTTAACATGACATTAAAAACAAATTGACATTCTTCACTCATATCTTTTTTAGTTTATGGAGCAATCTAAAGTTCAATGATGGTTGCAAATAAATTGTTAGCTGATAAAACAGTCTTGATCAATTTCATTGAATTAGCAATACTTTAAAATTAGAATTATGGCAAATATTTAGAAGTAACACAAAAATAACACAAAACAATTACTTTTTAAATGTAATTACTTCAGCAGGAAGTCACTAGTAAATGGAGGTAATCCAATTATGGTAGCATACACAATGCTACTCCTTAATGTGTAAAAAGTAAAAACAAACATTATTAGTCATTTACATTGGAGTGACGTTTCAATTTTTGGCCTTAAAATTCTCAAAATTCAAAATTCTTGAAAAATAAACCTCACATCAAATGCGAGTGCAAGTAAATTACAGTATACATGTTTAAGAAGATTTGCCTCAAAATTAAAGCAGGATGTGGCAGGATCGCCGTGGTTACATTTAGCAGACGCTTTTATCCAAAGCGACTTACAAATGAGAACACCACAATTCAGTAGTTATAAAGAAAACCAACTATACTGTAAAATCATCAAACCTGATTGTTAAACCTGTTATTTGATGCTGCCCCCCCCCCTTTTTTTTTACTTTAATAACAGTTATTGAATGCACCTGACATGGCTCAGCCTAATGAGTGTGCGGCCTTTAAAACCGGGAACATCAGACGCCATGGGGGAGAGACCGACCACAAGCTGGTGGCATGGTGGACACGGCACGCGTGTGGGGGGGAAAAAAATACTGTTAAAGCCAAGTGTTTTTCTAATGTACGCATTGAATGTTGGCAATAAAGACTGTTCAATCCAGTCCAATCCTCTCTCTGGTCCTAATTTATTCCACACCCCGTTACATTTTGGTGCCCAAACCCGTGAAAAATGTAACAAGGGGTGGGCACGCATGACGACGGGAGACAGGATATCTCCCAACAGGAATGGGCTTTATTACAGAACAGTTCAATCACATGAAACTACAAGGAGCCAGATCAGGTGTGTTAATCAATCTCCCTGATCAGTGCATCGGCTCCGCTCCTCCTCCCTGCCCCCAGCGCCACCACACAGGATTTTTAAAAAAGAGGGAAAAAACGGTTCATAATGTAAATTTGCAATGCACCCAGTACTTCAGTAACACAGTACATTAAAGGTTTGATAACCTACCTCTAGGGCAAATGTAGGGCGTTTTCACACTATTAAATCTGTGTTTGTTTGAGGAAGCAAATCTTAAATTTGCATTTAAACCACTAAATTCTGAACCGCCTGAATTTTTTGATTGTTATTAATATTGTAGATCGCAAAGAAACAAAAAGCCTTTAACTACCTGCCCTTAAAAATCTCAACAATCTCTATATTCTTCTTTTTCAGGGCTGACACAGTATTTCACGTGTAGCAGTAATTTTTACTCACATTAGTCAAGTTGATCTGTCACAGCGAGCACACCGTTCTCCCCAAGTTACTATTTTAACTATTAAGACTTCAGTTCATTTTAAAGCAGAAAAAAACTCTTTGACAATTTACAATATAATTAAACCAACATTTAATTAACTAAGAATTATGTTTTCTTCCCTGTGAATATTTTGCTGCAAACTAATAATAAACAAAGAGTGCATACAGTAAAATACTATCCACCAAGTCATCACTAGATGGCGCAATCTATTAAATCTTAAATTGCAATGATTCTGGTGACATCTTTTGGTAAAAACGTGCTATAGCACCTCAGTAGATTGGTTTTCCAAAGTAGTGAAATAATTCTACAATAATCATTACTATTATCATGGTTATTATTATTATAAGTAATGCAATCCTAAAGTGTTAATATGTGTACAAAATGTTCTCTGATCTAGCACATTTTTGAGCCTAGGATATGAACTCTATAATATTTTATTTAAATTATTAAAGGTCAGATCTCTGATCATTTATAAAAACTAGATTTTCTCCTATGGGTGGCCCAGTGCCTTAGTGGTTTGCTTTAGCGCTGGAGATCCAGGAGAGAATTTTGGTGATGTTTCCATGTTCTTCCCTGTGTCCAGGTTCTCTCCGGGTTCTCTAGTTTCCTTTCACAGTCCATAAAACATGGATTCAAGGTAAATTAAATGCTCTAAATTGCCCCTTTTAGAGTGTGAAAAGCTGGATGGGCATGGGGAACACCCCCATGGTCCCGAAACCCTGGAAAGATGTAACGAGGGGTGGGTACGAATGAGGACCGCAGACAGGAATGGGCTTTATTACGGAACATTTCAAATCACATGAAACTACATGGAGCCGGATCAGGTGCGTTAATCAATCTCCCTGATCAGCGCATCGTTAATCAATCTCCCTGATCCCCGCCCCTAGCGCCACCTCACAGAAATTGAAAAAAAATTTTTTAAATGGAGAACATGGGGAACCCCCACCCCCCACCCACACACACACACACACACACACACACACACACACACACACACACACACACACACACACATACGACCCTCACTTTAATATCTTAAAAAACAACCTTTTCAGAATAATGGAACTTGGTAAAGCTCCAAGTCAGAATAGGCTATAAAAATAAACATAGGTTATAAAAAGGTATAATGAGTAGATGTTGTAATACTTTTGTACAATAAGTGTATAAAAGTAAAACCTGTTTAAGGAATATGTTCTTATTGAAGTGAGGTACATTGTCTGTGCGTGTTATAATAACAGGTATAATTGTAGCACTTGCGTAACAAAACATAGTGCTTAATGAATGTATTGGTTTTATTTTATAAAAAAAAACCTTTTTGCAACAATTTGTCCAGGTTAATTTAGCCTTAAACATTGACCTCGAAAAATTCATATGATCTCATGACTGGGGTCCAACAGAATATTTTTTTATTGCGCATTTGAAACATTTTCCCATTTGGTTATAAATTCAATGTTTGGACACCATTGCTTAAATAACTTGTTTTGTTGATTTTCTAAGTGCCAATAAATTAAGCTTTCCCCTAAAGCAAGCCTAGACTGGATTATTAATTTTCTCAGGTGTCCACATAGGAAACTGGGACTGTAATGGATGGTTGAACCAATAGGTTGAACATAATTCATAATTAAAGCAATGCAGCTGAATTACGAACATGGCATTCGGTGCACTGCATGTACGCTAATGTATGATAACGTTTGTACAGGCCACATTTTTTTTTTCTCTCTGTGGCATCTTTGCCTGGTCACAAAGTTAAAAAATATGGGCATTTTATATAAGCTTCATATGATTATGAGCTTAGTAGTTAAAACTGGATCATTTAAAACCTACAACACACAACAAGTATTTATGTTGTTGTTTTTTTTTTTGTTTTTTTTGTATAACTCATCTAGGATTGTTTTTACTTAATCTATGTGTGCTCTAGTAAATGAGCAGTGAACCACTCCATGTGTTTCTAAAATCTCCTATATCTCTGCAGCATGCTATCAGGTTACAGGGACAAAGGCATACCTTGGCATCATGTTCAGCAAACCTTTGGAACATGTTGGCATATATCTTCTTATCTCGCTCATAGTGCTCACGCATTTTGCGTTGACAGACAACTATTTGGTGCCGGGCTGCTCGGTTAGAGGGGTTGACCTGTAGAACTTGCCGAAAGTCTACTAATGCCAGTGTGAAGTCATTCCGTAACAAATGTGCTTCCCCACGTCGATACAATGCCTTTTCGTTCTCAGAATCCAGCTCCACCACCTAGCAAAGGTGAGTATGAGTTAGCAACAGACATGCACAGTAAAATTAATACAGTTAACAGTTAACCTATATTTATAGTCAACTGTATACTTATAAAATAATAATAATAATAAATCACAAACCCTTTACAATAAATAAATAAATAAATATACCGTATTTTCCGGACTATAAGGCGCATCTAAAAGCCTAAAATTTTCCCAGAAATCGGAAGTGCGCCTTATAATCCGGTGCGCTTTATACGTGTACTGAGTTCCAAAATCGCGGCGGGCGAGTTACGCCACCGTCTGTGAATGGGTTGTGGATGCCTGAACTAAGGTTTCTGCTGTAATGTTTTCGCGAAAGCCGGCATCGTTGCCGAACAGCCGCCAGGCGACGAGACGGACTCAGACATTGATGAGGGGGAACCCGGAGTGCTCGATAGTGAAATTGCGCAGCTTTTTAATTCAGACACAGAAGATGAGGACTATTGATGGATTTGTGGGAGAAGAGTGATTAAAAATAATGTGTATTTTGTCAAGTAGTAGAATAAACTTCAATTATAAATCACCGTTTTTCATCCTTTACTTTTCTTGTAGATCGTTTATTTTAGCAAGTGCCTTATAATACGCTGCCGTACAGAATAAGTACCGTACAGAATTAGAGTCCCTAATTCAGACTGCGCCTTATGGTCCGGAAAATACGGTATATATATATTCATTCATTCATTCATTATCTTCCGCTTTATCCTCTATTAGGGTCGCGGTGGGGTTCCCCATGCCCATCCAGGGGAGAACGTCTCAGGCGCTGGGCAGATAGACCCAGGACAGGGCGCCAATCCATCGCTTGGCACACACTCACTCAGACAGACACACTCTATATGGGGCAATTTTGAGAATTCAATTGACTTGATCCATGTTTTTTGGACTGTGGGAGGAAACCGGAGAACCCGGAGGAAACCCACGCAGACACGGGGAGAACATGGAAACTCCACCCAGATGGGGATTCGAACCGGGAATCCCTAGCGCTGAGAGGAGAACGTGCTAAACCACTAAGCCACCGCCCGCGGTATACATATATATTAAGCAAAAAATACATTACTGTCATAATGGTTGTGTTTGTTTATTTAAAAGGTTAATATATGAAGACAATCAATTTCAATTGTCCTATCAGAATATTTATTCAGTCATGGGGGTTGGGAAATTTATCATCAGAAACGAAGGAGGAAGCATAATTTATGGTTCATTTATCATTTTCTAACCACTTTATCCTGATTAGGGTCTCTGTGCATAATGGAATTATCCCACACTTATAGAACACTTATTTATACTCATACTCTCACCTAGGCCATTTTACTAGCATGCTTTTGAAATGTGAACAACTTTATAAAAAAATTACTTTGTCTACCCTGCCTGGAAATCAAACCCAGCCAACATGCTTTTTTATCCTCTACCTTGTTGCAGTTCTCAACAGCTTGAGAATACTCCCGTAAACGTAAGTAGCAGAGTGCAAGGTTTAAATGGGCCACTAGCAGGAGTGCCTGGATGGTCTGTCGTTGTTCTTTTCCAGTTCCACATTCTATTTCCAGCCATGCCACAATACGCTGATACAGAATGACGGCCTGATAGTAGCATCCAGCCTGGACAAAAATAAACACGTCATTACGTTTACATTTCTGGCAAAAATATATTGAAAACTAAAAAACACAAAACAACACTTTAGACCAACACACTTGAAAGACCGTTTTGTGAATTACACATTAAGAATTAGGAAAATCAAAACAAAACAACAGCCAGAACAATTCATTTCTTTGACCTACATTAATACAAAAGATTACACATAATGTAAATGAATGTTAGTTTTTTAATTTAGACTATTATTCCATTCTTCATTCCTTCTTCATTTATTAATCATTAAATAATTCACAGGCAGCACAGTAGCTTAGTAGTTAGCATGTTCGTCCATCAGCACTAGGGATCCAGGTTCGAATCTCAATCTGGGTGGAGTGGGTTGTCTCCTCGTGTCTACAAGTTCTCCGGTTTCCTCCCACGGTGCAAAAAAATGGATTAAAGGTGAATGCTGCTCTTAATTACCGCTCTATAGTGGCTGTGTGTAATAATTCATACAGAACTTTCCATACAAAGGTACAGTATGTGCATTATTTGTTTAATAGGTTTATCTATGACTAATAACTTATTTTAAGCACAGTAGAAGCTTTTTTATTTTATTTTGCATAACAGATTGAAGGTCCTGGAGTCCTAGGTAGGTTGTGTGTGTGTAGGGCGGGGGGCAAGGTCAATTTGGACAGCTCCATGCCCTGCAGCACCTTGCCACCCTAAGCATTGTTTGGAACTTATGGCCAAGACACATGCTAACACTAGGTTTAAAGGTATTAACATTACAATCTGCTTAATCAGAATTGCCAGAATTCTCTGAAGTGAGAATTCCACATCACTGAATTACTGGAGCATGAATGAAATTTTGTAAACATTACTTAAAACAAGTTTGGCTTCTTACCTTGAAGTACTGTGTTCCCTTCTGTTTAACTAGAACAGCTTGATCAAGTTTATCTTTTAAATCCATTTCCCAGGATTCTTTGGCCTGAGGAAAAAAAAGTAAATACCTACAAATATTTTTTAAAGCATACTCATAAAAATTAATTGCTAGAATACCAGCTGTTTGGGAACATTTTGTATAAATATCTGATAAGAAGCTAGCCCAAGTATATACTGCTGATAATGCTGGGTTTCAGATACAAGAGATATAAGTTCTTAAAATATACTGTAACTTACTGGACTTTGTAAGCAAAAACAGATTTGTCAGACTAAAAGTCTCACCTTTTGGAAGTCTTTGAGTGTCACCTCATACATTAGCTCAGCATTTGGTCCGATGTTGTATTCAGGCTTTCCTTCTTTACCATAACCATATCTGAGAAATCAGAATTAGAATACTTTAAGTGCAATGTACATGTCAATGGTAGAGAATTAAACAGATCCTAGTAAAAGTAAAACAGCAGGAGATTCTATAGTAACACATTAAAAGATCCTAAAACGCTATATTGTAGTATTTTTACCTGAACCATAAACTATACAACTTTAAAAGTAGCTGCCAGGAATATTTAAACAGGAACAGTTTGGGAAGCAAGCCCGAACATTTTAATGTATAAACTACAGGAATCTCTTCAAATTCTAATTTTAAAGTACATGTATCTGTTCCTACAAATTAAGGCCAATCTTATTAAATTGAACAGGAGGCTGTGAAAAAACACGCAAGAACAGAATTTCTGAACATACTTGGGTTGTAGGTACAGCAGACAGCATTCTCCTTTCTGCATCTTTTCCATGGCACGGTCCACTCCCAGGGGTATGCCCACGTCCTCAGATTCACCCACCACAAAATGAACGTCTCTTGAATCAAAAATGCAGCCGCCACAACTTCCTTCTAAGTGCACTGTGGTAAATGGGCAACATATTAGGCTTGCTCTTAAATAACATTAAAAGTTATTTTAACTACATAATATTAGGAGGGACATCTAACTACCATGTACTGTGGCTCCTTCATTGGGATTGTTGTAGCCTTCACCTTTTACCTTTATTCTCCTTAAAATCCCCCCATCATCTGTAAGGTCCTGTCCCTTAAAGCTCAGCAGCTCAACCTGAAAAGAATGGAATATTGTTAATTCAAATTACATTCAGTCATTAAGCAGATGCTTTTATCCAAAGCAACTTACAAATGAGAGAACAACACGAGTCATTGGTTAAGTAAAAAAACAGATATACTGTAGTATAATCAAACCTAATCATTATCCAAACCTTCTAGAGTTATTTTTCATAGCAAGTGCTTGTGGAAGAGATGTTTTGAGATGTTTCTTAAAGTGACTCAGCCTTATGGACAGAGTTTGAAAAATCTTTTAGCAGTGGGGAACAAAAAGGAGCAACATTTCTCACTACAGTGAACAGTGCATTTTGCAAATATAGATTGAAGGTAAGACAGAACAGATTTAAAGATTGTTCTGTAGGCCAGAGTCAGTACCTTGTACTGAATGCAAGCAGCTACAGGGAGCCAATGTGGAGAGATGGGTAATGGAGTGACATAAGTTCGAAGTCGGGCTGCAGTTTTGAATTAGCTGTTGAGGCCTGATTGTGCAAACTGGGAATCTGGCAAGTAATATATTACAATAATCGAGCCGGGATAGGATGGGGGCTTTGACTAACAGCTGATTAGTCTGTTGAGTAAAGAAAGGTCTGATTTTGTACATAATGAATCTGCAGGAACGGGCAGTTTTAGTGACCTGATCAAATAATTCAAGATGTGTGTCATTTATGAAACCAAGTTACAAACCGAGTCAGTTAAAGAGATTGCAGAGCCATTCATTTGGAAGGTCAGGTTTTGCTGGAATTATGAGAAGCTTTGTTTTTGACTAATATAATTTGAGATGATGGGCCTTCATCCAAACAGATATGTCGGTGAGGCAGGCAGATTTCCGATTTGAGATAGTGGTGTCTTCAGGGGCAAAAGACAAATGAAGCTAAGTGTCATCAGCATAGCAGTGGTAAAATAAACCATATGCCTGAATGACGTGAGTACTTGGTGAGAGTTTGAAACATCCCAATTCCATGGCAGGTCTTTTCTGTAAGATAGGATCGAAACCATTCAAGTATCATATCAGAGAAGCCTAGTTTAAATAGAGCGAACAGTAGAATCTGATGATATGCTGGATCAAAAGCTGCAGAGAGGGAACTCAAGTTTAGGTAATGATAAATAGCTTGCTATAAAACAGTGGATATTGGATATTAACCTCAAACAGTAGTGTAGAATTAGGAGGGACCTTCGGCGGGCTGCCGACAGAGCCATAGGCATATTCAGGTTTACATAACAGTAGACAGATTTCTCCTTTTTGCATAGAGCACACCCCAATATCCCACGCCTTAATCACCTGACCTATGAGAAACCATGACATAAATTAGCACAATACATAGTGGAACACCAAAAAACAAGCAATAAACAGTATCCTATCGTTATGACTTGCTATGAAAACACACTTATGTAAAGATAAGTGCAATTAGGTCGGTAAGTTACATGACTAATTTGATTTAATTACAATCATTGAGGTAACTAGTCTTACAAGTAAAACCGTAATCATTATCAATGTAAAAAAAGAAGATTATGAAATGATGAACCGTAATTACAGCTATAAAATACCAGACTGAAAGCTAATTATTTTTTTTACAGAAAACCAAGTGTTGCCTCAGGGGTTAAACAGAAATATTATGGTGTTAGATAAAGCAAAGATCTGTCTTTTATCCATACTATTATTAAACGAATAGTTAAAAGTATCCTGTTACTCTTTATCCGACATTGTTTGGGTTGATACCATTGTACTTTATAGTACAGCGTACAAAGGTGTTGAAAACTATTTCACAAATAAATAATGGATAAGGACCCGCAAATGAGGTATTGACATTTTTCATTGTCACACGTGGCACACAGCAGGAGACACATTCTCAACCATTACAAAAAGGTAGATGCCTGCATGGCTTAATGAAAATTGAAGAACTTGCAATCATGGAGTTTTGTTTAAAAACAAAAATCAATTGTAATTTTTTGCTTTTGCTTTATGATTTTAGTGTTAACTGTATCTTTCAAATCTTGTCACTACAGTTTCTTTTTCACTTCTCCTTCACCTACTTTTTATTCCTCTTCAGCTTCTGCTGTTGTGGAGTGTAGTGGAGTGTAGTGGAGTGATATGACTACAACACTAATCCTAACAATGCTTACCACATTTGATATTGTTTGGAATGTTAGGATCATGCTCCCAATTTCTTAAAACTTTAAAAACTGTTACTTGATATAGCTATCTCGATATCATTTCTAATAATTTTTTTATCAGTGCCTTAGTGGGAAAACATAGCATGATTAAAACTTAACGACAGGCATCACAGCATAAACAGCATAATTCAGTGTTTATACCTTTAGCTATGTTGAAAACAAAAGGCTCATTGTGGTCAAAACTGGAGTCAAACTTCTTCCCATTAAGCAATTTTCCAGTGTAGTGGACGTGCACCTTGTCCCCAATCATAGGTTTTTCTCCCTCTATTCCATGCCTTTTTACAATCTAGAAAGATAGTAAAACAGATTCATGAACAACACTGTACAAATCAGTACATACACATTTATGAAATGAAAACGATTAATTAAATCACTGCATTTTACTAAAGCACATTCTGCATATTAAGTATCATATCAAGTTCTGTCAAAAATTATTAAAAAATAAAGATCTTGGCTGCATATGTTCATGAAATTGTTTAGGTCATTTAGGATATAAATGGTTTGACTAAGGCACATGATAATGTTTTTCATTCATTCATTCATTATCTTCCGCTTTATCCTCTATTAGGGTCGCGGTGGGGTTCCCCATGCCCATCCAGGGGAGAACGTCTCGGGCGCTGGGCAGATAGACCCAGGACAGGGCGCCAATCCATCGCTGGGTACACACTCACTCACACAGACACACTCAATATGGGGCAATTTAGAGAACTCAATTAACTTGATCCATGTTTTTGGACTGTGGGAGGAAACCGGAGAACCCGGAGGAAACCCACGCGGACACGGGGAGAACATGGAAACTCCACCCAGATGGGGATTCGAACCGGGAAGCACTGAGAGGCGAACGTGCTAACCACTAAGCCACCGTGCCGTTTTTCAATGAGTTTTTAATGATAAAAATCTTTAAAAACTACGATTAATTGGCTATAAAATAAAAACATAGAATTCATAATGTGGGTGTCTGCGTTAGTGACTGTGTGCCTAGCGATGGATTGGCACCCTGTCCTGGCTTTATTTGCCCAGTGCCCTAAACATTCTCCACTGGATGGGTATAGGGATGGGTATAACCATCAGGTACTTATGGCGTGAATTTTTTTTAATCTTGAAATAAAATATTTCATTTTTATTCATGTGTGCCATAGTTTTTGGCTAGGCACTTAATGCATGTATATACTGTATGTTGTATGTACTTCAGTGTATTTTAGCAATTATACAATTATTTTTATTTTATATTATTCCCAAAATGACTCACTAAATGAACATGATAAAAAAAATCTGATACAATAATATTAAATCAGGATTATTATACTATATAGCAGGAATTCTTTATGAAATGTGTACGTAAAACATGTGTTTTTAATCTTTGTGGGACCACAATCCTTTTGTCAAATTTAAATTTGGCCCCAATAATGAGCTGAGAATATACAGTTGTGATCAAATTTATTCAACCCCCAATGCTGCGAAGGGTTTTATGGAATTCAGTGCACATTTGTAATTGTGTTCATAATGAAATCTTACAAGGACTTGTTAAAGAACTAAATGCAACTAAGATAGCATCAATTGTTTTTGTCATAAAGTATTAAATGGCCTTTTTGTGATTTCTTCATTGACACAATTATTCAACCCCTTTACAACTACCACTCATAAAAACAGAGGTTCATTCCAGTGTTTTCAATCAGGTATTGAAAACACCTGTGGATGTCAACGAGCAGCAATCAAGCATGATAAGCACCAATTAGGCAGATTTAAAAGGATGTGATACTCAGCTCTTTCTAGACATCTACTGGTGTGTTTACAAGCATGGTGAAGGCAAGAGAATGGTCCCAGAAGACAAGAGAAGAGGTTATTGCTCTTCACAAGAATGGCAATGGATATAAAAAGATTGCGAAGTTGTTAAATATTCCAAGAGACACTATCGGAAGTATCATTCGCAAGTTCAAGTTAAAGGACACAGTGGAAACGTTACCTGGTCGTGGCAGAAAGAAGATCCTGACCGCGACTGCTGTGCGCTACCTGAAGCGTAATGTGGAGAAAAATCCCCGCGTGACTGCTAAGGAACTGAAAAAAGACCTGTCAGATGTGGGCACTGAAGTTTCAGCTCAGACAATAAGGCGCGCACTGCATAACGAAGACCTCCATGCCAGAACTCCCAGGCGCACCCCCTTGCTGACTCCAAAGAACAAGAAAAGTCGACTGCAGTATGCCAAAAGTCATGTGGACAAGCCACAAAGGTTTTGGGACAGTGTACTGTGGTCAGATGAAACTAAATTAGAACTGTTTGGGACAATGGACCAGCGCTATGTTTGGAGGAGGAAGAACCAGGCTTATGAACAAAAGAACACCTTGCCTACTGTGAAGCATGGCGGGGGGTCAATTATGCTTTGGGGCTGTTTTGCTTCTAATGGTACAGGAAAGCTTCAACGTGTGCAGGGTACCATGAATTCCCTTCAGTACCAGGAGATCTTGGAGGAAAATTTGATGGAGTCAGTCACAAACCTGCGGCTTGGGAGACGTTGGACCTTCCAACAGGACAATGATCCGAAGCACACATCCAAGTCCACTAGAGCATTTGAACATGAAAGGCTGGAACATTCTAGAGTGGCCATCGCAATCACCAGACTTAAATCCAATTGAGAACCTCTAGTGGGACCTAAAGAAGGCAGTTGCAGTGCGCAAGCCTAAGAATGTGACTGAACTGGAGGCTTTTGCCCATGAAGAATGGGCTAAGATACCCATAGGTCGCTGCAAGACACTTGTGTCAAGCTATGCTTCACGCTTGAAAGCTGTCATAACTGGAAAAGGATGTTGTACTAAGTACTGAAAAATAATGTCACTAGGGGGTTGAATAAAACTGATAATGATGTGAGCACAGTAAAGACATTTGTGGTTATTCCATCATAAATATTATGTTATATTTGTCTAATTTATAAGTGCCTCTTTGATATAATTGTAAATAAGATGACTGAAATGATCCAAATCAATGTCAAACTGGCCAAAACACTTTATTTCAGTGGGGGTTGAATAAATTTGATCACAACTGTAGAATAAAAAGTGCCTGTAAAATTATGTAGTATAATGTTGTGTTATAATGTTAAAACACTGTGCTGGTCTCATTTCACCCTGGTAAACATGTTTATTGTCAAGGAGTTGCTGTTTAGAAAAAAAAAATTTCAATTACTGTCTTTTTTCTCTACATTCCTAAACTGTTTCTGTTATTAGCAAGAAATTGCACATTAGAGGGTGCTATAAATTCTATGTTTTTCTTAGTATTCCATTATCCAAAAAATGAAAAAAATGAATTTGTTGCATTAATATTGACAGCTGCCATCAGCTACACCAATCAAATTTTACCACTGTTCGTATTACATGTATACATTTTTACATATAGTTTTTTAAACAGCTTAGCAATTACAAAGTTTATTTTGCAAACAACAAAATGACTTTTCAAGCTAGTGTCAGAGCTTTTTAGGATAAAATCTCTGATACTAGCTTGAAAAGTGCCAGTAAAAAAGTGCCTTTTTGAAAACATTCACACAAAAATCTGTGTAATATGTGTAAATTAGGGCTGTATTCAACTAAAGATTTTCATAGTCGAATCTGATTCGTCAGATTTTCCCTATAGTCGACTGCTAGTCGAATCAGTTAAAATTTCACCACAAGATGGCGCTAACGGCGTAGTTTTTAAAATATATATATATTTTTATATTTTATTTGTTTTTCTAACAAAAGAAAACCTTTTTTTTGTTTTTCTTTTTTTTTCTAGAAATTAGGATGATTTTATTTGACAAAAGGCTATATATATAACGAAAACAAAGACATTTCATGTAAAAACTAATGCTTAGTAGCAGCCATGGGCGCCCCCATGTGGTCAAAATGGTACATTCGACTATGAGGTTCATAGTCGACTACGGTTCTCCGAATCGAATCGTCGAATCAGCGAATATTGCAGCTCACCCCTAGTGTAAATATTGATTTATCTATTATTTATCTGCTGCTTAATCCTTTACAAGGGTCACGGGGGGGGGGGGGGGTATTCCCATACCCATCCAGTGGTAAACGCTTTGAGCGCTGGGCAGATCCATCCAGGAGAGTGGACACACTCACTCACACAGACACACGCACAAACACACTCTATTTGCAGCAATTTAGAGCATTCAATTTAAATCCACGTTTTAAATAGGACTGTGGGAGGAAACCGGAGAACCCAGAGGAAACCCACACGGACACAGGGAGAACATCGAAACTTCACCCTGAATGGGATTCAAACCTAAATCTCCACTGTTGGATGAGCTAACCACTAAAACACAGTGCGCCCAAAATAATTTAGATGACTAATTCATTTTTTTATCATGATCTTTTACTGTTTACTACATATTAACACAATTGCTATAAGTAAATAAATAATTTATGTGGAGTAAATAAATAAATAATGATGGAAGTGCTTGGGAATGACAGCAACTCAGCCACAAAGTATACAGTTGAGAACGATATTATTAGCCCCCTTACAAAATAGTCCTTGTTTTCTAAATATTTTCCAAGTGATATTAACCAGAGCAAAATAAACTGAACACAGCTTTTTAGACATCGTAATTTTATTTTGGATGCTTACACTATATTATATTCCACTCAGAAATGAAGATATTACACAAATCAGGGTCAAATTTATTAGCCCCCCACATCCTAATAGTCAATTGTGTATCCTTTTTGTCTCTCACACGTCATTTGAGGAATCCTGGCCCATTCTTCTTTGGCAAATCTCTCAAGTTCCTCTAGATTCGATGGTTGTCTGGCCGGGACATTTTTCTGTAGGTCACCCAACAGATTTTCTATTGGATTTAAGTCAGGGCTTTGTGCAGGCCATTCAATGACATTCACTTTGGTCATCTGGAGATAGTTCTTTCCAGGAGGGATGTGTGTTTAGGATCCTTGTCATGTTGGAAAATGTTGGACGTCTCAGACCCAGTTTCACAGCTGACTGCTTAAGGTTCTCTTTTAAAATAGCCACATAGTTTTCTGTATTCATAATTCCATCCACCTTGACAAGATTTCCAGTTCCCGATGCACTGAAGCATCCCCATAGCATAATACTCCCACCACCATGCTTCACTGTGGGGATGGTGTTCTTTGGGTTGAATGCCTTTTTTTCTGTCCTTTTTTTCTCCAAACATAAGCAGTGTCCCTGTGGCCAAAGAGCTCTACTTTAGTCTCATCAGACCATAAGACACGCTTCCAGTATAAATAATCTTTCTCCAGGTTGTCCCGAGCATACTTAAGTCTGGCTTGAAGGTGCCTCTTCCTTAAAAGTGGAGTTTTTCTTGGTCTGCATACTCGCAGGTCATTCCTGTGCAGAGCTCTAGTGATGGTCTTCTTAGACACTATGATTCCTGATGTGGCCAAGTCATTTGCCAGTGCCTTGGAAGTTAATCTGGGTTCTCTAGACACATTTCTCACTAGCACTCTTTCCAGTCTCTCAAAATCTTTCTCTTCCTACCTCTGCCAGGCTTGTTCTGCACTGTGTTGCTGTCTCTGAATCTCTGAATGATGCCTCTCACTCCAGTTCTTGACACTTGGAAACACTTGGATATCTTTGTACATTCCTCTCCTGTTTTGTGTGCATCAATAATTCTTTTTCTCAGGTCAAAACTGATTTCCTTTGTTTTTGGCATGTTTCTTCCTCAACTGCCAGCTCCATAATGAGGCTTTTACACAGTGTTTTAACTTAAATAAGTTAATTAACTTAACTTAATTGAGTGCAATCATCTGTTTCATCTGATCACCTTTATGCACATCACATGTGAAGGGAAAGCACATCACTGCACAAAAATCACTGGCTTGTGTGATGACTTAATAAATGTTAATTTCTTAAAGGGGGCTAAAAATAATATATGTATATATATATATATATATATATAGTGCTTTTTGTTAGTAATAATTCATCTTACACACATTTCTTCAGAGTAATTTTTTAAAAAAGTACTATGTGGGTTCCCTCTGGGTTCTCCAGTTTTCTCCCATGGTCCAAAAACATGAATCAAGGTAATGTGAATGCTCCAAATTGCCAAATATAGAGTGTGTTTATGTGTGTGTCTGTGTGAGTGAGTGAGCAATGGATTGGCGCCTTGTACAGGGTGTACTGGATGTCTCCCCTGGATGGGCATGGGGACCCCCCCCCCCCCCCCCCCCCCCGCATCCCTAGTAGAGTATTGAGGGCAAGATAATAAAATACTAATTGAATATTTTCACAGATTGAACATCATGCCTGAAAGCTAAAATAAAATATAGAATAAAGGACCTGTACTAGCCTTGAAAACGCCTTGGTCTTTGTTTGGAGTAATGTCTATTCCCTGGGAGGCAAACAGAGCATTAGTTGACAAAGTCTTCGAGAAATCACTCTCAAATTTTGCCATCTTGTCCTTTAGACATGCCCTTGATCCCCTAAAATGCACACAAACACATACAAACACACAACAAATTACAAATTTCATATGCAACATTAGGTCAAAAGTAACATGTCACAATTCTTAATCAGTGATTTCAGGTGTTTGATCAATTCCAAAAGTTTATAAAATCATTACAACTTTATGTGAACAGATTGGGGGTGGGGCAGCATGACAAAGCAATATTAATGAATCATAGTTTGTGTATGTTGTGTATGATTTTTTAATATATTGTACATATTTAAAAGAAAATACTATAACTTCCTCAAAGTCATGGACTTCTGTGAGACCATGAACACTTAGGTTAGAACAGTTAGGATTGCTTTCCTTGTGTATTACTATAAAAATAGATATTTTGCTTTTTAAATTGAGCTTTTTTTCACAGTTGACAAAGTAGTTGAGAAATCGCTCTCAAATTTTGCCATCTTGTCCTTCAGACATGACCTTGTTCCTCTAAAATGCACACACACACACACACACACACACACACACACACACACACACACACACACACACACACACACACATACAAACACACATAACAAATTACAAATTTCATATGCAACATTTGACAGTGCAATGAATCTATGTAGCACTCTTTCTTTAAATAATAACTACAAAATGTATTTTTTTTTATTTATCAACATTTAATTTTGGCTCATTTACAGAACTCAATTAAAACAAATCATTTAAGTCATTTTCCAGCCCAGTCTAAAATCTAATCAATATCAAAGTAATAATAATCTGTGAATTTTAGTTGTTACCCTTTGAACTTTTGTTGACGATAAGCTCTTTTGTTTTGACATGGTGGGAAAAAGAGTCAGTAAAGACAGAGAGACTATAATAACATATTCTGTAGTATGTAGTATTCATTGGATTTATCGAGCCATTCATTATATTGACAAAAGTAATACGTCAATTCTTAATCTGTAATTTTAGGTGTTTGATCAATGCCAAAAGTTTATAAAATCATTACAACTCTATGTGAACAGTTTGGGGTGGGGGCACCACAACCAAGACGCAGTGCACAAAGCAAGATTAATGAATCATGTATGTTGTGTATGATTTTGTACATTTAAAAAAACTTTTATATATTGTATATATTTAAAAGAAAATACTATAACTTCCTCAAAGTCATGGGCTTCTGTGAGATCATGAACACCAAATTAGGATTGCTTTCCTTGTGTATTACTATCAAAATAGATATTTTTCCACTAGATAAATTCAGCTTTTTCAACATTAAATAAATCACATAAGATAAATATATTTTTTACTTGAAAAAAATATTTCTCAATTAAGATATAACCATATTATTTAACAAAAATAAATTCTATAAAACACATCACTTGATTAACTCATTAGTCCTATATCTGATTGCGAAAAGAATGAGCATACATCTCCATACATCCACATAGACAACTGTATTTTATAGATGATAAGAATGAGTGAAAACATAAAGTGTTCCAATACAAGGTAAACTAGTGGTAATTAAAACAAAAAGAATGTTACAGTGATTTGCTGTGTTTTCAAACTTTTTTGGCAGGCATTACATTTTAAAGTGTATATGTACAAAATACGATAAAGATCAGCAAAATCTTTTATATATATATATATATATATATATATATATATATATATATATATATATATATATATATATATATATATATATATATATATATATATATATATATATATTTTTTTTTTTTTTTTTTTTTTTTTTTTTTTTTTAACCTGTCATGTCTGGTAGCTTTTGCAATCTGAATGGTAATCTGACTGCACTGATGTACCATACATGTTTGCTTTTACGTTTTTACAGGAACAGTTCTACAGATTATTGTAGCCTATTCCTTTCAATTGTGCTTTTATTTGATTGATTTGAATTATTCAGCCAATGCAGCCAATGAAAAAAAGAGGAGGAAAAGGAGAGAGATGGAAAAAATAAACAACCTAGAAAAAAAAGGATCAGCAAAATCTTATGTTTATATATTTTTTAATCAAATAGGATTCATGAAAATGTGGAGATCTATTCTATTGTATTTTTCTAAATGGCTCAGCTTTTCCTAAATTAGTGTGTATGTCAGTTGAATATTTTAATCTACTGCATGGTAGTTACATTTAAACTTGTTTGCTAATTTTCCTGTGCCTTTTCAGTGTGTTCTCCGATGTGATGATTGGTATTAAGAATAAACATAATAAATAGATTGTAGATTGAGAAGTGTAGATTGTCCTTTGCAGTAAATTTCAGTCTTTATTTTGTCTATGGAGTCAGCACTCTGTAGCTCTGCAACTCTGAGCCTATGTTGTTGACTGGGTACATGTAAGAGCTCTCTCTTCTTACTTTATACACCATTCTTATATCAACTATTTATAGTATCAACATAATAAATAGCATAAATCTAATAAATAACATGTAAATTGTCTTTTGCATATTTAAATAGCACTAATGGATCCATACAATAAAAATGCTACATATGGCAGAAAAAAACAGTAACAACATTAATGGCTTTACAGCCTAAAAGCCACCTTCTGATAATGCAGTATGTGGATACAGTTCCTGCTGTATTGTCCTGTCAAAATACCATAAATAAATTAAAAATACTGACAGTATTAGGATGGTCTCAATTACTCAGATTTACATATTTTTTAATAAAATTAATTAAGGTGTTGCTATTTGACTGCACAATCAACTGATTTAAATTGTATATTTTTTAAGAAAAGTGTTTGAGTGAGTCCTGGGTGTATCTGCCCAGCGCCCAAAACGTTCTCCCCTGGATGGGCATGAGGAACCCCCCCCTCCCCCCCGCGACCCTAGTAGAGATAATGGATGAATAGATATTTAGCCTTTATTAATTTATAGCAAACTGTTTTATTAAGTAGTTTTACCTCTGTTAATTTATGATGCCTCTCACTTTTCTGTGAGCAGCTCAAGCAATTCATTTATATACTTCTTTTTACAAAAATGACTACCCACAACCCAATACTAACCATTGCCCTTGCCACTAATTTTATTTTAGTACAAATTTGAATGAATTATTATTACATAACAAGCTTAACCATAAAGACATTTTTTAAAACATGTCAATATACAGTTCCTGCACAGTGCGTGTTCTGGGTTTTATTCCAGGTGAGTGTTACTCTAGGTCCTTCTGTTTGATATTTGCACATTTTCACTGTGTCTAACTGAAAAAACATATCAGGTGAACTTGGGAAAACAGCACATACACTAGTACTTTATTAGATTTAACAGTTACATTAACAGCATATATATATATATATATATATATATATATATATATATATATATATATATATATATATATACATACATACATACATACATACATACATATATATATATATATATACATACATACATATACAAATATACATATATATATATATATATATATATATATATATATATATATATATATATATATATATATATATATATATATATAATCAAATGTTCTTAGCGATTTACGAACAAATTTAAGAACAATGTAATAAGAATACGCACTTTCCCAAAAGCCTTCTACACTCTCCTAGACTAAGAGAGACAATGTCAATTTTAACTTGAATGCATTAATTCAGAAGCATGGCAAACCGACAGCATAATATAAACTTTTTCTAAAGCAAACCAAATCAGATGCTTGAAGAAATACAACAAAAAAAATAAATTACACTCTTTTCCAAAGCACGAGATCAATCAACAAAGAAGAAATTGGAGGATGTATTACAAAGTATCAGTGCTTGCAATTCAACTAATAGATAAGGCATAAACCGTATTTGGCAGGAACAGGAATACCGACTTCTCTCTCTCTTCATAATCATCTTCCTCCTTCAGTTGAAACGCTTATGCCAGCACTAACTGTAATGTTGTGCAGCATAGCACATATAACAGTGATGGCACAGTTATATACTGCTGAACACCTAAGCCCCATGGTGATTTATATAGGCACCGCAATCGCATTTTCCATAAACCCAGATTAGTCTTAACAACACTGCATGTTCTGATGTGTCCCATGTTCATTTTTTTCTCAGCCTCTGTCTGGGGGTTTAACAATAGGTACCTTGGAAGTGAATAACCACTGTCACAAAGAACGTACCATTTACCAGCAAACGCACCATTTTTGCCAACAAGAGTTATGAGGGTGTCATATATAATATGAAAAATGGTTAAATTATTGAATTCCAGTATTTTATTTTTGTGTTCATTGTGTTTCAGATGGGCGGCACGGTGGCTTAGTGGTTGGCACGTTCGCCTCTCAGCGCTAGGGAATCCGGTTCAAATCCCCATCTGGGTGGAGTTTCCATGTTCTCCCCGTGTCTGCGTGGGTTTCCTCCGGGTTCTCCGGTTTCCTCCCACAGTCCAAAAACATGGATCAAGTCAATTGAATTCTCAAAATTGCCCCATATAGAGTGTGTCTGTGTAAGTGAGTGTGTGCCCAGCAATGGATTGGCGCCCTGTCCTGGGTCTATCTGCCCAGCGTCCGAGACGTTCTCCCCTGGATGGGCATGGGGAACCCCACCGCGACACTAATAGAGGATAAAGCGGGAGATAATGAATGAATGAATGTGTTTCAGATGAAATTAATAGAACAAATGCATCTGTGAGTCTTTGTACACTGCCAGTTACAAAGCACTTAGTGAGTTACGAGTGGGTCTGAGTACTCGTAAGTTACGAGCGATTTTAGGAACGATGTAAATTATGAATGCTTTTGGGAAAGGCTTGTAAATTTAAAGAATGTTCTTAAGTATGAAGTTACAATGTACTAGGGTTGCGACACTTTTGGGAAATCCATCCCAGAGCTATTTTGGTTATGTTTAATATATCATTATAACATTAGAATCAAAAAGGATATTAATATTGTGTACAGACATTGTAGAGTACCAAAGTAACAGAATTTCTGGAAGACAGAAAATTTCAACTTTTCTACATCTTGTCTATTTCACTTTTTTAAGTCTCTCTGAGACTTTTGTTTGTTTCCATAGTTACAATACTTAACCCAATACTTCCAATACTCTAATAATGTTTTTATCACAAAAGTATATTGCAGGCGGCACGGTGGCTTAGTGGTTGGCATGTTCTCCTCTCAGCGCTAGGGATTCCCGGTTCGAATCCTCATCTGGGTGGAGTTTCCATGTTCTCCCCGTGTCTGCGTGGGTTTCCTCCGGGTTCTCCGGTTTCCTCCCACAGTCCCACATGGATCAAGTCAATTGAATTATCAAAATTGCCCCATATAGAGTGTGTTTGTGTGAGTGAGTGTGTGCCCAGTGATGGATTGGCGCCCTGTCCTGGGTGTATCTGCCCAGCGCCCGAGACGTTCTCCCCTGGATGGGCATAGGGAACCCCACCGCGACCCTAATAGAGGATAAAGCGGGAGATAATGAATGAATGAAAAGTATATTGCACTCCCATGAAAAATCAACATTTACTCACTAGTGAAAAAAACAACACTTTAATACACGTTTAATGCTTTGTGTGGTTTGGTGGGCAATTTTCAACTATATCATGATTATTGATAAAAAAATAAATAAAGTTATTAAGAAAATTGTGTAGAGAAACATATTGAAAAGTTGCTGCAGTTAAACTATCAACTGCATTCATATTTATTTATATTTATATTATTTCTGTTCATATAGAATGTTTCTTCAAATAGCTGTTGCATAAAAATAAAGCAATTATAACTACAAGTACAAGTACAAATTATAAGCAAGAACTCTAAGCTGAAATTATACTGTCAGTACTGGTTTTGTTATTAAACAGTGCATTTTACTGACCTGAAGGTTTAATCAGTTTATCAAGTTATTTTATTAAATGGAAGCAGTCAAAAGTTTGGACACACTGCCTTCTTGCTCCATTCTCCTCCACTTACCATATAGATAGACTTTGAAGTTTTACAATTACAGACTGTAGTACATCTGTTTGATATTTTTTTGTTGTTAATCCCCTGTTGATTCTCTGTTCTCTATTGGTCAGGACCATCACAGAACAGGTGTAATTTGGGTAGTGTATTGTTCATTGTCAATTCTGCAGTGACACTGATGGGTCACTGATGCAGGGTTTTATTGCCGCAGTGCTGCTGTAGTTTTATTTAAACACCTCAGTAACAATGCTGGAATGAGAATAATTCACCGACCAAATAATACCTGCTCTGTGGTGCTACGATTGGGGTCCTGACCTTTAGAGAATAGAGTAAAAGGGAAAAACACAGTATGTACTGTAGTCCACAAACTGATGAACAACAGGCTGCTATTGTAGAACTACAAAGTGTATCTTTATGGTAAATGGAACAGATAAAGTGGATCATATAATAAGTCATGCAGAAAGGAAATATATCCAAAGTTTTGACTGGTAATGTATGAAAAAATGCATACTAGGGACCCAAGCATTGATAAGAGAGCTTGCCATGTTTTAGGCTTCATTGTTTTTACATAGAAAATGTTGAGGTGTCCAGTTGAGATGTATTTTAATGTCATATTACATTAGAATAGCCCTGTTATAACAAAATTTTCTATTATGTAACATATAATAAAGCATCTGTAAAAAGAGAGGTGATAAAAAAGAAAGATAGAAAATGAACTGACAGATGTTACAGCATCACTGTATCTCGTGTTTCCAAAAAAAACAGATTTAGGCACGCTTATGTGCTTATCCAACAGCTCTTTGATAACTGTGTGTAAATGTGCATGTGGGTCTCTGTGGTGGGAGAGGTGTATGTATGTGTATGTGTGTAAGAGAGAAAGAGAGAGAGTACACCAAAGCTCATAAGCGTGTGCAGGGGAACACCATGTTCCCTCTATTCACAGTTCCTGGCACAATTCAATAGCGTATACCAAATTACAACTGGGACTCAGCATTCCTGATCATTCTACCTCAAATTGTTCAACAAGAGATGCTTATCACTTCAAATCTAATCAGCTTGGTCATTACCAAACAAATTTTAAAAATTGTGTTTTCAACAATCCTACGCACTGTCATCGCTTTGTTCACCTGAATATCTAATTACTGGCAATATTTTAATCAGGGTTCTGTTTGGTTGTGAGCTGTTTACATTTACTGTGATGTGTGCCCCATGATTAGAAAGTCAGACGACCAACTACAGAGATGCCAGAACAAAATCAGTCCAGGGAAGAGAACATTCAGTCCAGTTCTGCAAGATACACACTGTGAGTCAAACCCTGCACTCAAAGAAACTAATGTTTAAAACACACACACACACACACACACACACACACACACACACACACACACACACACACACACAATGCACGCTTACACTGAAATTACGCAGTTAACGGATAACGTAGAACGGTTAAGCTATAACTTGGTAGGTTACCACTAACATGTGCTTTTAACATAACATTCTGATAATAATATTTTAACACATAGACAATAACGGTGATTACGTATATATATATATATATATATATATATATATATATATATATATATATATATATATATATATATGTGTGTGTGTGTGTATGTATATATATATATATATATATATATATATATATATATATATATATATATATATATATATATATAATCACAAGAGCCTTGTATCCTTTATAATAAATTTCAATAAATTTCATATTTGAATATTTTATGATTATTTTTATTTATACAACAGAATTTCTCAAAAAAGATGCAAGAGCCCAAACATTCTGAATGTCATATTAATATGATTAAAGATAACAAGTAACTTAAAGATCTATGTTTTCTGTTATCATTATTAGTCAGATAACCAAATCTGTATCTGCCAGCCTGCTTACTTTTATTATGTATGCTTAGACTCATTTTTTTCTTATCCAACTTCATCACACGTAGTCAACAATCTTTTTTCAATATGACTTACTGAATATTCCCTCATATCTGGCTAACCTACCAATTAAATAAAACCTACATAAAATTAGTTTATAGATACTACTTTTAAATATCCTACCTGAATTTTACCCTGATAAGAAACCCTGCCTAATTATTATTTATCTAACAATTAACACGTGTACATATGGACTGACCCAGGATGCTTCTAGAACAAAGAAATAAAGGGGCCTGCACACTGACTCATTTCATTTAAAGGCAAAATGCTTTGACGAAAGAAGAGGCAGTAGCCAAACTGTTGTTGGCCCATCGTTATAAAAGCCGTCTTTTAATCCTTTTTATTGTACTTTTTTATTAATTATAATTATTTACAGCCTTCATTACAAAGCAAAATTCACATCATTTACAGACAGCAATATAATTACTTCTTGAGCATTCTCCTTGAGTATTACTCATTAAACAGTGTACAAATACAAACAGGGATGTTCTGTTCTTGCAAAAAAAGGAACATGACATAAAGTACACGCATTAGATAACTTCTAGGAAAAGCCAGGTATGGGCAGTAAAGAACAGGCAGCATATTCAGAGCCTCATTCATTTGGTTTACCACACATAATATCTTATCTTGAATATGACACGCTTTCATTTTGGCAAAACACTCAAAGAAGATTACTGGTTTGAATGAAGAAAACAATTCATACGAAATTAAAAAAAAAAATAGTCTGAATATGTAAGATTTATGTTTTACATTTTCTAAACTATATTTAAGCTTTTTAACTTGATTACAATTATGTCAATTACGTGCTACTAGTTTAACACAAGCAAGCCCATTGTTTTTTAAGTTAAATTCTGGTTGGTTTTTGGTGGTTGGTTAGATCCTCATTACCTTTAATAATCTTTCAAAGTCAGGCTCATATTCAGAAACACCTTACATAGTCATTCCTTTTTTGCTCAACATGAACCAGGTCAGACTCAGAAACCATTTCTAACCTTCAAAGTAGAAAAAAAAAAAAAAATAATAATAATAATAATAATAAATAAAATGCTGAACATTTCAGAAGTGGACTTTACACTACTGTGTTGGATTATGCGTGTATATATATATCCATGTGATTCATTTACATCAATGAATTTTGACAAGCCCACGGTTTTTAATGTACAGATAACTGCTCTGCCTCCAGAGATGAACCCTATGCAAATGTTCTGATGTCATGTTTGTAAAGCATGAGGAGAACATGAGGGTTACAATGACGTGAAGATCAAGAAGCACATACGTCCAGAAAAGCACGAGCGGGTCATGACACAATTGAAAACAAAATACTTACTCGCAAAAACTGTCTTTTTCTCCGCGGCGTCTCGGTTTTAATCCTCGAAGTTGAAGCGAGTGGGGAACGGCAAGTGCAACATGTATTGGAGCGCAATCGAGACGCGGCGCCGCCGCTGCCGCTGCCGCTGCCGCTGCTGACGGGAGAAGCCCAGCCTCTCCACGCGCGAGTACTAAATGTTCCAGCAGTGCTACTTTCCACCGCTAATACCCGACAACAAAGCCACATGGACCGGGGGTGGGGGGAACTAAAAGCAGACGACGCACACGAGAGGCGGAGTGAGGCAGTCAAGTAAAAGAAAGAGAGAGAGAGAGAGAAAAAAAAGCGAAGGGCAGGTTCTTGTAAACTATCCACAAAGTAACACAATGTTCCGGCAGCGCTGTAGCTCGCTGTGATGAGAACACTGTGTCCTAGTCGACACCGTGACCCGTAACCCGTTCTGTGCTGGAGCAATGCGCAGCGCACCGTCAGATAAAGTGGGAACACTGATTAATCCTCTAAACGTCTATTTTTATTCCCCGATTTAAAGCCGGCGGTATTGGGCTTTTATTTATAGTGACAGCGTTGTGGAGCTTCGACGGTCTTACGAGTCGACAGTAGCTGACTGCTATTCAAACATCTCAGTCGCCCAGGCATTTGGAAACTTTACTCAGAAAAATACTCTTTTATGAGATAATCCCGATAAAGATAAAGCGAGTGGCACTGCATTTGAATATTAGGAATGTGTCCAATATTTATTAGAAAGCGACGTGTATAATCGAAAAGCTTTGGTTTGGTAACAGTAACCTAGTAAGCAGTACATAGACCTAAAGACAACTACAAAAGCTGGTTGGTTATTTTTGAGAGGAGGATTTGAGCATGGATAATAACTAACTTTTACAATACAACGTACTAGTAAAGCTGTTGGAGATAAAATGGCATGTGTCTTGCCTTTTTGCTTCTAATGTAGTACAAACAGCAGTGTTTGTATGTGGTTGTTTACAGGTTCACTAAGGACATATACTGTGTGTATGTGTATGTGTGTGTGTGTATATATATATATATATATATATGAACTTTATGAACTTAATGGAAATGAACACAGTGGAAACCCACTTAAGCAACAGACGTGAATTCGTTGGTCACCAACACAAGTAACACCAATTTTAAAAATTGCCCAAACCTCCAATAACAAAGTTAAGAAATATATTTATGAAATACCATGAATACCATGTTTTTACTTCCCCCTTTTTTTCTTTATATTTTGTCTCTTTTTTTGGCTTAGTGTTTAGCACGTTCACCTCTCAGCACTAGGGATTCCCGGTTCGATTCCCAATCTGGGTGGAGTTTCCATGTTCTCCCTGTGTCCGCTTGGGTTTCCTCCAGATTGTCCGGTTTCCCCCCACAGTCCAAAAACATGGATAAAGTTCAATTGAATTTTCCAAATTGCCCCATATAGAGTGTTGTTGTGTGTGTGTGCCTGTGTGAGTAAGTATGTGCCAAGCGGTAGATTTGTGCCCTGTCATGGGTGCATCTGCCCAGTGCCAGAAATTTTCTCCACTGGATGGACATGGGGAACCCCCCCCCCCCACGCTAGTACAGGATAAAGCGGAAGATAATGGATGGATGGAAACCAATTTGATGTTGGGCGGCATGGTGGTGTAGTGGTTAGCACGTCTGCCTCTCAACAGTGGGGATTCAGATTTCCATGTTCTCGTGTCTGCATGTCCAAAATCATGGATTCAAGGTAAATCGGCTGCTCTAAATTTCCTTTATCTAAGCCCCAATATAATTTATCTGTGTCAGTGCGTGTGTACCCAGACACGAAAGTACACAAAACAATCCCCCATTGGATGGGTCTTTTTCTAACAGAGTGCGGATGCTGGGACATTAACGATAAGTTGCTTCATTTTAATTCTGTCAGGCAGGGCGCCGTAAGTCTTGGTCTCTCAAAGGTTTCTTCCCTAAAAACCAACAATAACGGTGAGTTTTATCTTGCCACTATTGCCTTGGCTTGCTCTTTGGGGGTTTAGACTCGGACCATTGTAAAGCTGCTTTGAGACAATGTACAATTGTAAAAGGTTTTGTGTGAATAAATAAACTTAAGACCTGAAACTCTTGACAGACCTGCTAATATATAGCAGACCTGGATCAGTAAGCCGACAGCAAATCTGCCAGAAGCCAAGGGCCGTCTGTGTTCGCTTTCCATTGCAATGAGTATTGCAACACCCATCTCCACTGGCGCCACTCTAAGAAGCATCTGGGGAGGACAAGGGTTCCCCTAAGTGTTCCCCTAAGCACCCTTTTGTTTTTGCCTCTTATATGTATTTTCTGTAGGGTGCATATTCTCCTTGCACTTATGAAGTAGTAAGAGCACTAGTAGTAGTAGTATACACTAAAAAATATATATATATATATATATATATATATATATATATATATATATATATATATATATATATATATATATATATATATATAAATAAAAGTTTGAAAGGTTTATTTCATATATATATATATATATATATATATATATATATATATATATACAGTTGTGATCAAATTTATTCAACCCCCAATGCTGCGAAGGGTTTTATGGAATTCAGTGCACATTTGTAATTGTGTTCATAATGAAATCTTACAAGGACTTGTTAAAGAACTAAATGCAACTAAGATAGCATCAATTGTTTTTGTCATAAAGTATTAAATGGCCTTTTTGTGATTTCTTCATTGACACAATTATTCAACCCCTTTACAACTACCACTCATAAGAACAGAGGTTCATTCCAGTGTTTTCAATCAGGTATTGAAAACACCTGTGGATGTCAACGAGCAGCAATCAAGCATGATAAGCACCAATTAGGCAGATTTAAAAGGACTGTGATACTCAGCTCCTTCTAGACATCTACTGGTGTGTTTTACAAGCATGGTGAAGGCAAGAGAATGGTCCCAGAAGACAAGAGAAGAGGTTATTGCTCTTCACAAGAATGGCAATGGATATAAAAAGATTGCGAAGTTGTTAAATATTCCAAGAGACACTATCGGAAGTATCATTCGCAAGTTCAAGTTAAAGGGCACAGTGGAAACGTTACCTGGTCGTGGCAGAAAGAAGATCCTGACCGCGACTGCTGTGCGCTACCTGAAGCGTAATGTGGAGAAAAAATCCCCGTGTGACTGCTAAGGAACTGAAAAAAGACCTGTCAGATGTGGGCACTGAAGTTTCAGCTCAGACAATAAGGCGCGCACTGCATAACGAAGACCTCCATGCCAGAACTCCCAGGCGCACCCCCTTGCTGACTCCAAAGAACAAGAAAAGTCGACTGCAGTATGCCAAAAGTCATGTGGACAAGACACAAAGGTTTTGGGACAGTGTACTGTGGTCAGATGAAACTAAATTAGAACTGTTTGGGACAATGGACCAGCGCTATGTTTGGAGGAGGAAGAACCAGGCTTATGAACAAAAGAACACCTTGCCTACTGTGAAGCATGGCGGGGGGTCAATTATGCTTTGGGGCTGTTTTGCTTCTAATGGTACAGGAAAGCTTCAACGTGTGCAGGGTACCATGAATTCCCTTCAGTACCAGGAGATCTTGGAGGAAAATGTGATGGAGTCAGTCACAAACCTGCGGCTTGGGAGACGTTGGACCTTCCAACAGGACAATGATCCGAAGCACACATCCAAGTCCACTAGAGCGTGGTTGAACATGAAAGGCTGGAACATTCTAGAGTGGCCATCGCAATCACCAGACTTAAATCCAATTGAGAACCTCTGGTGGGACCTAAAGAAGGCAGTTGCAGTGCGCAAGCCTAAGAATGTGACTGAACTGGAGGCTTTTGCCCATGAAGAATGGGCTAAGATACCCATAGGTCGCTGCAAGACACTTGTGTCAAGCTATGCTTCACGCTTGAAAGCTGTCATAACTGGAAAAGGATGTTGTACTAAGTACTAAAAAAATAATGTCACTAGGGGGTTGAATAAAACTGATAATGATGTGAGCACAGTAAAGACATTTGTGGTTATTCCATCATAAATATTATGTTATATTTGTCTAATTTATAAGTGCCTCTTTGATATAATTGTAAATAAGATGACTGAAATGATCCAAATCAATGTCAAACTGGCCAAAACACTTTATTTCAGTGGGGGTTGAATAAATTTGATCACAACTGTATATATATATATATATATATATATATATATATATATATATATGAAATAAGCCTTTCAAACTTTTATTTGTCTCTTGTGGTTTTGTCTCACATGGTTCAGTCCAACATGTCTAAATACCGTGTCTCATGACAATTGTAGCACATGAAGAATATAACCTAGTTTTGTTCTGCTAATATAACGATGGACAGTATATTTGTCCGTATCAAAAATCACCACATCCTCTATGATGACACGCTCCATAACTTGATTGATGTTAGCTTTTGCTGATGGTCAGTTTCTAGAATATTGAACTCAGTGTATGTTTTTTACGAAAAGCAAGAGGAATCATGTACTCATCCAACCACAAGCAACAACGGCAATATATTTTAGATGGGTGTTTTTCAGACATGCCTTAGTATTTTTTAGGTTTTGATATATACTTTATTATTTCTGTCATTCTATATCCCAAATCCATCTGTTTTTATCATAAAACGTGTTTAGCCACTGAAATGTGCAGCAAATATTATATGAATTAGACTTATACTGCAAGTTGTGAGAGGCTTAGAATGAGAATGTGAAAATAGACTAGTTTATTACTCATCATCGAGCATGTAGGACAAATAGTGGTAGCCTGCTGGACCATCACAAAGTCCACCGATTGTGTTTCACATATGTGTATGTTGCATGCTTGTTCCGAGAGCAGCACTTACATTTTAAAAGTAGCCTGAAGCACTAGGATGAATGTTAAATTATTAGCTGGACTACCAGTTCAGTTAAAACCACTGTGACCTTTGTTTACAAAACAACCTCACTGAAAGGTCACTTGTTAATATTTAAACCATGTTGATGCAGTGAGGTTATTCTACTAAAATTATTTCTAAAATAATCTAGTATGTTCCATTGTAAGCAGAAACTATATAGTGAACAAATTGCTTTTAAATAATAAATTAAATATTAGTGAGTAAATATTAACAGGTTTTAAATGTGTCTTAAATCTCTAAGATTGAACTTGATTGGGAACCCCCTGTTGGTTGTTAGTGAAAGATGTTAATAATTTAATCTTGTACTGATAATTTTTTTTTTTTTTTTAATAATGATTAGCAATGACCTATCATCGCATAAAACAAAAAGCATTATTATGAGCAGAAATAAGCTAAGATTTTGGCAAATTTATAACATACAACTTTCTTAACTGACTTCATGTACATTGCTTATTAAAAATATGGCCCTGGGCATGATAAGCAAAATAACATGGTGTTATCCTAACGTTTTCAGCGTGTTCTTTTTCTCTTTGTACTGCAGGAGACATGATGTTCCAACATGCAATTACCCTGAAATTTAAAGCCTATCTTGCTTTTAGATTATAAATGGTTGTCCTGGAAAAATCAAAACTTAAGGTTACATTTACTGGGGTCAATGACAAATTCAGAAAGACCAGTGAGGTTAAAACCCTGCTATGTGCAGTGATGCTGACCTTAGGTTTAAAATAATCAAAGTGCAAAAATAACGCAGTACTTTTGTTCCTGTGGCTACACAAAGCTTTTAGAATGTAATAGGAAAAGAGAATTATTTATTCTGAGTACATTATTTGTTCCTTGAGGCTGGAAATTTAAACAATGGGAGGCCATTCAGGGACAAATTCTGAAAAGCACTTTCGATTATCATTTTCAAATGAGTCATATGTATGAAAAAAAGACTTTTCCTTTGCTTGGTATGGATTGGTCTGCTTTATTAAACCCATTAAATGAAATGCCACATGTGACCAAAATAAGGTAAAAAATCTGGGAATGAAATAATGAAATGTTATCTACAGGCTCATGCAAAAGTTTGAACAACCCCATGGTAATTTTTTTTTTTATAAATAAAATTAATTGAACACATTTAACTACTTTTACACAGTTTAATTTATACTGTGCTACTTATTTAAATGTACATATTGAAAATTTAAACAGTCAACTAAAACATTAACTAATGTGGTAAGTATTAAAGTCCTGCTTCAATTGATATTTCACTATCTTTAATTTTATATTATTTTTATGTTCACATCAAATTAAAGAAATGTATGACGTATTGTATAGACAAATTAAGAATTAAGATTCTAATTACCATTTTATGGTAAGGGTTTTGTTAGAATAACTTGAAAATGCTGTGTGTAGGTTTAAAAAAACAACATTTTAAAAAATCTAAATTTAAAGCCACGTCATAACAATATTACATTTCTTTCTCTCATGGATTCTGATACTCTTTTTGATTTGCTCCAGAAAATAATAGCAGTTTAATGCTTGGGACTGCCTTGGATCACTGTATTGCTTGAAAAAGCTGTTAAGCCATTTTTAATGAAGATTAAAATTCAGACAGAAATGTGCGTGAAATTATTTTATACCCAAGGAATTTACTCAAGCATAATAAATGAATCACAGAACCAGACATGATGTGAGACTAAAATAACACTTATGAAGTAATTCTTGCCAAATGCCAGCTTTGAACTGGTCTCAGCCCTCACCCTCATTTGGGTTCTTTGTTCACATTCTAAAATCATGTCTGGTCATAATTGCAGTTGCTCTAACATAATTATTAGTATCTCTCAAAATAACAGGTGTTAAAAATAGGACCTGGCAAGAGCTTACCAAATATTGTTACCTGGTTACTGGTGCTGCTCAGGTCTTTGTACTTAGGCCCCTTCTCTTTTCATTATACATGACATCATTTAGGCACATGTTTTCTCTTACCACTGCTATGCTGATGACACTCAGTTTAATTTGTCTTTTCCTCCTGATGACACCAGTATCTCACATCAGATATCTATCTGCCTTGGATAAAGGCCTGTCATCTCAAATTAAATTTAGCAAAAACAGAGACTCTCGTAATTCCAGCTAAACACTCAATCCATCATGAGCTGACCTTCCAAATTGATGACTCCCCAATCTCTCCAACCAATTCGGTCTGTAACTTTGGTTTCATAATTGACTCACATCACAGACTTTTCTTGACTGACCATGCTACTCAGCTGTTAGTCCAAGCCCTCATCCTATCCTGGCTTGATTATTGTAATGCTCTGCTTGCCCTGTCTTCCAGCTTGCACAATCAGACCTCTACAACTAATTAAAAACTCTGCAGCCCGACTTGTGTTCAACCAGCCCAAGCAACCTCATGTCACTCCACAACTCATCTCTCTCCATTGTCTCCCTATAGCTGCTCGCATTCAGTACAAGTCACTGACTCTGATCTACAGGACCATTTCTGGATCTGCAGCCTCTTACCTCCACTCCATATTTTCAAAATACACTCCAACTTCGTTCACTTTGCTCTGGTGAAGATTGTTGCCTGTTGATTCCACCTCACAGAGGTGCTAATTCTTACTCAAATGGTGGAACGATCTTTCCAACTCTGTCTGTAAGGCGGAGTCACTCTGCATCTTTGAGAAACAACTGAAAACACATCTCTTTGACACCTGATTTAAAAAAAAGAATTAAAAGGGGGTAGGGTGTAGGATAGGATAATGATCAGGAGCGAAAATTCTACAATTTACAATTCTGGGTTCTTCCTTAGCTACTGACTTGTGGTGTTTTCATTTGTAAGTCGCTTGACTAAATGACTAAATGTAAAACAGACAGTTACTATTATTATTCATTTCACTTATATATCCATTTATTATAATTCATTTCACTTCCACTATATATATTATATATATATATATATATATATATATATATATATATATATATATATATATATATATATATATATATATATATTTTTTTTTTTTTTTTTTTTTTTTTTTTCCCCCCTATTTTTATCACTGTTGTAGGCACCAATATAAGTCTGTACTTGTGTGTAAACCAAAGAGATACATATTTCTTTACACATGTAATATTTTATAAACACTTATCATCAGTTATGATTTCCTTGTTGATGTATCAATGATAAATGGCACAGAGGGCAACATCTCTTACTCATATTAGCATTTACCCGGAAAAAAACTGACAAAAGGTTAAGCTGCACGAAGTAATAAGGAATAGAGAAATGATCTCATATCCCCTGCTGTGTGTTCTCCTGTGTCTTTACTCTACAGAAATGAACATGAGCTGTTCACTTTGTAAAGGGAGGTGGCACAAAACAATTCATGTTAAATGAAAGTTCAGCATTGGTGTTTTTACTGCATGTTTATTATTTATTTCAATATTTATTTGTTTATGTGTTCAATATTAATGAACTGCACTGCATGAACAATACATTAAATGTTTTTAAGCTGTGGTCATACCTTTAGAATATTTTTAAATATTTTTAATGGTATCATAGTTTGAAAAAATATTGGTTATTTTAAAGTAATTTTCTTATGATTTCAAATATTTGGATGCAAATAAATTAATGTTATTAATAAGGCAGTGTAACATGTAAAGAATATATCAAAATTCATTATTATTTAGTTCTAGCCAACTTTGAAACTGGGCACATTAGGTCTCTTTTGTTTTCTCTAATGAACAACAAATAATGACCAGGAAATCAAGTTTGGACATTTATTGACTCTTTCATAAGCAGCATGCAGGAAAAGCAACTGGAGCAGAACATGATGCAAAAAAAACAACAATTTGCAGTCATTGCTTCATATACAAGTTTCTTACATTACCTAAATTCCCTTGAATTTAGGATAGGTGTAACTGAATCTCTTTATTATGCTCTAGCTCATTATGAACAATTTATATGTTTAGTGACTCTGTTCTTTGGTACATCTGATTTATACATTTACACTCAATTACAGTGGTTAATATTTTGAAATTTGTACCATAGTTTAAGAGGCCTAGTAAAATGTTATCCACTTAGCGTGATACAGCCTCTTGCATTTGTCTTAATACATTATAAATATGCATTGTAATGCAAGCTTGTTATTTTTTCCATCAAATCAGTTATGATCCTGTTATTACATTTATATTTACATTTATTTAAATTTATATAATTTATATATGATGTTTTTTTATAATTATATTATAATTCATGTTCAATTGTTATTTTATTATTTTGATAATAAAATTGTTATTTCAATTTGAAGAAATGCTTTTACAGAACAAATTTTTAAAAAATAAATATGAATGTATAACCAGTAAGCACATTTCTTTAACTTGTCTCAGGCCGTGGGCACAGGGATATTTATTTTAGTGCCATTTAAATAAGCTACTTTCAATATTAAATGTATATCTCTGGCAGGCAAAACATATTCATAATTTACAGCTGTCTGTGTGAGTGTGTAATGGACAGGAGGGTGAGTTCACTCAAGGTTACACAGTCATCAGGAAGTGAAATAGAACAGAATGTGCAGTGCTAATCTGTTTAAAAAACAGCCGCCGTACCGCATGATGTTACACACATTCACACTATACATACGCTGAAAGGGACATTTTGTTTAGTTGTAATACCAAATTTAAATAACTAAGTGGTTATATTTTAGGAAGAGATAAGTAATACAATCCATTTAAAGTTGTTTTTGTGCAAACAGAAACATACAAACATCCACATAACATTAAAGATATGCATAACATAGTCCTCCATTCATTTAATTCATTTAAAGAGTTTTAACCAACACCTAGCCATAAATACTACCAGTCTAACTTCAACCAGTGAGCGCATGGAAATGGATTTTGGTCCCATTATATGATATACTAAATAGATATACAAAACTCCATGTGCACACACACATACACATGGAAACATATGTTTAGTTTGACAGAAAGGCAGGCAGCATAATGTTTTGTATTTGTTTAGACCACATTTAGTAGTGATATGCAACAGACTGTCATTGTGTTCATTTGTGCATGTGTGTGTGTGTGTGTGTGTGTGTGTGTGTGTGTGTGTGTGTGTGTGTGTGTGTGTGTGTGTGTGTGTGTGTGTGTGTGTTTAATGCTTACAAACCTTGAAGTTTTTCCAGCTTCTGTGCCTTTGTTTCTGGTAAAGTTTAAAAAACATCAACGTTAGCAGAATCATATTAATCTATATGGAATTGGATCTCATTTACATTCACAAGTCCCCAAAACTGACCTGATTATAAACATTAACACATTATTAAAGTCTATGAGATATGTAATGTGTGCAGAAAATCACACAAGCATCAAGATATTGCAAGAGCAACAGATAATGGCACAGATTAACTTCACAAGGATTAACTGGCTGGCATGTGCATCGGAATGTCTGAGTTTCTTTAAACGTTATTTAAAATAAAATGAAACTAATGAAACGCATTGGAATTTTGGTATAACACTTTTATCTAATCATTCATATTTTGTAGTGTGTCTGAAAGTAAAAGATGTGACCATAGAGAATAACACTACCAGGAAAATACCAGAAAATATTTTTGATCTGTCAACAAAATGACACACACACACACACACACACACACACACACACACACACACACACACAGTGAATTGTGCTTCAATAACATGCAGATATCTAATATCACTGGAGTGTCTAACAGTGAAAGTGATAAAACTGATAAAAAGAAGTGAGTGATTTAGTGAGTGACCATTCACGCAGGCAATTATACAGAAGGTTTATATGATAAATGTTAAAACATGGATTTGTAATTAAAAAAAATTGTGGTTCTTTTATTATGCTTTCAAAACTTTATAATTGGAATAGAATTGTAAAGTGCTTGCCAGTTAATAAAATGTTTGATTCAAATCATCCGGGCCCAGTGCTATGTAATTATAGTACATGTTGTACCCTTGCGTAGAGAGATTTGTGAGGTTTGTCATTTAATATCTTACTGAAGGTCTGTTGATGTTTTTGGAAAATAGAGACAATAGGAAAAGTTATGAACTTTTTTGGTGCTTTCTTGCTCACCAGTGCCATGTTTGACAGATTAACCATTTTCCTGTTTGACTTGGAATAATATTGAGTGTGCGCTGTGACATCTTGTTAAGAAAGCCA
Organism: Corydoras sp. C115; assembly: GCA_019802505.1. Taxonomy (NCBI): domain Eukaryota; kingdom Metazoa; phylum Chordata; class Actinopteri; order Siluriformes; family Callichthyidae; genus Corydoras; species Corydoras sp. C115. The sequence continues at coordinate 2,440,684 of JAFMOC010000072.1, forward strand.
ATTTAAAAAAATAAAAGGTCTGATTTCTATCATAAACAAATTAGGAAGAAACAATAGGCAAGCCAGGGAAATAATTAACATTACCTTAATCATTTTAATATTTCATAACCTTTCCATATACGCTTGTATTTGTATTAGACAGTCACAATCGGTAATTAAAAGAACCAACTGATTGGCTTACTGGTCAAAATCTGTTTATTCTGTAAGTTAAAAAAGAATAAAACATTGTGTGAACTGATGTTGTAGCTTTGAGAATGCATGAAGTGTGCAGCCCCCTCACGCACAAGCACTGAAGCAGACGTGCTACTTATTCAGCAATATATCTTGTTAACTGACCAATGAGACAAATAAGGAGGGTTTTGCCAAAAGCTGGGGCTGAAGGCACAACTTGTGCTATAAAAATGAAAAGAGACATGTATTTATTAACAGGTTTAAACGCAGCTATTTTAAGTGACTGGTCATAAGCAAAATGTAACAGATTAGATACAGTGAGCCTGAAATAATTTATACTTCTGGCAAATTTTGACTTAAAGTTACCTTTATTCAACCAGCAAATCTTCATCCATATTTAATAATAATCTCTAACTCTTTCCGATTGAATCTCTAACTCTTATAGCCCTTTTCACAAATTCACTTCAGGACTTTAAGAGTAAAATGTTATGATTTCTCCTTTTTAACAAAACAAACTGCAGAGAGCTGCTGATTTTCACCTGCTGAGTTGATTAAAACAGCTGTTTGCGATGAACTAGGGTAATAAGTACAGAACAGCTTCAGAACAGCTTGAACTTTGGATTTCCCCATAGACCGTAACAGTTTGCAAAGGGTATGGATATTTTTGTATATTAATTTTTTGTTCGCGGCACGGTGGCTTAGTGGTTAGCACGTTCGCCTCTCGGCGCTAGGGATTCCCGGTTCGAATCCCCATCTGGGTGGAGTTTCCATGTTCTCCCCGTGTCCGCATGGGTGTCCTCCGGGTTCTCCGGTTTCCTCCCACAGTCCAAAAACATGGATCAAGTCAATTGAGTTCTCTAAATTGCCCCATATAGAGTGTGTTTGAGTGAGTGAGTGTGTGCCCAGCGATGAATTGGCGCCCTGTCCTGGGTCTATCTGCCCAGCGCCCGAGACGTTCTCCCCTGGATGGGCATGGGGAACCCCACCACGACCCTAATAGAGGATAAAGCGGGAGATAATGAATGAATGAAATTTTTGTTCAAATGTTAATAAAATTGGAGAAATAATTAAAACAATGATTGCTCGTGTGCATCGTCCTATTATATTATACATTTACGGTCAAAAAACTTACTTGGGTGAATGAGCCAACTGATATTCATTCATTCATTATCTTCCCCTTTATCCTATATTAGGGTCGTGGGAGGGTTCCCCATGCCGATCCAGGGGAGAACGTTTTGGGCACTGGGCAGATACACCCAGGACAGGACACCAATCTATCGCTATCATATCGCTATCAATCTATCATACCCAACTGATATGTTTTGATTAAACTACATTAAAAAAAATAAAAATAAGAGTCTTCTTTTCAGTTGGTACTTCTGTTATGTGGTGTGCCAAGTTCACACTACCATGACAAAGTTCTTAAATAGCTAAACCCTTAGTCTTAAATATGCAGACAGTTTTGTCTTATATATTATATATTATAACCACTAAACCACCGTGCCACCCCATTATTATTATTATTATTATTATTATTATTATTATTATTATTATTATTATTTATTATTATTATTAGGGCAGCACGTGGCTTAGTGGTTAACACGTTCGCCACTCAGCGCTCCTCGTTCTCCCCGTGTCTGCGTGGGTCTCCTCCAGGTTCTTCGGTTTCCTCCCACAGTCCAAAAACATTGGATCAAGTATAGATGAATTCTCCAAATTGCCCCATATACAGTGTGTGTGTCTGTGTGGGAGTGTGTGCCCAGTGATAGATTGGCGCCCTGTCTAGGGTGTATCTGCCCAGCGCCCCAAACGTTCTCCCCTGGATGGGCATGGGAAACACACCCATGGATTATTATTATTATTATTTATTTTCTAGTATAATATTTTTATTATAGATTTCTTGTAATAAATATATTTTTTTTATTTTATTTTTGGGCACGGTGGCATAGTGGTGGCTTAGCGTTAGTACGTTCTCCTCTCAGCGCTAGAGATTCCCGGTTCGAATCCCCATCTGGGTGGAGTTTCCATGTTCTCCCCGTGTCTGCGTGGGTTTCCTCCGGGTTCTCCAGTTTCCTTCCACAGTCCAAAAACATGGATCAAGTCAAGTGAATTCTCAAAATTGCCCCATATAGAGTGTGTCTGTGTGAGTGAGTGTGTGCCCAGCGATGGGTTGGCGCCCTGTCCTGGGTCTATCTGCCGTGCGCCCGAGACGTTCTCCCCTGGATGGGCATGGGGAACCCTAATATAGGATAAAGGGAAGATTATGAATGAATGAATTATTAGTATTATTTAGGGACGAAAGAGTAAAGTCCTGGACATTTTCTAGTAAATAATGTTTTGTGTCAAATTTAGCACGATGTGTTATAATAGATTTCTTGTAATAAACAATTTTTATTTTTTTTATTTTATTTTTTGCGGCACGGTAGCTTAGTGGTTAGCACGTTCGCCTCTCAGCACTAGGGATTCCCGGTTCGAATCCCCATCTGTGTGGAATTTGCATGTTCTCCCCGTGTCTGCGTGGGTTTCCTCCGGGTTCTCCGGTTTCCTCCCACAGTCCAAAAACATGGATCAAGTCTAATGAATTCTCCAAATTGCCCCATATAGAGTGTGTCTGTGTGAGTGAGTGTGTGCCCAGCGATGCATTGGCGCCCTGTCCTGGGTCTATCTGCCCAGCGTCAGAGACGTTCTCCCCTGGATGGGCATGGGGAACCCCACCGCGACCCCAATAGAGGATAAAGCGGAAGAGAATGAATGAATGCATTATTATTATTATTATTATTATTATTTAGGGACAAAAGAGTAAGTCCTGGACATTTTCTAGTCAATTTTAGCACGATGTGTTACAATAGATTTCTTGTAATAAATATATATATATATATATTTTTTTTTTTCCTTTTTTAAATTTTATTTAAGGTGCCCAGCGATGGATTGCCCCCCTGTCCTGGGTCTATCCGCCCAGCGCCCCAAACGTTCTCCCCTGGATGGGCATGGGGAACCCCACCGCGACCCTAATAGAGGATAAAGCGGGAGATAATGAATGAATGAATATTATTATTTTTTTTTTAAGACCTTCAAAGAACTTTCCGGCTTCAAAACGACCAAAGTCTTTGAGTGCGCGAGCCTTTATTTTGAAGTGTCTCGCGCCGCGGCTCCAACTAAAACTGCGGGTCCGCGTGAAGAAGCTTCGCAGAACGCACGCGCTGAGCTGAAGGTTCGCGGGCGCGAGACGCGGAGGGATCTCGGTACGACAAGACTCTGTTCTCTTTATAATTATTAACATCCACGACTTACCTTCATCTACATGTTATTTACAAGCGTTTTATTAACATTGTCCTATTTTAAAAAATATTATAAAAAAGTAATAAGTAGGTATTTCGTTGTAATGGTCGGTGCGCGCCGTCCGTCCTGTCTGTTACCTGACCGCTTAGCTTAGCACGTGGCTAATATGTTTAAAATGATAAGGAATCCTCAGATTTCTTTTTTTATAAAGTTATTTAGTTAATAAAAAACGAATTAAAGGGAACCGTTATGAACTTATATTTCGGCTCTCTTACTGCGGAGGTTTTCGAGGCGTCGAGAGTCGCCATATTGTCTCGCTGATAACATGTGTAGTATGTAAAATAGTTCTAAAAATATACATTAATTCTAACATGTATTCACTCATTAATTACAAGCTGGTTTGATATGCGTATGTAGGAGTTAATTTGGGTAATATTGGTGATTATAAATTACCGTAAGAGCGGGATGATTGAATAGAATTGCAGGCCTTTGTTTGGGCCTGAACGGCACACATTTTAACATGGCGACTGTTCTCCGTTCTAAAGGCTGTTCTAAACATGGCCATTTTTTTTGGTCTAATCGCAAATTAAAAACAAAGACTTAAATTTGTTTTAGGAACATTACATTTTATTTTGCTTCATGGATGTAAATATTTTTTGTTTAATCTTTTCCATGTGGACAATACCAGCACTGATGTAAACACGGTACTTATTTGTGTCCTATGTGTACGGTTTGTATTGTTTGGGGGAGATTTGCACTTTTTAGATCACCAACTTGCCATTATGGCCATCACAATAAAGCACATAATCTTGGAATGCAACAAATACAAAGATACCCCCTTACAATCTGCTGTAAATGCAACAAAAAGTTTTAACTTGTCTTGATATTGGAAAAAAAAGCCCAATTATATATTTGTAACACGGCTATATAAACTGCAAACCACCTTCTGGTTGCTTCAGTTATTCATGGGGTTAAAACCCAAATACATCACATTGAGTAATAATGCAGAAAATACAAAACACGTACTTGGTAAATCGATTCAAACGCATTAGCTTCTTTTTTGGTGTAATGTTAGGAACATAAAAATGTATATAGTAAAGATTATTACTCTTGGAAATCAAGTCAAGAATTTATAAGTTTAGCTTGTCTTTTTATTGAAACTTTTGATGTATATTTATTTTCTTTCTTTTTTTTGTAGGTTTACATTTCTGTCAAGCTGAACATACCTTTTATTTAAAATGGGAGGTTGGTCTCATTTTGTCTTTTGTTTAACATAATATATTGTGCTACATTCTATATTTCTAATGTGCTCCTATTCCGTTTTTAATTTTTTTTTTTACCCTTTTCTCCTGCAGCTCCTTGTCCTTTAGATTGTAAAGTTTATGTAGGTAATTTGGGCAGCAGTGGCAACAAATCTGATTTGGAAAGGGCTTTTGGTTATTATGGCCCTTTGAGAAGCGTTTGGGTGGCTAGGAACCCGCCTGGCTTTGCTTTTGTAGAATTTGAAGACCCCAGAGATGCCACAGATGCGGTTAGAGACCTGGATGGAAGGTGTGTACCAAAAAAAAATTACACAGTTTTACCATTCATGTATATTCAAAAAGGTGTTAATTCACAATTGTGTATCAAAGCTTTCACCTCAGGAGAATTTGTTAATGCTGTGATGGTTAAATATGAGGGCATGTTTTTCTGTTACATACTGGTTCAGATGTTATCCACATGATTTTTCTGTGTACTTGTATGTTAAAGTTCTTCATGGTAGGAAATGAGGTTGTGTGAAGTTTAACTAAGTACATTAGGATTTCTTTTTTCTGGAGTGTCATTGGCTAAAAGAATCAGTTTTGATTGGTTATGTTGAAACATTTGATTTTAAAATGTGCTTAATATTACGGTATGTTCATTTTAGGACAATCTGTGGCTGCCGAGTGAGGGTTGAGATGTCAAACGGTGAAAAACGCAATCGTGGTCCACCACCTTCATGGGGTCGCCGACCAAGAGATGACCGGCGTCGCAGTCCACCCGCTAGACGACGGTAGCAATGCTGGTTTCTATAGATTTACAGATTTGATTGTTTGTTAAATTGATCCTAAAAGAAAATGTAAAATTCGAAGTTTGGAGGATTAATAGAGTGGTGGATGTTCAAAAGCATGCAGCTCTAAATTCAGACCTAATAGACTTGGTCTAAAACAATCAAATGTTAGACCAAATGTACTTAAGTTTTATCAAAGTGCGTTTGTTCTAATCTGATTTGTGCCATTCATAGTATTTTGTTTATGTACCTCAGAGTTGTTTTCCATTGCAATGAAGTGGTAGTGTTTCTTTTCTCATGCTTGGGCTGTTCCATTTGTCTCTATTAATGAAGTTGACCCCCCTTTCAGAGACCTCATCCCTCTACTCATCAGCCACTGTGTCAGTCAACTAGCCCCGTTTCAACACCTCGCGACCAGCGTGCCCCAATCGGCTCTCATGACCCTCGCATGGCCATCAGCCCGTTGTCTCCTGCACATGCCTCTCTAAGGGTCCTCCAGTTCCTTCAGCGTTAACCTGATCAGCAATAATATCCACACTACTCTTACAACTAAAAGATGGCTCTTATCCTTCTCATGTCTACAAATCCGCCTTCCCCAGCTGTCCTCAGCTAACTGACCTCTTCAGCCATCTATAGCCGTCAGCAATGTTAACATCTAGAACTCATCTCCCCGCAAATTCTACACTCCTGACCAGCACTCAGCCTCTTTGCATCCTATCTAGCTTGTTGAAAACCAAACAATAGTAAGTTGAAGCCTTTCTGCACATGTGCAATGACATTTTTTGGTCATTACAGAATTTCTGTATAGGAAGTAACTAACAGTAACTATGACATATGCACATCGTTGGAAAACAGGTAATTTAATCCCTATAGGAGTCAACGGTCAGGACTCTAAAATAGCTTTAGTAGTGCTGTGTTCTGAGTAGGGAGGTTTAATTCTTTTGTCCCATGTAAAAGTGACATTTGCCAATTTGTTTTTTGCGCTTGGCACACATTAGGGTGTTGGCGCATCTCTCAAGGTGCCTAGCTGCCCTGTGATGTGGGCCTAGCTGTTTAAAATTGGTGGATATGGCTTTGTATAACAGCTACCACCTCAGGTTGCATCGGGTGTGTTTTTAAAGCACAAAAATTTAAATGGCAATTTGGAATTACTTTTACACTTTGGACCAAAATTAACAGTTGTGGGTGCCCCAATGGTGGATAGAAATACAACCAATGAAAGATTTTACTCACCAGTGTGCTCAATTCATCCCATAAACACTCTTTATGCTAGTTTATAAAATCGTATTTAGAGACTCAACTTGATTCACAATCCCCATGTCCCGCTGAAGGGACTCTTTTGTTTTACCCCATTGAAGTACAAATGTAGCCAGCTGAGCTTTACCATTCATGAAGTGGTTGTCATCCAAGTTACATTCCCATGAAATTGTCACTTCATTTCTTTTATCTGTCTGCTTTGCTCCTGTTAGGTCCCCAAAGAGGAGAAGCTTTAGTCGTAGTCGCAGCAGGTGAGAATTTATACCCATTGAATGTAGATGGAATTTAGTAATCAACTAAATGCTTGAAATGTATTTCTTTTTTTTCCCCCCCATAGGTCTCTCTCTAGGGATAAGAGAAGGGACAGGTCTCTGTCACGGGACAGAAATCATAAACCTGCCCGATCTTTCTCAAGGTCCCGCAGGTTAGTTGATATTCTGAGTGTTTAATAATTGTGTGAACATAAAGGTAAAGAATAACACCTAAACCCCCAAATGATCTATTTTTTGCAGTCGTTCCCGATCAACTGAGCGGCGGTAAAAGATTTTTCTGTAACGAGGCATTTGGAGGAAGTTGGTCCGTATTCGACGAACAAGTTGGATTGTTGGGTCTTTTCTTATTAAAGTTCAGCCTTTTTAAATTTGTTTCCCCTCTTATTGTGGCCTGCACTGTAAATTTGTACAGTGACCTTTGGGTGGATGTGAAATTTTTTTTTTTTTTTTTTTTCCTCCTCCCCTTCCCAATTTGTTGTAAACCATGCTTATCTTATGCTTGTTCTTCCAATAAAACATTTTTTTTTTCTCTCTGACTTTTGTCTCATTCATTATCCTCCGCTTTATCCTCTATTAGGGTCGTGGGGAGTTCCCCATGCCCATCCAGGGGAGAACGTTTGGGGCACTGGGCAGATACACTCAGGACAGGATGCCAACCCACCACTGGGCACACAAACGCACTCTATATGGGGCAATTTGGAGAACTCAATTGACTTGATCCATGTTTTTGGACTGTGGGAGGAAACCAGAGAACCCAGAGGAAACCCACGGGGAGAACATGGAAACTCCACCCAGATGGGGATTCGAACCGGGAATCCCTAGTGCTGAGAGGAGAACATGCTAACCACTAAGCCACCGTGCTGCCTGATTTGTCTTTTTTTTTTTTTTTTAAACACTTACATTTGTCCTCACAAATGCACTTATCTGTGACTAAGATGTCTGAAAAATGTTTTAATTAATGGAAGAGTGGAAAGTTTACATTTTACTGTGCCTTCTAACTTGCAGGAAAACTAATGAAACAGAGTTAAGTTCAGGTCTGGGTGGTACTGTGGTTTAATACTTATGCAACACTACACAATTGTGTTAAATTTTCTCATTGCTGACCTTTTTTATTATTTTAAGAAGTGTTTAAATGTCTTTTGGGGGAAGCATGGTTTAATGTTTTGGTAAAGCTTCAACTGGCACATTAGTCATTTTGTTATTAATATTGTTTTTCTATTTGCCATGCATAGTCACAAGTCAGCCAGGTCACTGTTGCAGCTGTAAGAAGCTTTTCCTTAACGTTGGGTAAGAAGAATGAAGGGGGGGAAAAGCTGGCTGTGTATTTTTATTCTAAACATCTGCTCTAAAATTATTTTCCAAAATAATGCTGCATACTCAGATTTTAAAGACTTAAAAGCTACTGCAGAGGAGAGGTAAAATAATCTTTACTGAAGAGGTGAAGTACCTGAATGAACTTAGTATGTGGACATCCACTTACATTTGTGCGTTATGAATTATCCCTGGCTGTCCATATATTAAGGTAAAGAGTCAGTTTCAGGACTGAAACAACTTGAGTGCATGAGAAATGGTTGTGTTCTCAACACTCCTGTCTTTAGTAAAAGTAATTCTGTTGGCAATTCAAAACAATGTGAGATCACAAAGTCTTGAGGTGATGCATTTGAGAATACTAAGGGCACAATTAAGAAAAGGGAGACTTATGCTATTGTATCATTTGCCTTTCTGATATTGGCTCAGGAAAACAAAAAATGAGATCTCCATTTTGATTTTTCTTTTGTCTGGAATTGTGTTTACATTTAGTCATTTTGCAGACGCTTTTATCCAAAGCGACTCACAAATGAAAACATTACAGGTCAGAAGTTACGCAGAACTGTTTTCTGTTTAGGTGTTAGTTGGGGTTTATTTTTAGCTGGATATAAGTTCTATTTCTTTAGCCGGTTGCTTTCAGTTTTGTCACAAACTCCTGTTTTCATCTATTTGTTTTATTATCCATCCATCCATTATCTTCCATTTTATTCTGTGCTAGGTTTGCGAGGGGGTTCCCCATGCCCATCCAGGGGAGAACATTTCAGGGGCTGTGCAGATACAGCCAGGACAGTCCTTCACTGTTGTTTTATTATGTGTTATGTATTTTTCATGCCACTTTATTTTTTTATTTTTTTATTTGCTTTATGTTTCCTTTCCCCTAATTAGTTTGATAGATTTTCTTATTTTAAAAAGATGGAAAAAAAAACAATACCAAAAACAAATTTCGGTAAGGGAATATCATTCATTCATTAATTCATTCATTATCTCCCGCTTTATCCTCTATTAGGGTCGCGGTGGGGTTCCCCATGCCCATCCAGGGGAGAACGTCTCAGGCGCCGGGCAGATAGACCCAGGACAGGGCGCCAATCCATCGCTGGGCACACACTCACTCACACAGACACACTCTATATGGGGCAATTTTGGAGAACTCAATTGACTTGATCCATGTTTTTGGACTGTGGGAGGAAACCGGAGAACCCGGAGGAAACCCACGCGGACACGGGGAGAACATGGAAACTCCACCCAGATGGGGATTCGAACCGGAAATCCCTAGCGCTAAGAGACGAACGTGCTAAACCACTAAGCCACCGTGCCGCCCTAATTACATTTATTAACTAAAATAAATGTAATTAGTTTTATTTATGTTTTGATGCCATGACAACTTTCAATACTTGAACGTGCCCATTTGACACTCAATAATATGTAGGTATAATGTAAAGCTGTTGGTAAAGTGATTACTGAGAGTATGTAGGTAAATTTTATTAACAACCCCACTATTTATTGACATAAATGTGTGGAAACCCCTTCTGGGTATAGTACATTACATATGAACCCTAACAACTCAATTAACACTTTTAAATTAATTGAATTGAATTGAAATGTTTATATACACGGGTGGCACGGTGGTTTAGTGGTTAGCATGTTCTCCTCTCAGCACTAGGGATTCCCGGTTCGAATCCCCATCTGGGTGGAGTTTCCATGTTCTCCCCGTGGGTTTCCTCTGGGTTCTCTGGTTTCCTCCCACAGTCCAAAAACATGGATCAAGTCAATTGAGTTCTCCAAATTGCCCCATATAGAGTGTGTTTGAGTGAGTGTGTGTGCCCAGCGATAGGTTGGCGCCCTGTCCTGGGTATATCTGTCCAGCGCCCGAGACGTTCTCCGCTGGATGGGAATGGGGAACCACACCGTGACCCTAATAGAGGATAAAGCGGGTGATGAATGAATGAATGTTTACATACACTTTTAGATTTACGTAATCATATGTTAACCACCCCAAAATATTATATCCAAAATACAAGGTTTAGTGTAAATAAAAACTGGTTTAGTATAAATATCTTTCAACAAATTATTTCACTCATAATTTAAAAAATTTTAGTGGGTCAGAAGTTTTAATAGATGAATATTGCTGTGTCTTTAAATAGCTTAAAATAATAAAAACTGTAGAGACTTCTGATATTTCATGTCTAGAGACTGTGATTTGTGCTGCTCTATAAGGAAGAAACCATTGTTTCCAAAAAAAAAAGGGACAAAGCATGATGTGATTCTGTGCTGCAGAAGAGTGCTTGGGCACAAATTGTTTTTCCTAAAAGATATCTAATCCAAGCATAATTTGTAAGAATGTAAGAAACAGTGTGAGGGTGATAGTTGTACAAAACAAACGTGACCTAGTTACACCAGTTCTCTCCAACTTATTTTGAGAAGCTTGAAAAAGGCTTAAAATAATTAAAATCATTTAATTAGTTTTTTCATTCATTCATTATCTCCCGCTTTATCCTCTACTAGGGTCGTGGTGGGGTTCCCCATGCCCATCCAGGGGAGAACGTCTCGGGCGCTGGGCAGATAGACCCAGGACAGGGCGCCAATCCATCGCTGGGTACACACTCACTCACTCAAACACACTCTATATGGGGCAATTTAGAGAACTCAATTAACTTGATCCATGTTTTTGGACTGTGGGAGGAAACCGGAGAACCCAAAGGAAACCCACACGGACACGGGGAGAACATGGAAACTCCACCCAGATTGGGATTCGAAATGGGAATCCCTAGCGCTGAGAGGAGAACGTGCTGACCACTAAACCACCGTGCCGCCCTTAATTAGTTTAAGTTAGTTTAATTATTAAGTTAAAATTTAAAGATATTGCTTACTAACCATGACCATATAAAAGTTCTGCGTAACTAAGAATTTTTTTTCATTCATTCATTATCTCCCGCTTTATCCTCTATTAGGGTCGCGGTGGGGTTCCCCATGCCCATCCAGGGGAGAACATCTCGGGCGCTGGGCAGATAGACCCAGGACAGGGCGCCAATCCATCGCTGGGCACACACTCACTCACACAGACACACTCTACATGGGGCAATTTAGAGAACTCAATTAACTTGATCCATGTTTTTGGACTGTGGGAGGAAACCGGAGAACCCAAAGGAAACCCACACGGACACGGGGAGAACATGGAAACTCCACCCAGATGGGGATTCGAACCGGGAATCCCTAGCGCTGAGAGGCGAACGTGCTAACCACTAAACCACCGTGCGCCCAACTAAGAATTTGATTACAAAAATAAAAGCTGAAATGAATCATTATCTGTTTTTATTTATTAATTTATTAATTATTTTGGCCTTTACCACTGTGAAAAAATGACAGAGATTAAATCAACGTGGCGACGAAGGTGTAAACAAACCACAGACCAACAGTATGGATGAAGACAATTCAATTCAAATGGAACAGTAAAAGGATTTAATGTTACAGATGATAATGTAATGTAACAGCTCTGCCAAAAGAGCATGACTTGCAACAAATCTTTGAGTGCGTGTTTATATAGTTTTTGTTTTGTTGCTGTGCAAACTTGAATTGAAATTAAATGTAAAGGGAGCTTTACCATTAGCATGATTATGTTTATGTAATATTTAAAATTGATATGATTTTGAATATCTAAAATGATAGAGGCTACATCAGACAGTTATTTAATTTAATCGAGATGACAGTAATAAAGACTGTACAGCGCAGTACACAAAGTAAGTGTCAATTGAAATTGAAACCATGCATGCCAACTGCATTAAAAAAGTTTTTGAGGTAAACCATATTTGTTCTCTGACTAGAAACAAATGAGAACAGTAAAACATCTAGGCTGAAGTGTAAAGAATAGCCAGCATTTTTCTGCACAGACAAAAAATGTCATGGTTTATGAAGTGCTATGTGTCAGCAACACAGGAAGTCAAAAACCAGAGCGACAAACAAGGAAGCTACACACGTTGGACAAAAATTGGTAGATACAGCAGAAAGACAAGATAAGCCCTTCATCAACTGCCAGCTGTGCTTTGCCTTAGGACATGAAGAATTAAAAAGGTTCAAGGTTATTTGGGGTAAGTTCTTAAATTTTTTCCTTGAAAAAAAAAACATTTCAGAAACGATTGTATATACTGACGGGCTGTGTAAAGGAACTGGTTACTGGAGTGAGTAAATCAATTTTGGTGATTGTAAACAGTTGTTTAATCATGCACATGCATACAGACTGCTTGTCTTGGGTTAGATCTCACAGCAAACACTTCACAGATGTCAACTTTGCACTTTAGATAAAGGTGGTCTGACTTCCACCACGTGTAGCAATTTTATTTTTGAATATATTTTTCATTTCTAAATATTTTCAATTTTTAATATTTTAATATTATATAATAGAATGATTTTATATAGTGTTTAAGAAATATAATGGAATATAATAAGACTAGAAATCTACAAACATTATCGTATTGTACTTCTAACAAATCTTAAAGAATAAAATTAATTTGAAATTTTGTATTTAAAAACTTTTTTTCTCCTCTGGGTTGCTTTAGTTGCAAACTGTGAGCCCTTTATTTTCAGTATAATACTTTTTAAAGTTTGCTCACAGGTTGAATTGACTGTCATTTGTTGCTACAGTTAACAAGTAGAACTTGAAACACAACAACTTCAGTGAACACAACCTGTATGAACCAGTTATTAAAACCAATCATTAAACAAAAATGTTTATGAACAGAATAATTATGTTGTTCTCTAGTCACAATGGCTTCAGCTAACCAGCATAAAAGTCTTGAAAATGCATGTTACAGAAAAAATGAGTCATATTCTTACCCTTTCAGACTCACCAGTTTGCACTGAAGCAACCATTACAAAGGGAGTATTAAGTAAGAGTGGCTCCAAGACAAAGTGTAAGGAAACATGTCAAGCAGAAACTTTAAAAAGAAGTTGGGTTCTTCACGACAATTTCGGCAGAACAGAGATACTAAGAAAAACGAAAAAGATGATGGCTCCACACTTTCTACAAATAAAGAACCTGAAATCGTACAATGTGAATATGAAAACCAACCAGCTGATTCTTCAATACCTATTCATTTTGACCAAGCAGAACAATCTAATAACCCTCACAGTACTGCCACAGAGGTAGATTCTCACTCTCAGCTCAAAGTTGATAGTGTGCCGGTGCAACAAGCTGAAGTTACTAATAAGAGAAAAAAGATGGGATCTACTCGGAAGGGCAACAGAGGTGTTCAATTTAAGGAAAAAATGGATGATGATGATGATACTGAGACAAAAGTTATAGAAGAAGACTCTACTGAAGAAAAGAAAAAGAAAAATGATTACAGTGAAGTGGGTCCATCTGAATGCCCTCGCCAACACCAGAGTTCTGTCTTACCACAGACACATTTGGAACATTTGGATTTTTCCTCATATGGAGTAGACCAGCACTATGGAATGGCGCTCAGTCAAGAAGAGAAGTTATCTGATATCAATGTCACAGAACAAACTGAGTATCAAATATCAACTCAGAGTTTTCTAGAATCTCCAGAACCGAGCAACTTGTTACCTGCAGACTTATTAACAAACAACACAAAGCAAGTAATAAGTACAGATTTCACTCATGATCCTCCTAATGATGCCAGTGATGAGCAATTGTATATGAGTGTTGAACAGTCTGATTCCAGGAATAGCATGTTGAATATAACACAAGACCAACCAAAATCTAATTTTGAGAATGAATCTACAGAATCCAGAAGACAAGGTAATGTTGATTTTGTTTCATCAACCACATTAATACAAGACCAGAACCAGGAATGTTTATTTAATATTGGCTGTTATTCCATTGAGGATAAAACTGAAAGACCTCAAGAGGATATGGTACCTGCAGAAACACAACAGAATGTAAATACAGGAGCAAGCCCAAATGGCACCAACCTTGAAGAAAATAGCATGAGACTCAAGGATGGACAATTTAAAGCTAAATGAGCCTTTTACATGTGATTCTGAGTTTAAGAGTAGTGACAGTATTAAAACGCGAATGATTAAGGAGGAAACCAACAGTGAGGCAGAAAAGTGGATGGAAGATCCCTCAGAACCACAAGATACATCAGAGCCAGAGAGTGAAAATCTAATTCAACACCAGACAGAACAACAAGATACTTCTAAGTTTAAAATAATGAATACAGTTAGCAGTGCGGTGGGGGACTTGGCTAAAGAAGAAGAAAATGAAGTAATTACAGAAATACAACTTAAGGAGACCAACACTGGGGTAAATGATGCAGAAAATGACATTATAGAAGATAGTTCCAATCAACAATTAGTTTCAAAAATATGCACTTTGATCCATGAATCTGAGCAAATTCAGGAAGCAGAAATTAACAACCAGACCTCTAACCCACAACACAATAATAATTCAGAAAAATTCCCAGCTGAGTTGGAGACGCAGTCAAAAAATAGAACTGATCAAAATAGTGACCTGTACTATGAGATGCCTTTTCAATTTGAACATGGGACACAAGAAGACTCTGGACATACTTCAGCTAAAAGCGACAAGAGTGAATTGGCTGCATGCTTTGAGAAAAGCATGCAGTGTGAGTCATATGGAAACAGAAACACTGACATGTTACAGGGCTTTAAGACAGAAGGTGATATAGAGAACACGGAGGACACACAACATCAAGATTATGTGCTTAAAAATAACAGTTACACAATAAAAACTAAAATACCACAACCATCAGCACATCCGGAAGAGAGCTACATTGAAGACACGCCAGCCTATGAAACAGTTTTGGGTCACTATTCTATTGAGAAACCATCTGAAAAGTTTCAATGTGCTCAAAGTGATATTTCTTTTGTTCCTCATACATTTGAAAAGTCAGTTTCAAATAATGAGGGTACTGTCCCTCTGATTAAATATTCTTGTGATATGCTTAATGAAAACATGTTTCAGGACAATGACGAAAAAAAGAACACAGCGAACCTACAAAATGAAAAAGAAATCTCTAGTACATTATTTGTTTCTGAAAAAAATGAGATGCTTGACAAAAAAGATGAGGATACAAAATTCATTGGGGGTACGTGTGGAGGAACAGATCCCACATTTACAACACAGTCGTATGAAGCTGAACATCTTGAAAATGAGGTCCTCGATGGTCAATCTGAAACTGAAGTGCTTGAATTTGTAATAAATAAGAAATCAGTTACTTGCCAGGCAGACGTGGACTATGATCATATTTGTGCTGAAAATATGTTTCAAAATGCTTTCCTAATTTAAATAATAGCATGGAGATTATAGCAACAAAAGATGATGATATTGTGGATGTTGCAATAAATGGTAAGTCCCTCATGACTTCTGTTGAAATCTTAGAAGAACCAGAAGTAAATGATCTAAAGTCAAACACCAGTCAAGCACCTACAATGTCATCTGAAGATGACATTACTCTGGCTAGTAATTCTATCAGTTTGCAGTTTGAGAGGAAGGAAATGAATGATGACATTGTGTGTGCATGGGAAAAAGACAGTGAGTTGGCTTTTACTGCACTTCGGTCTAAAGCAACTGCAGAACCAAGAGTTAAAGACACTGGTGTAGAAGACAGTATCAGTACAAGGAAAAATACAAAGTTAAAACAATTAGCACAAAATTCCAATGAGTCACCAGATGAATCTTACCTCAGTGAGTTTGAACTAACACAGGAATCTCAAAATCTATTAATAGAGGCTGATGTCAAAAAAAGGAGGAAACATGAAAATACTGAAGAACAATTCATAGAAGAATGTATTTTAATCCCAAAGGAGGTGAATTCTGAAACTGGAACATCCAAAATGAATACTGAACCAACAGATCAGACTTCTGAATTACTTACTACCATGCTGTCTAAGGACATGGATCAAAGAGTTAGCGAGGAATCTATTAATACAGATTTGGCACTCCATGATACAACTTGCAGTTGGAAAATTGTAAAGACAAATGAACAATCTAATTCTAATAGCCCATCAGAAGGGTCCCTTTTAAATGAGACAGGGTTTGAAATATTGGAATTATGTAGCAATCAATCAAATATATCTGAAATGTCTGAATTAACCTCAGAGCAGTATGAAGGTTCTCCTCAGGTACCATCATCTCACACATCATACAGTGGCAACAGTGTGCCTGAAGAAGATACAGAGAAAGATAAACATGACATCAAAGATCAACCACCCACATCAGACTTGCTTTCCAAACCAGAAATTTCGGAAGAATCACAGGATACTCATAGTACGCTATTGATCACTAATCAAAATATAATTACAGAGTTGAGGGAAAAGACAGAAGAATCTGAACGATCTGACAGTTTGCTCGAAGTCTCAGATATTCATCAAAGTCATACTGTAACTTTTGAGGAAACAAGCAATACAGATGGATGTAGAGATGTTACAGAGCAACATGAAAAATCTGAGGTAAATCTTAAAAAAGAAACAGGTTTTACATATATACCTGAGCAGGAGGCACCAACAGTCACTTCTGAAGAAGGTCGACCAGATCTTGCATCCAAAGCAGTCCAAGAAAGGAACAATGAACATAAAAGCAGTAATCAAGAACATGCTAACTTTCCATCTCTTTCACTGGAGCCCAGACCTGAAACAGAGATTACTTCTGTCATGTCGTTATACTCTGAAAATACTGGAGTTTCAACCAAGATCAAACTGAGACACCAATAAACAGAGAACCAGAACCAAATCAATTTAAAAGTCCACACCCAGATGTTGTTCAGTCATCACAACCTACTCATGTAATAGAGGTGAAAGATTGTGAACCTGCTAAAAGAAGAAAAATGGGTTCAACCAGAAAGACTCATGGAAGACAAAGCACTAAAGGTGACACCAAGGTCAAATTTGAGGAAACTAATAGAGATTCTAAAGAATTTGTCATAGAAGAAAGTAATTTAATCCCAAATGAGGTTATTTCTGAAACGACAACACTCAAAATGAATACTGAACCAACAGATCAGTTCATAAAAAGTCTTTATGAGTCTTCAAAAGTACTTACTACCATTCAGTCTGAGGATGTGTGCCAAAAAGTTATTGAGGACACGACTATCAGTACAGAATCGGCACTCCATGACACAGCTTGTGATTGGGAAATCGCAAAGACAACTGAACAATCAGAAGTGCAATGTACTAATAACCCACCCGAAGGGTCTCTTTTGAGTGAGACAGGGTTTGAAATATTGGAATTATGTAGCAACCAAACAAATCAATCAATCAAGTCTGAGATCTATGAGCTAACCTCAGAGCAGTATGAAGATTCTCTGCAGGTACCATCATCTCAGATATTGTACAGTGGCAACAGTGTGCCTGAAGAAGATACAGAGAAAGATAAACATGACATCAAAGATCAACCACCCACATCAGACTTGCTTTCCAAACCAGAAATTTCTGAAAAATCACAGGATACTCATAGTACGCTATTGATCACTAATCAAAATATAATTACAGAGTTGAGGGAAAAGACAGAAGAATCTGAACGATCCAACAGTTCGCTGGAATTTTCAGATATTCATCAAAGTCATACTGTAACTTTTGAGGAAACAAGCAATACAGATGGATGTAGCGATGTTACAGAGCAACAAGAAAAATCTGAGGTAAATTTTGAAAATGTCCAATCAACAGTCATTTTAGAAGAAGCTCTAACAGATTGTGCATCCCGAGCAGTCCAAGAAGGGAACAATGAAAACATGAGCAGTAATCGAGAACATGCTAATTCTCCATCTCCTTTGTACTCTGAAAATACTGCAGTTTTAACCCAAGATCAAACTGAGACACCTGTAAATAGAGAACTAGAACCAAAGCAGATTCCACATCCAAATGTGGTTGTTCAGGCATCACAACTTACACAACTTACCCAAGAATGTGAACCTGGTAAAAGAAGGAAAATGGGTTCAACCAGAAAGACTCATGGAAGACAAATCATTAAAGGTGACAACGAGGAAACAACAATAAATCTAAAAGAAAATATTGATGAACAACTCAAAGAAGTAAGTAGTATAATTACAAATGAGATTGATTCTGAGGCTGGAATACCAAGCACAATTTGTAAACCAAAATTACCTAATGCCATGCAATCTAAAGGTGCTGAGGATCAAAGAGCTACTGAGGACACTGTTATCAATACAGATGCAGTTCCCCATGATACATTTTATAGTTTGGACATTGCAAAGACAGCAGAAAAATTAGACAATCAAAGTACTAAAATGACACCAGTTGCAACTCCTCTCAGTAAGACAAAGTTTGAAGTCAAGGATTCAAAAGCTCTAATTAATGCAGAGGATGATATTAGTAAACACATCTTAAGCCCAGTGAATATATCATTAGAATCATGTAGCCATCAATCAAATACATCTGAAATCTCCGAATTCACATCACAGCAGTATAAAGGTTCTCTTCATGTACCACCATCTCAGACAACTTACACTCCCACAGAACCAAGTTCAACAGGAAACAGAAGAAAAATGGGGTCAACTAGGAAGACTGCAAAAAAGAAACCCACAGAAAACATGGATATTGACAATAGTGAGATTGAGGAAGATACAGGAAGAGATGAACATGAAATGACATATCAAGAAACATCTTCAGAAGTGATTTCTAAACCAGTAAATACTGTACATGAAACATTACATGATACTCATATGCCAATGTACTCTGAAAATATTGAAGTTATAACCCAAGATCAAACTGAAACACCAATAAACAGAGAACTAGAACCAAAGCAGATTAAATGTCCGCATCCAGATGTGGTTGTTCAGGCATCACAACTTACTCATGTAACAGAGGTACAAGATTGTGAACCTGGTAAAAGAAGGAAAATGGGTTCAACCAGAAAGACTCCTGGAAGACAAATCACTAAAGGTGACAACAAGGAAACAACAATAAATCTAAAAGAAAACATTGATGAACAAGTCATAGAAGTAAGTAGTATAATTACCAATGTGGGTGAAACACCAAGCATCACTTGTAATCCAACTGATGAGACAAAATTACCTAATACCATGCAATCTAAAGGTGCTGAGGAAAGAGTTAAAGAGGTCACTGTTAGAGATGACACAGACTCACTACTTCAGGGCATGGCTTTTGGTTTGGAAACCAGTAATAATCCGTATGATTCATCAGAAATCTTGAAGATTGAAGATAATCTTCAGGTACCACCACCATCTCATATTTCTCACTCACAGCCAAGTTCACCAGAAAAGAGAAGAAAAATGGGGTCAACTCGGAGGGCTGGTAAAAATAAACCCACAGAAAACATGCAAAGTGACGGCAGAGAATCTGAACAAGATGTAGAGAAAATCAACATAGACTCGAAATTACATGGCACAGCCTGTGGTTCTGTATTTATAAAGACAACAGAACCAGCAGAACCTCAAGTTCCTGGCAAGTCATCAGAATGGTCTCTTTTCAGTGAAATTAAGATGGAACTAAAAAAGGATTTGCCAAATCTCTGTACTACATTGCCTGAAATTAATAAGCAGATCTCAAACAGCCCACAGAATACTTCCTTGGAGACATGTAGCAATCAGTCTAATATATCAAAATTATCGGAATATAAATCTGAACAGTATGAAGACTCTCTTCAGTTGCCACCATCTCAGACCACATCTGCTCATACAGAACCAAGTTCTCCAGGTAGGAGAAGGAAAATGGGGTCAACTCGAAAGACCAGCAAAAAGAAAGCCACAGAAAACGGAGAAACCAAACAAGACACAGAACAAAGAAACAGTTGTGAAGCTAATGAGAGTGGTGATGATGAAAGGGAGACAGAGGCAGTGAGTGATACAGGCAAATTGAAAATCACAGAAAACATAAATGAGTCTGCTGAACACCATTCTGAAGTTCAGGATGCCTTTAAAGATGATCAGAATATCACAGCTGAAGAACAACATCCTCCAAGTGGAAAACGGAAGTTTGGGTCAAGGCGTACAGCAACGGGTAGCAGGCTAGGTGCAATTGCACCAGATGATAATCAGACCCAAAAGAGAAAAACAAAAGATGAAGACCCCTCCAGTCAACTAATGGTACATATCATACATTTTTATGTTTGCTTTTTTTTTTTTTTTAACTGGCATTCGCTTTAAAAAATATACTTTGAAGTCTTTTATAATTTAAATAGAATATGATTTGATATAATAGAATATGGTTATATCAAAACACTTTTAACTGTTTTTTTTTTTTCATTCATATTCACATACCATCACCATCAAAACACCATCTTCACCATGTGGTACCATAAAGCTTATTTGTGTTGACATGTTGCTGTGTAAAGAAGCCTCCCTGCCTCCACATATCAAATCATTTTTAATCACTCAGATTTTTATGCAACTATTTTCTATTTTATCTATTTTCTATATTATCTCTCTACCTCTTTCTGTATGAGAAAATATCTCCAGCTTTGCTTGATAGTAATAACTTCTGGAATTTATAACTTATATAATTAATATACAACCCTAATTCTGAAAAAGATTGGACACGTGTCAAATATAAAGAAAAACAGAAAGCAACGATTTTCAAATCGCATGAACCCATATTTTATTTCCATTAGAACATAAACAGCATATTAGTTCTTCAAACGGAAATGTTTAACCAGCTCATGGAAAATATGAGCCAATTAAGAATTTGATGGTAGCAACAATTTTTTAAAAAGATAGGACAGGGCTGGTTCACCACTGTGTAGATTTTCACTCCTCTTTTACCAACTGTTTGTAAACATTGGGGGTGTGAAGACTAGTTGCTGGAATTTTACAAGAGGGATATTTACATTTACATTTACATTTAGTCATTTAGGAGACGCTTTTATCCAAAGCGACTTACAAATGAGAACACCACAAGTCAGAAGCCATGGAGAAAACCAACTATACTGTAAATTCATCAAACCTGATTGTTATTCGATGCTGTGGCCCCTCCCCCCCTTTTTTTATTTTTTTTATTTTATTTTTTATTTTTTATTTTTTTTTATTTATTGTACAACAGGTATTTGTTAAAGAGATGCGTCTTAAGTAGTTTCTTAAAACTATTGAGAAATGGTTCTGTATGCCAGAGTCAGTGACTTGTACTGAATGCGAGCAGCTACAGGAAGCCAATGGAGGGAAGTGAGTAATGGAGTCACATGAGTTCGCTTGGGGGTTAAACACAAGTCGGGCTGCAGAGTTTTGAATTAGTTGAAGAGGTCTGATGGTGGAAGCTGGGATAGTAAGCGCAAGTAGCAAGTAGCGCATTACAATAATCAAGCCGGGATAGGACTAGGGCTTGAACAAGCAGTTGCGTAGCATGTTCAGTCAAAAAGGGTCTGATCTTCCTGATGTTGTAAAGAAGGAATCTACAAGAACGGGCGGTTTTGATAACATGATCAGAGAGTTTAAGGTGGGAGTCTATTGTGAACCCAAGGTTCTGGACCGAATCGTTTGGGGAGGTTGTGGAGCCATCAATTTGGAAGGTCAGGTTGTGATGGATTGAGGGTTTAGCTGGGATAATGAGAAGCTCTGTTTTTTCAATATTGTTCAATTCAGTCTTCTTTAATGCAGAATTGTAGTTGTTTGAATTGTTCTCTCCTGGATGGGCATGGGAACCCCCTCAGGACCCTAGTAGAGGATTAAGTGGAAAATAATGAATGAATGAAGAAATGTATTGAGTACAGAAGAACAGCATAAAGAAAATTCGCAATAAACAGGTCAAGAATAAAAAAAACATTTTAAACGTTGTTGGGTTATTCTCTTGTGCCAGTGTTGTAAGTGAAAATACAGAAATGTAACAAACCAGCAATAAAAAAACAACAGAAGAAATAACTTATGAATTGACTGCAGGGTTGTCAAAGCTTTAATAACTTCAAGAAATTGTAACTGATAACTGAACAATTCTGATTAACAAAAAAATTTGAGATCTCGTATCAGGAAAATTCATTTTTTAAATTTATTTAATAATTGTGAATATTTTTATATGAGTATAAATCTTTAAATGGTACTTTATATAAACTTATATTATCTCATTGTTCTTCATTGTTCATGATCTTTTT
The DNA here is from genome assembly GCA_019802505.1 of Corydoras sp. C115. Taxonomy (NCBI): domain Eukaryota; kingdom Metazoa; phylum Chordata; class Actinopteri; order Siluriformes; family Callichthyidae; genus Corydoras; species Corydoras sp. C115. Next base: position 2,463,032 of record JAFMOC010000072.1, read on the forward strand.
ATTGTTTATTACAGATATGTGATCCTTATTTCTCTCCAAAGTCAGACGCGGTCCAAGTTGGTGGTAGAATGGAACATAGGTATGAAATTTCTCTCACAATTAATTTATTGTTGAAAATGATGGCACAGTATAAACAGCAAATATTGTTATATATTCTAATAACTTGTGCAATGATTATATAGACAGGGCGGCACAGTGGCTTAGTGGTTAGCACGTTCCCCTCTCAGCGCTAGGGATTCCTGGTTCGAATCCCAATCTGGGTTTCCATGTTCTCCCCGTGTCCGTGTGGGTTTCCTCCGGGTTCTCTGATTTCCTCTTACAGTCCAAAAACATGGACCAAGGTCAATTGAATTCTCGATAATGATAGATAATGATAATGGATGGATGAATTATATACACAAATGTGAATTTCCCCAATAAAAGATTATCTTATCTTACAAACACCTCCAAATTATTAATAAAAAATCTATTCTTATTGATTTTACTAGTAACAGTGTTTCATCCATTAAGTCATGATCTGACTTTCAGAACCCTGATCTCACTGAACACCTTTTAATATCACAGTATGGTATAATTTTGGTTGTTATTTTTATTTATTAGTCCACAGAATGTTGGCTTTTCAGCTCTCTGAACTTAAAAGCACTCAAATACAATGACTTCCATTCAGAAACACAACGTAATGTCACCTTTTAAATTGCATTCAAGTAAAAAGTTTTTTTCGTATCAGACCAAACTGAAGGACACTGTGGATATACTTACTTGAAATCAATGCTAAATCCTCTCAGCTGGTCTGGGAACGCCTCGGGGTTCCCCCAGTCGAGCTGGTGGAGGTGGCTGGGGCGAGGGAGGTCTGGCTACTTCGGTTGCTGCCCCCGCGACCCGAAACCCGGACAAGCGGAAGATAATGGATGGATGGATGGAATGCTAAATGTTTTTACAAAAATACACAGAAAGTCCATTTACTGGTTTTGAATGATCCCTGAAGTTTTTTTTTATTATTATTTAGTGTATAATAATTATAATAATTGTTTTGTGTTATTTGTTCTCTGTTGAAGCCAAAGTGAGGAAGAAAACGCTCTTGTAAAAGCTGCAGATGTATCTACAGCATCTGGACTGGTTTCTTTGGATAACTATAGAAAATCTTTACCCCCTGACAGAATCACTGACGGAAGAAAGAAAATAGACTTTGAGGAGTTGAATGAACAAAGTAAGCACAATAGTATAGAACATAGATTTTTTTTGTGTGTGTAATTAAAACAAATTTTCACATTATGCAAACATGTAACCATTATGTATTTGTGTAGTTCCAGATTTTATACAAGCTGTCTATAATGTGATAATGGTAGGAAACAGCAATGTAGGGAAGACCTCCTTCATTAGACGTTTACAGAATGGACACTTCAGTTCAGATTACAATGCAACTATTGGTGAGTTTTGGGAATCCTGTATGGTCTTATTCAAATGTTTGGGTATTGCTTACTGATCTTTGTGCACATTTTAATAACTTTTAAGTTACTATTTATTAGTAGTTAGTAAATTATTATTTATTAAAAATATATTATTACTAGTTAGTTTACTAACTATTTATTTACTGAATATACACTTTTAAGTTTAACTTTCCTGTAATGATATGATCAAAAAATATGATATGATCAAAAACTTTTGATAATGATCAAAAGTTTATTCTTTGTTATTCATTTGCAAAAAAAATGTTAGATTTAAATCTGTTTCCTAAAAGAATGATAAGTTTGATTGCAGTTCAGACAGACAAGTGAATAATATTCTAATAAAAACAGAATTAATTAACTAAACGGGTGGCTTAGTGGTTTAGCACGTTCGCCTCTCAGCACTAGGGATTCCCGGTTCGAATCCCCATCTGGGTGGAGTTTCCATGTTCTCCCCGTGTCTGCGTGGGTTTCCTCCGGGTTCTCCGGTTTCCTCTCACAGTCCAAAAACATGGATCAAGTCAATTGAGTTCTCGAAATTGCCCCATGTAGATTGTGTTTGTGTGTGTGTCTGAGTGAGTGAGTGTGTGCCAAGCGATAGATTGACGCCCTGTCCTGGGTGTATCTGCCCAGCGCCAGAGACGTTCTCTCCTGGATGGGCATGGGGAACCCACCCGCAACCCTATTAGAGGATAAAGCGGGAGATAATGGATGGATGGATAGACTTACAGTCCAAATGCCTTTTGTGTTTATTTCATTTAGGGGTTGACACCTTTGTGCAGACTGTTACTCTGGGAAACAGAACAGTAAAACTATATGTATGGGACACAGCAGGCCAAGAGAGGTAAGAAAAGTGACAGAAAATCGTTAAAAAAGGTATTAAAGCTATCCATTGTTTGAGAATGTCTATTTGTTAAATCATTATTAGGTATCACAGCATCACCAGACAGGTCTTCCATAAAGCTCAGGGATTTCTGCTGATGTATGACATCACATCTTATGAAAGTTTCAAAGCCATTCGTGCCTGGATCTCCGAGGTTCAGGTTGGTTTTTGTTTTTTGTTTGTTTTTCGATGAACCTGGAATGCAAAAGAGTAGTTGTGTCATATTAAAATGACAATAAATGGCCAAAGGTCTATGGACACATAACCATCATGCTCAGTGAACATCCAAAACTAAATTCACGGATGGTGATATAAGTTCTATGGCCATCTAAGTTCCTTCATTTCTCTTTAATAGAATGAGTTCTCGTAAAACTGGCACTAAAATAAAAACATAATAAAAAGTAATTTTCTTTCCCTTAAGTTTGATGTTAAATTAAACATATCCTTTACTGAAACCAAGGACTTTAATTCAACTAATGAAGCTCGAAAAGTTTTCCATGTACTTTTGGCAATAGTGTGTAGGCTTCAATCTTTAAATGTTTACTCACAGCTCCATGTATAAAATATAACTTTATACAGGAAAAGGCTCCAGATGATATCATTATGATGCTACTTGGCAACAAGAGTGACTGTGATGCACGAGCAGTCCAGCTAAGGGATGGGGAAGATTTGTCGGAGGTAAAGTTACAACAATACCAATCAAATAATCACCACCAAAGTGTGTGTGACCTTATTGGTCTTAACATGGTCAGTTAAAATACAAGACATTATTTTTGTATTTTAGAAAAACATTGTTGGTCTAAATCAGAGATATGCAAAAAAAAAATAATAAAAAAAAAAAAACCTAATCAGGCTTTGTCACAACCACAGGAGTACAACATTCATTTTTTGGAGTGCAGTGCTGCATCTGGGAGAATGTATCAGAATCAATGAAGACTTTGGCATGGTACGCAAAAACATTAAAATAAATTTTAAAACCAATAAACATTACACTCCCATTTGGTCATAAGCATCTTGCTCACTTTTTGTACTTCATTACCTTCAGGTTGTTGGTGAAACAGAGAGTGAGGAAAGAGGAGGACCAAACAGTACTGCAGCCAAAGCCGCCACAGAAGAAGTCTGGTTGCTGTTAAAAACAAACTTGCTCTCTCTCTCTCTCTCTCTCTCTCTCTCTCTCTCTCTCTCTCTCTCACACACACACACACACACACACACACACACACACACACACACACCATCTGTACAAAACTGATGTAAGAATGATACATTTTACAAAAACATTTAAGATCTTAAAATTTTACATTTACATTTATATCTACCTTTGTTCAGTTTATTATTTTTTTTTACAAGCTTATTGTTTTATTGTTAATCATGCAATGTCAGGAATAAGGTTGTATAAGACTCAGTTTTTGTTCTCCATTGCATATTTTACAGGTATCCTCTAGGATTAATAATAAGACTTCAAGATAACATAGTTTTTCTTAACCTAGTCTTTCTGAGCCTCTATGATTCTTAAGTAAATAATAGACAATAAACTAAATGAAAGGAAAACGTGACTATCACTGTGTCACTAAAGACATGGAGGTTTTTTCTTCTGCGTACAGATTTGGATTTAATACAAACAATACAGGCATTGTATTCGTCCTTTTGGCTAAAAACAAAGAAACCACTAGAGGGCACTAGAGTCATGATGAATCAATGTGTAAAGAATCAAACGTAGACTATCACACCTGAAGTTAAATATATTGTATGTATATTGAGTGTCCACTTGCGTTTGGATCATATGTTTCTGCTTTAAATGCCAATAAATACAAATATTTCTATTTGCAAAGAGCAGAGCCTGTAATAAAGCTGAACTGGCTTATGAATATATTAATTATACTTTCATGTGATAAATATTTTTGCAATATGTAAATAAGCCTGTAAGCCAAATATGTCATTAAACAAAGGATTTAACATGTTTAATTATTATAAACTTAATCTAAACATCAAAAGGTTTTGAATGCACAATTTTCTGATTTTAAAAATTAGGCGGGGCGGCACGGTGGCTTAGTGGTCAGCACGTTCGCCTCTCAGCGCTAGGGATTCCTGGTTCGAATCCCCATCTGGAGTTTCCATATTCTCCCCGTGTCTGCGTGGGTTTCCTCCGGGTTCTCCGGTTTCCTCCCACAGTCAAAATACATGGATCAAGTCAATTGAGTTCTCCAAATTGCCCCATATAGAGTGTGTATGTGTGAGTGAGTGTGTGCCCAGCGATGGATTGGCGCCCTGTCCTGGGTCTATCTGCCCAGCGCCCGAGATGTTCTCCACTGGATGGGCATGGGGAACCCCACCGCAACCCTAATAGAGGATAAAGCGGGAGATAATGAATGAATGAATAAAAATTAGGCAAAAAGTATATTTTTTATATGCAAGACTCATAAATAAAGCAGCTTATAAGTCTTTGGATGAGTCACTGTCTTGAAGGTTTAAATATGTTCATTAATAAAGTACAACTTATGTTTAAATGTCCATCGATGAAGTGCAACCCGAGTATGCTTTTCTAGGAGGAATCGCATGGAGTCACAACAGCTTGTCTTCCATTTTCACCATTATTTACTAATTAAACATAAATAACATGATATTTTCACATTCTGATAACTTCTATACTGCAATATGCAGATGTAATAGCTGTCTTTTTTTATTAGACTCAGGATAAGTTGCTACCAAGTTGCTAAAGTTTTTAAAAAGAGTACATTAAGAAACTTAAGGTTCTGATTACATAAAAATGACATGCACATGACAGGGAGTTAAAATGACTAAATAGGACTTTATGTAATTTAATATTCATAGACATAACCAATTGTATTATCATCCTCTATAATAGTCCTTAAATCAAAACTAGATTATTATTGGGTGTATGGTGCCCAATTTTATTTTAATTATTTTTTATTTAAAATGCATGTATCTAAGCAGCACTGAATTTTAACCTACTAAATCTTTGTAAGTTTATTTAACCAACTAGGGCTTACCATTTTATTATTATAACCTTTGTCAAGGGTGGTACGGTGGCTTAGTGGTTAGCACGTTCACCTCTCAGCACTAGGGATTCCTGGTTCGAATCCCCATCTGGGTGGAGTTTCCATGTTCTCCCCATGTCCGCGTGGGTTTCCTCCGGGTTCTCCGGTTTCCTCCCACAGTCCAAAAACATGGATCAAGTCAATTGAATTCTCAAAAATTGCCCCATATAGAGTGTGTTTGAGTGAGTGAGTGAGTGTGTGCCCAGCGATGGATTGGCGCCCTGTCCTGGGTCTATCTGCCCAGCGCCCGAGACGTTCTCCCCTGGATGGGCATGGGGAACCCCACCGCGACCCTAATAGAGGATAAAGCGGGAGATAATGAATGAATGAAAATCTTGGTAAGTTTATTTAACCAACTAGGGTTTACCATTTTATTATTATAACCTTTGTCAAGGGCGGCACGGTGGCTTAGTGGTCAGCACGTTCACCTCTCAGCACTAGGGATTCCCGGTTCGAATCCCCATCTGGGTGGAGTTTCCATGTTCTCCCCGTGTCCACGTGGGTTTCCTCCGGGTTCTCCGGTTTCCTCCCACAGTCCAAAAACATGGGTCAAGTTAATTGAGTTCTCCAAATTGCCCCACGTAGAGTATGTTTGTGTGAGTGAGTGTGTGCACAGCGATGGATTGGCGCCCTGTCCTGGGTGTGTCTGCCCAGCACCCTAGACGTTCTCCCCTGGATGGGCATGGGGAACCCCACCGCGACCCTAATAGAGGATAAAGCGGGAGATAATGAATGAATGAATGAACTTTTGTCAACTCTACATATTACATAGGTTTAGATTCCAAACTCACTTTTAGCAATTTGGATTTTTACACTAATAAAGAGCAAACACTGGATTTTAAAATACATTTTATTTTGTGACAAATATAAACCGTTACATCTTATTTCATTAGCAGCAATTAAATGTATACAACTGTGACATTGGACAGCAGATCTGTAACAGATACTGAGGAAAAAATGCTACACATACCTGTATTAGCCATCATATTAAAACCACCAATATTCTCAAATGTAAGCTAAGACATAGATAAACTTTTGCTTTGTGTGCAGTCCTTACACTTTACCCTGTTTCTCAATGGCCATGTGCCTCACAGGACCGGGTGCGGTTTGGCTGGTGGATCACTCTACGGTGACGGTGTGTTGTGCTGTTACAAGTGGATCGAATGCAGTTCTGATAAAGATTGTATATCCATCAGTCTCACAGTTAACAACAAAAACAGGCTAACAGTGTCCTGTGATAAGTGAGGGAACAATGGAGGATGACTAACAGCAGCAACAACAAATGAGCTACTGTCTTTTGGTTAACTAATATGATAGGCATGTCCATCAGTGTATATCGTGCGATACACCGTGTTTCAAAAAAACAAACAAACATTCAGCAGAACTACTGTGACTGAGCCGCTCCTAGCAACGCAACACACCAACACAGAACGTCAGTTACTGCAGTGCTGGAAATGATCCACAACCCAAATAACACCGGTCTTGTGATAGTGTAGATGTGATAGTCCCAACTAAAAACCAACAAGCTAAACATATTCAACGAAGAACTACAAAGTGCATTTAAATGATAAATAAAACAGATAAAATAAAGAATAATTGCAAAAACAAGTTGATGATTTTAAACTAATGAAAAAAAAAAAAGTTTTTGTTGTCTAAAGTGTTATTACAAGGCAAAAAAAAAGGTAAAAAAAAAAGTTATGCACGTGGACTGATGCAGAACAAAGAAAGACAACTGTTGACCAGGTCTCTATAGCATGGCTTTTAAAATATGTCAAAATAAAGACATAACAGAATAGCAAAAGGAGTAGCAAAAAGACATCAATGAAAATAATGGAAGTAAAGTGACCTTAATTCCTAATAAACACCCATTTTAAAACATCTTGAAAACATACAGAACAGATTTTAAGTCATGTAACACTATATAAAAATAAAGGTGATGTTATCAAGAGGTTACTTTCCAAATAAAAAGATTAAATACAGCAAATCCTGTTAAATAACCGGTTTGGTATAAGGGCATAAACAGGGAACTTTCTGCCAGAATCTATGAAACAAATTTGGTTAAAAAAATTTCCTGCATTAAATAAACATGTCATATTAAGAATAGGATGTTAGTAATACAGAGGGAGGAGAGTGTATGTTGTACTGTATGTTTTACAAGAGTAAAACCATTACACAAAGGGTCAGGATTTTACTGAAAACAACCTCTATAAATATAAAACACATGTTTCCGTACTGAACATAATAAATAAATATATTTCTAGGTTTTTTGTAAATGGTTTTCTAATAATGAAATAACATCTAATTTAAATTAGTTAATTTTTCAGTAAATCAAAAATGATTGTTAATGATTATTATAACAATTAAAATAAACTTTTTTTCTTATCCATATCCCACATCATTATACTTTATTTACTACTATTGTTTACTACCGTAGCATAAATAACTAAGGTAAAATGACTAGTTAAAGTATTAAAAGAAAATTGGAGTTATAAGATACTATAGAAAATCAAGATGATATCATTAACATTATAAATCTAGGTTCATTTGGATCAACAATATGCTGTATACATATGTTTTTGACAAAAAAAATATTAATATGGTGTCAATTTTAAGTTACAAAGAAAGCCTTTTAAATTGTTGAATGGACATGTTGATCAAGTAATGGTTTGATTCCATTATGGTATAATTCATGTATTAACACAAAGTCATTTTGAGTTCGGAAACCAAATGCATACAATGAAAAGAAGACTTAAGCTTATAAATAGTACAAGCACAATGAAGAAAACATCTGCAATCCACTGACTTTGTTGAAATCCAGTTACCACTGAAGGAGCTTCAGAGGGAAGCATGTTGGTCAGGTTCAGCATGTAGCCCAAAGTCCAGCCAATGTCAGTGTCTGCCACCTAAAATTAAAACAGCAGCACCATCATCAATCTAAATTCAATAATTGGATTTAAGTTGGCTACTATTTTCTTTTTAAGGTTTAACTGGTTTGCCATTTGGAGCATGCGTGTATGCAACTGACTCGAACAGGTTCACCTTGCATTGTCGCAGGCAGAATGCTAATTTTAATCGCAAAATTTACAATTCTATCGAATCACATAAATTATTGTTACTTGGTAAATCGTATTTCAGGCAATGGTAAACATATTAAAATACTAAAATTGGGTATATTTGAAGCACAAATTTTGGAATTAGCATTATTCTGTGTGACTCACCTGTTTCTGAAAGCTGATTTTATCCCACGAGTTTTCAAAATTATACCCCTTAAGAAGAACTGCCATGATGTAATGGGCAGAACCACAGTAATCTCTTAGGTACTTCTCCTTTACATTTGGATTTTCTAACACAAGCTAAAAATAAGAAGAAATACATTTTAAGTTTTAATTGTTACACCAACACTTTTCAGCCATCATAGAATCAAAGCGATAATTACTCACAACACTCCAGGTTTTGTTGCAGAAATCATCTATGGTTTTTTTAACTTTTGGCAGTGGAGCTTTTGGAGCAAGACCAAGGAAGTCAAAAGTAAAAAAGTACGCGGAGAAAGCCTGCAATAAACATATTAAACATATTTTATTCAATATATTAATGCCTTTATCTATTTTATATATATATATATATATATATATAAGCGATTAGCATGTTCACCTCTTTTAGCGCTAGGGATTCTTGGGTGGAGTTTCCATGTTCTCCCCATGTCTGCGTGGGTTTCCTCCGGGTTCTCCGGTTTCCACCCACAGTCCAAAAACATGGATCAAGTCAATTGAGTTCTCCAAATTGCCCCATGTAGAGAGTGTCTGTGTGAGTGAGTGTGTGCCCAGCGATAGATTGGCGCCCTGTCCTGGGTCTATCTGCCCAGCGCCCGAGACGTTCTCCCCTGGATGGGCATGGGGAACCCCACCGCGACCCTAATAGAGGATAAAGCGGAAGATAATGGATGGATGGATATATATGCAGAAGTATTATATATATATAGACCTGCAAGTTTAAATTTTGTAATTAAATTGACATAAAAAGATTGTATTTTAGTTACCATAAATGAAAAGGGTATGAAAAATTATCTTTGTATTATGTAACTACAAAACTAAATATTTCACTTGAGGTAGAGTCTTTTTTATTAACATGGATGCAAGTGATCTTTCTTTAAAAAAGGCTCTTACTTTCTTAAGGGTGTATACAATGTGCAAATTTAAACTGCTTCAATATAAAGTTATACATACATTTGCATTTACTCTTTACAGTGATAACAATAACATACTAGGTGAACCTTAACTGACATGACAGTGCATACTATTATGGCACCACTTTTAGTTTATATTGGCAATCATCCATGTGCACACTTAAGAATGAGTAATGATTCCTGGAAATCTTTCTCTGCCATAATAGTCAGTTTAAACATGAAATATTTCACTTAGCATAAGACTGTACATTCTGCTGTCTGCTTGGAATCATGATGGTTTTTGTTGTTCATTTTGGACTGCAATTACAAATTTTGAAATATAAAAAAATATAAAATTATATAAATTTCATGTTTGCTGAGGTGCAATATGAGGTTAGCAACATGGCTTGCGTTAGTACGTGTATTAGTGTCTAATGGTCAGATATCAACAAACCGATATTTGATCAAAGTGCATTAAACACAGCCATATACATAAGACATTAACATTTGGAAATCTTTTCAGATAAAAGACCATGTTAAAAACTCCCTTCATATAGACATCACGGTAAAAATACTCACAAAAAATTCTCCATTGACAGATGGTTGATACACTCCATTAAAACCACAATCAGGGTATGAAGTACAGTGAGTTAGATTTAGGATCTTCTCCATCAGAGAGAAGCATTGTTGAGAATCAGCGGTCCCTTTGAATGTGACTTTTTGTGAGGAGTCAAATGGAGTTGGTTTGACCACACAAGGAGAGTTGTAAAGGTCCCCCAGGCTTATAGTTACATTGTAATTTGCATGGTAGCAGGGATGGTTGATCACTGAAGAACTTGAATTCTAGAACGGAGGAATAAATAAAAACATCACCGTCAACATCATCATCAGTAGCTCAGACTCATTTTAAGCACAGTTAATCAACTCCATTATACTTTCCAAAAATGCAAGTCTAATCAATCACCATAACATACTGTCTTCATACAATAAAGAGATTATGGATGAAAAGTTTGATAAATGTTATTATTTATCAAATGTCAGTATAGACAAAACATCAAAGTTTTTTTTGTAATTAAATCTCCTTTTATTGTATTTTGGAATGTGGTAAGTCAAGGGTATGGCTGGATCAAGGCAGCAGAGTAACATTCCTTTCAAGAACAACAGATGTCCTTTCCTTTTATTATTAAAAATATCATATCACCAACCTTTTGCAAATACTCCTGAATTTTCTTTAAAGCCTGGTCTTTTCCAAAGCACAGGTAACTATGCGTGTACAACTGGTACTTGTAACCATAAAGCTGGAGGTCAAAAGCAGATTGTGAGTCTTTCACTAGATCCTTTGGTATGAAGGAAATCTGTGTGGAAGCTCCACCCAAGTCCAGTGCTCCGAGAATGTTCCCAGCTTTAGGATGAACCCATTTGCCATTAAATGAATACTGTAAAAAATAAATAAATGTGTTTTTGTTAAAAGTAATCTGAATTAAACATTATAACTGTTTCAAATGTGCCATATCCAATTGCATTTTGCAAAAATCATACCAACATGCATTCAAAAATGTTTTATCTGACATACCTTTATAAAGCCTTCCAAAAGATAGTTGATGGTGATCCAGCCATATGCTCCTTCTTCCATCCCAGTAAGAATTTTGGCCCCACGAAAATCAAAGGGATAAGTCCTTAAAGTTTTGGAAACCTCTGTAAGTATTTGCTCTGACTGAGTTTGATTTACTAAACTGTGAAAAAAGAATTTCAATAAAGAGCATTGTTAGCTGTGACTTGTTTTATTACAAATTAAATGGTACTTTATAGGCCCAAAATGCAAAGTACTGTTATCAAAAAGCATAGACGAATAGCTGTCTAAGGGAAAAATGCAGTCTTTTGAAATGCCCTTTAATTTTATGTCCCTATTTTATATCCTTATGTCTTTTATAGACAAATGTTAAAATTTTACATTTTTTAACTGAAATTTGCTTACTAGAACCCAGTAAATAAGTAACTGCACAATAATAAACTTTTAGGACCCTTTTGACTATCTAAAAAAGTTTTACATTAAATATAAACAGAATGAAAATAAAAATAAAAAAAACTTCAGATAAGCAAAATTTTGGAAATAATTACTAAAACAACAATAATAATATAATAAGTGTGGAGACTCGTGTCATACTCCAACTCTCATACACCACAATTATGTACAAATGTTATCCAAAGTCCAGCTAATATTTGGTTACTGCTTGTTCTGTGGTGGAACTCTTGCTTTGATGAAAAGGGTACAATGACGGCGAACAAATACTACATTGCAAAACTTAACCACAGCAGCGGCAGTACTAAGCATTTTAGTAATGAGAACAGCCAGAGCTGAATTTGTATCTAAATGTATCTCTTTATCGGTTCTGTCTTTAGATCCTATTTAATATAAACAGACATTTATCAATTTTTCAAATATACAGAGCATTTCAACAATCCTTCAGTAAACATATTTAAACAAACAAAGCAAACTGTAACAGTGGACAGATCTTAAAGTAAAAGACAAAACAAAATAAGCTTTAATGCAAAACTAAAATGTGTTTTTATATAAAAAGAATGTTATTTAGATCCTAAAGGAACATATTTTCTTTGCTCCATTATATTTTTCTAATCTTGCAAGTAGTAATGGTGACAATAGTATTCATAGTATAGAATAATTAATAACATTTATTCCCCCTAGCAATCTGAATCTGATATATAAAACACAGTTAACACTCTAAATGTTATCACATCAAATATGTATCATGAATTTGCTAAAATTATCTAAGAGTGAATGTACAGCTTATATAAATGGCAAATTAAATTACTTTTAATAAAAAAAAAAAAAGTTTGCACATAGGATTTAACTGCTTTTTGGGCTTTGTTCTTAGATAAATGACTCAACGTAGTGATTAGGCCTTTATAAACCAGACATTCACAAAAACTTTCAATTAAATATTATATCAGACTGACTTAGAGGAATAATCTTATCACTCTCCTGACTGTGTGTGTGATAACGCAGATTGTATTAAATCTTCCAGCCTAACAATATTTATAGCCAAATTATTAGGTACTGTGCTTTATAGCGTGTACCATAAGTTGAAAGTATACATTAATGATTGCATCCGAAGTGACCAACAACACTTCTGATGAATTACATAACTTCATACGTTTATGGGGCTGGGCTTATAACGTCTTAAAATTCTTGTCATCTGTTCTGGTTTTCTTTACGTTTTTATTATTTCATGCTTTACAAAAAAAGCCAATAATTGAGACATGATATTCTGTCTGCATGGTGTGTTAATTATCAAGGTTTATAAACCACTCCTTAAACAAAAATAAAGAGTCCACAAACTTAGAAAATACTAGGGTGTCGTTACAGCATGGATTAAGGTAAGAGTGCTAGGAGGCCTATTTGAATTTAGCTTTTCCACTTCATTCAGTTTCTTAAAAAAAACAAAAATGACAAACCATGGGTCAAAACTTTAAATGCAGCACATCTTCACATTGATCTGCACAACACATATACAAGCATCATAAAGAAGATGTGGTTATTCTCACTCAAGAAGCCTCATGCCCGCTGTTGCACCCAGGTACACAGGTGTTGTACTTTGCAGGTTGGCTGGGACTGCTGCCATTGCAACATTTAAGCATTCTTTCAGGCTCTCTCCAGCACCAGGAGGATTTGCAGTGTAACTAGATATACCATCACCTAAAAACAGAGAACAAGGTTTATCTAGACCCATATAATATTCATAATGCTACAATTATTTATGTGATTACAGCTCTTTATAAATGCCATTATATTAATCATTAACAAGCTTTGATTGAAAATGTACCTTTTACATCACAGGTCAGAGTCTGTGAGACAATTCCTGTGTTGTTTTCCTTGTTTCCTGGCCACTGATACAAGAAGAGGGCTGTGTGTGAAGACCCAGCATCAAACACAATCCCATACTGAGGAAATCACACAGGTTAAATAAAGTTAGATTTTTTTTGTCCTAAATACCAGAAGTGTTGCGATTTATTTCTAGGTCACATAATGAACGGTGGCCTGTTCAAAACTTTACATTTAATCAAGTTCAGATGGTTTTTGTATTTGTTTTAGCAAACATTGAGATAGCTGATATTTCTACAAGTGTGCAAAAAGTTTTAAATAAATTATACAGACATATTTTAAATTATAAATTATACAGACAGAATTTGACATATTATGAGATATTAGGATTTGGATTTGATTTGACATATTATTTGCTATTTGCTATTATGACAGTGGTGTAGTACGTAGTGTATTATGTATTATGTAGTGGTTAGCACGTTCGCCTCTCAGCACTAGGGATTCCCGGTTCGAATCCCCATCTGGGTGGAGTTTCCATGTTCTCCCCGTGTCTGCGTGGGTTTCCTCCGGGTTCTCCGGTTTCCTCCCACAGTCCAAAAATATGGATCAAGTCAATTGAATTCTCAAAAATTACCCCATATAGAGTGTGTCTGTGTGTGTGAGTGAGTGTGTGCCCAGCGATGGATTGGCGCCCTGTCCTGGGTGTATCTGCCCAGCGCCCGAGACGTTCTCCCCTGGATGGGCATGGGGAACCCCACCGCAACCCTAATAGAGGATAAAAGCGGGAGATAATGAATGAATGAATGATATTGTCATATGACAATTACTACAACTTTTTTTTTTGTGGACTGGAGCACAATCATACTGAAACAGGAAAAGACCTTGTACTGTTCTCACATAGCTGGAATATACAATTGGGCATACTGTATGATTTGTGCAATGGTACAGAAAAAAAAGAAATTGAATAATTCAGAGTTGTATTACTATACTTCTGTTTATGTATTGTTGACTTTAAAACAAATATTTACCAAGAAATTAGCAACTCCTTAGAAAATAAAATAACTTTGGATCTGAAACGGAAAATCTAAATCTCTTTAGATGCTGAAGCCTTGTTGGATTATAGGCAGATTATTTTACAGCAAAAATATCTTTTGTGGCAAACAATTATTTTAATTATATTCTTTTGGATTTTTATTTGGTTTTCATTAAGACTCTATTTTCAAAACAAAATCTCTATATACTGTATATATTCTAGCAAATAATTGCTCAGAAACTTTTTTTATCAATATTTTTTATTGATCTACAATAAATTGTAAAGACTATTGAAAGCTGGTACAATCTTGACTATTAATTCGATGTAAGTAAAACTGTATTTTTACAAACACTTAAACAATGTTAAGTAAAGTGATGGTGAATAATGATAAGTAATAGTCATATAAAAGACCTTCATCATGTTTGGCAGGTCCAGTGTTCGACGGTTTGCAATGGTTAGAGCAAGAACGATCACAGTCATGCACACTAGGGCTACCACTGCAGTAAACAGCACTAAAGGTTTTGCCTGTAGATTCATCTATAGACATACACACACACACACACACACACACAAATATCAAAAAAGTTATGTTAGCATAATTAATGCACCAAAAAAACTGGGAAAATACAAATAAAAGCACCAGGTTTGTATTAAATAGCTTTATAACATTTGAGCAGTAGGTGTAACATTAACAAATGTTGATTCGACTGTAATGTAGCTATAAGTTAACTATTAATCCTGTGTTCCCAGTAAAGTTTGATAGTAAATGGACTCATAGAGCAGTAAAATGCCATGTGAGAGACAGATTACAGAGAAAAGAAATGTCTTACTGTCTGTGCTGATTTGAAGTCCTCTTTGGGTAACTATATCAAACACACTTCCAGTTAAATAATCTTGAAAAACTGAAAAAGCAGACAAAAAAATTACAATACACTGTTTACACCTGCAAGTTACACATATCCTCTGGCAATTGAACAGGTTTCCTCTGTCCCTGACTGTTTTCAACCAAGCACACAAACATGCGCACACGCGCACACACCCCCCCCCCCCCACACACACACACACACCCTTTTGGTTAAGGGAAGGAGCAAACTACTTTTCAGTTTTTTTTCCTCCTGCCTGATTTCAGAAAACTGCCGAATGACAGACAATAAAAACAATAAAAATTTAAAAACACTAGATGATGTGAAACAGTGTAAACAGTCCAATTGCTCCAGTTCTTGTTTCATATTAAAGTCTTTTATTTTGAACTAAAAATGTAAAAACAATAGACACATCAGTCCTCAGGTTTCTTTTGCCATGGAGTTTCATGCTTTATTGATTTGTCAGTGTTAAGAAAATATTCTCCATTATCTCTTTTAATTAAAAGCATATGTAAATCAGGAGGCTGCAAGAAAAATATTTTTGTTTCTTTGGGGAAACAGTACAGTCTTATTAGAAGGAAGACAAACATTTGTAAATATAATACAAATATTTAACAGAGGCCTGAAGGAAAAAAGCTGACCAAGCATATTATCTTATTAAAGCTCCCACAGGCATAATCCTGTATGTTCTACGACAATGTACCTTCCTAAAAACAGCATATGTAGATATTCAGACAATAGTGACCACGGATATTTTGCATTTAACGTATTTTATAAAGCAAAGAATTGCAAACATTTCATTAGCAAATTAGTATTCTCTGCTCTACAGAGGCAATGAATTAAAGTGCAATTGAATTAAAGTTTGATCTAACACAGTGGTACCCATCAGGTTCCAACTTTTTTTTTATTTAATTTTTTTTTTTTATGCAGTGCGATGTAATATACTGATTTTAAATTATGTTAATTCACTATGTGCAAATAGATTTCTATTACTGAGGCGTTTTTCGTATTATCTGTCTCGTGTTGACTTATTAAGCATGTAATCTACCTGAAGTCTTTTGATCCTGTGTTTCTGTGTATTGCTGATGTTCGAATTTTTAGCTTATTTGTCAATGTTTTGGACAATATAACTTAAATAAGATAAGAAATGGCCTCAAAGATTTGGAACTGTTGAAGTACCTACTTTGTTTAACTCTAGATGTAAACTGTATTTTTCAAATAAACAGCACAAAGGAATTTTAAAAAACTTAAAATTGTATTCCAAGCCATGGTCTGAGCCAAAGTGAAAGCAATGCTGTTAGTCAGGAATGTAGGAAGGAAATGGGTAAAAGATAAGCTTAAATGTTTCCTATTAAATCTTCAGATAACCCACATGAAATTATTAGTGTGAGGTTAAAGCTGCTAGAAGTAGTACTGGAGGTTATTTACCTATCTCTGCTATTGTGATCATGATACTGACTGTTATATTTTACATACATCTATAGGTTTCAGGAATCAGTTCAACCTTCTGTAATTGTCTGGAAAATCTAGTTATGCACATGGCCCATCGTATGCCCCTATGAAATGTCCTCACTATTACTTAAAGATATGCTGCTACCCTACAGCCTAGCTGCAGGCTTGTCTTAGTATTATTAATTAATTCATTCAATATTTTCCAATTAATACTCTACAAGGATTATGGGGGGGGGTGTTTCATGCACTGGGCAGAGACACCCAGGACAGGGCACCAATCCTTCGCTGGGCACAGTCACTCACACATACACACTATATGGGGCAATTTAGAGCATTTAATTCACCTTGAATCTATGTTTTGGAACTGTGGGAGGAAACTGGAGAACATGGAGAAAACCCACGTGGAAAGAACATGGAAACTCCACCCATATTGGGATTCAAACCTTGATTCCCAGTGCTGAGAGGTGAACGTGCTAACCACTAAGCCACCATGTTGCCCTTTCTCTGTATTAAAGGAAGTCTAATTAATTGTGTTGTTTTTTCTTGTTCAAAACAGGCCATCATTGAGCCTCCTCTAAAAAAATGAGCTAGATCCATCTGCACGTAACCAATCAATCTTGAGTCAATTCCAATAACAAAAATGCATTTTTGCACTTCTGCATTTTTATCAGATTTGGAACTCTGCATGAAATGGCTTCCAACTATGTCACTAACCTAATGTACTTTCATTCTCAAATCCTATCCTTATCATTCCCCAACAAAGTGGTCCATTTTACACTCTCCGCTGAGAACCAGATGTGAACATGCTTTTCCTGTTACTGAAAAAGGTCCTGTGACCACATTTGTCATGAAGGTGCTATAAAAATATCAATGCCTTGACCAAAAAAACCCAGGTTATTTTTTAAACAGGATGATTTTAAATATACATTTTACATCAGAAGATTGGAACTAGATACACCTACTGAGGGACTCATTTATAAAAATTAAAGCCTTTATGTGCAAATCTAAGATTGAAGCATTATAAATAAATAAATAACCAAAAACATATCTTCTGTCACTTAATGAAGCATTACATTTTTTTAATCTAAGAAAAACAGAATCAGATTAAATGACTCACATTCTCTCTTTTTACATTGTGGCAACACCATAAATTCTTTGTTTCAACTCTAATGATAAGCACTTAATGTAACAAGCTGGAAATCATTTAAGCTAATAACAAGCTGCTTCAGTATATTTTTAAGGAATGAGCAAATAAATGACATTGAAATTAACACTTAAAAAAAACACTTTGAAAAGCTGCCACACATTCTGCATTTTCGCATGACAAGTTTAATTTCCATTAAACTTACACAATTAATTTCCTGTGTAGCTTCAATAGAAAACAGTGTTTGCTCCCAGTCACACTTAATTGCCACATGGAGAACTTAAGCATTACACAAAGCGCGAGTAGTACAAACTGTACTGTAATAGATTAGATTACATTTAATCTTATTAAGTAGTGTTAAAGTACAATTTAATTATGGCTTTTTTTAAACAGATTATTTCCAACTTGATTCTAACACCCTACATATTAATTACCTTCTATACCAGAATACACACACAAACTTGTACTGCTTCAAAATAATTTAAATGTTTGGAAATGTTTGAAATGTTGAACAATATCATTAAAATTTTAAATGTGTAATAAATAAATAAATATGCAAATTAAGCAGATTTGTAACCTATGCAATAATAGCCAGATTGATTGCTTTTAAAAAAGAAAACTATGAGTTTCTTTAAAATGGACAAGTACTAATTAAAAAAATGAATAGAAAAAATAGAATAATGGAACATGACTGAAATCATGACAACAAAATAAATAAAAGAAAAATTTTAAAAAGGTTTTTATATCAGGATGCTACACACACACTACTTTTCTGCTGAAACTTATTGTTTTAAGCTTGCTTTTAAAAGTTTCTCAAAAAATATGCTGACTTTAAATAACTTAAAACAGGTGTTCATAACAGGGGCACAAATGCAAGCCTTTGCACCAGATTTTAGCATTTTCTTGGCACTTATTTTCTAACTCGGAGTATATTGGGTCCGATGACAATGTGACAATTATGACATTTTGTCTAACAAAAAATGGCAAATCTCTACTTTTCTGTTGAGCTCTCAAAGTACTCACAAGCCAGCAACTAACAACTAAAAGAAAAACTTACTCATTAATTTAACGTTAAGTAATACGATATTCAATTTCTGTTATAAAATAATGTAAATAAATTCTAGACTGTACTTAGGCCTATAGAGAACAACTGAACTAAATAAATGTGTGTATGTATGTCACAGTAGTGTGGTAAGTGCACTGATGCAGATAATGCAGGTGTTTAAAAAAAGGCTTTTATAGCAAGATGAAACAAACACACACACACACCCTTGTTTCTATGCATTATCGGAACTGATATTGTTTGTAGAGACTTGCCAAAACTTAACCATACAGACTACTACCCTAACCTAACACCGACTATAACTACAACCATACAACTTGATTTCAATTGAAAAATGAAAAAACACTGACAAAATTAAAACTAAATAAAAAAACAGTTTTAAAAAATAGCATGGCACAATTGCTTAAAAACAGTGAAAGCTGAATATATGGCAAAGAAAAAGGATGGTAGCATGGACGAACTAAGATGAGACACGTGACACACTGTTACTGGGTGGGATATGTTTGGCAGCTGATAAACCTTTTTCCCTTAAAGTGAATGTTACAAAAAATGGGCAACATTTAAGCAGATCTGACAAGAGCCAATTTGTGATGTGTACACAACTGGGTCAGAGCATCTCCAAAATAAAGTGATCAATATCTATCAAAAGGGATATAAGAATAAGCATGCTAAATCGGTAACAGGGTCATGGACAGCCATGGCTCATCAATAGGGAGAAAAGGCTGGCCTGTGTGGTAAGCTACATTAGCTGAACCTGCTGAAGGAGTTAATGTAAAGTGTCAGAATACATAGTCAGAGGGCCCATGCCAAGCACTGCACACTGTGGAAAACACCAATATTGGGCATGTGAGCATCAACCCTGGCCCACAGAACAATTAAAGAAAGTGACTTGGTCTCATTTATCACATTTTCTTTTACACTATGTAAATGGTGGGGTGTGTGTATGTATACATATGGCTATATATATATATATATATATATATATATATATATATATATATATATATATATATATATATATCATTCATTCATTCATTCATTCATTATCTCCCGCTTTATCCTCTATTAGGGTCGCGGTGGGGTTCCCCATGCCCATCCAGGGGAGAGCGTCTCGGGCGCTGGGCAGATGGACCCAGGACAGGGCGCCAATCCATCACTGGGCACACACTCACTCACACAAACACACTATGTGTCATGGGGTAATTTGGAGAATTCAATTTGGAGAATTCAATTGACTTGATCCATGTTTTTGGACTGTGGGAGGAAACCGGAGAACCCGGAGGAAACCCACGCAGACACGGGGAGAACATGGAAACTCCACCCAGATGGGGATTCGAACCGGGAATCCCTAGCGCTGAGAGGAGAACGTGCTAACCACTAAACCACCGTGCCGCCGCACGGTGAGCCATATATATATATGGCTCACCTAGCTTAACTGCATAAACTCATATGGTCATTTTCTTTTTCAAATAAGACATTGTAAATAAAACTAATAAGAGGGGTAACTTCTTAGCTTTGTAATGTTTTGCAGCATCTGTAGGGAGATTTCAGATTGGGCAGCTGTCGCTTTGTCACATTTTAGGTCGAAGTTCAAGTAATTTATTTATATAGCGCTTTTTACAACGGTAAATTGTCACAAAGCAGCTTTACAGAATGAAAAGCCTTTAAACTCCCAAAGAGCAAGCCAAAGCGACAGTGGCAAGAAAAAACTCCCTGTTATGTTGTTATTTTAAGGAAGAAACATTGGGAGGACCAAGAGTCAGTGGGGGACTCATCCTCCAAGTGCTGCTAAAGTATCGAAACAGTATATTCTAATATTTTGGGTATAAAGCGGAGGCACGTCCGCCTGTCAGTGTTGGGAAAGCCAGGATTGAAAGTACCAATCTGGGTGGAGTTTCCATGTTCTCCGTGTCCATGTGGGTTTCCTTCAGGTTCCTCCCACAATACAAAAACATGGATTTAAGGTAAAATTTAATGCTCTAAATTGCCCCATACAGAGTGCGTTTGTGTGTATCTGTGAGTGAGAGAGTGTGAGCCCAGCGATAGAGTGGCATCCTGTTCTGGTTGTATCTGCCCAGTGCCTGAAACATTCTCCCCTGGATGGGCATGAGGAACACCCCACCCCAGCCACCCCTAGAGGATTAAGAGGAAGATAATGAATGAATGAAACCATCTACCTCTTTTCCCCCTGACACGGGCTCTTTAAGGGACCTTGAAAGTAAAGGGAAACTTAATCATTAGCCTCAGCAGTTGATGGACAGAACATAAGCTAGTTGCTAGTCATCACTTCCTAAAATACCATTATGGCCCAAACCCATCCGGGTATTGTGCTGCACACAACCTTCCCTCATTCTTAACACTTTAGTAACTTAACACATTTGTTCAGACCATTTATGTCCATTTTCAGCAAATAATTTAGAATTATACCGGTATTAGACAGCTAAAGTTGAAAATGGACCCTCAAATTGACTAATAATGTGAAATGTGCTGGTATAAAATCTTTTTTGGTAGTAAAAATAGGATACAATATGATTTTATTCACTCCAACAAACACAAGTTTATGTTGCTCATTATGACTTGTCCTTCTTATTACTTGTTATAATCTCACAGTACAGTACTCTGGGGAACAGTAGTCTGTGCCAGTAATGGAAAGTTCCATGGCTGTATTATGGTATCTCAGGGGTGCACTGCACTACAGGGGAGGAGTATTGTTTAATGGAATCAACTATTATGACTTTGTACTTCGCTGTCTCACTTGTTGATGTTATTTATGTTTCACAGAACACCTAGAGTACAATCCCATGACTCACATTTGCCTGTTGAATTTTACAGCTAAAATAAGAGGTTTTGTTGCTGTCAGCTTTAGGAAGACTATTTATTTAAATTTTCAACCCCAGCCTAATTATTTAGGTTGACAACCCTTCCAAAGATACTTGTGGTCCTTAGTAAATAACAATAGTGACTGTGGATTATACATGCTTATTGCTAGATTTCTTATCTTTCATTTAAAATTTAATGACTAGCGACTGACAGAAAGCACTATTGCTCACTTTATACTGTCTCACAAAAATTTACGAACATTTCTTTTTGCATTAAACCTAGTTGTCTATGGTTGGAAACGAGTTAAAATTAATTTCAAACCTCACTAATGTCTACACACAACCAGTTATACCAGTTTTTGACACTTGATTATGATCCCACCTTTAAAATACATTAGCAAACATTAAATTATTTCTTTCTTCCACCGGAGTCATATCACTTTATGCTATTTGCTTTATACAAAATGGAAAAACTGTTACAGAAATAATGAATCAATATTTTTAGCTCCAGCTATGCACTTTGAATTACTAAAGTATATAAAATATTCTGTAAGTAAAATATTTATTTTAATGTTTTGGAAATTTCAGTGGTGTTTATCTAAGTCCGCTGTCATCCTCAACCACAACTTGGGCTGAACAAAACAAAGTTTTGGGAGGACTCCTCAGTGCAGTCCTCCGTTCCGTACTCTTCTGGCTCGTTCATCTCACCATCTCACGCATCAAAGTCCGCTGTTCCGGTCATGTCATAGCCACTCGCTCCGATGTTCAAAGGTCCAGTAAAGTCTCAGTCGCTCATGCCTCATTTCACCACACTGCCAGCACTCTGTTTGCCGCCGGTCCATCTCGAAGTCTACCAGAGGAAGCCGGCCTGCTCCATCTTCTTCAAGCTCTCACTTCTCTGTCCTCCGTCTTTTGTCGCAGGGTTCTTGCTTGAGAAACAGATTTCTCCACCAGTGGTCTTCATTGTCCTTGGAAAATAAACTTGCTCCCGCTTCTGACACCAATGTGGCGACAACAAGGAAGACGCCAGGAGTTGTTTCACCATTTAAGCAGATACTCAAATAGTATCATTATTACACACAGTCAGGAACACACTCTTACACTCCAACTATTCTTCTACCTCAAATGTAGCCCGCGCTCCCCATTATATACCCATGCTGCAAGGAACCTGTGGGAATCATTGCGATTGGTGGGGTTTTTTTGTAAGACAGTGACCACCACTTGTGAAAGGTCAAACAGATGGCTTTATACTGGAGAGCGTAGGACAGTTGGCTGACTATTTTGAAGCCATATGAATAAAGGCAGGAAGAAAACTCGTGGCACTGCAACCCCCCCCACCCTAACTTTTTGCTACTACCCTTCTTCACCTTAAGTGTTTTACCCACTCCATTGTCAGAGAATCTTGTCTGTATGTATGAATCATGTCTGCATGTATGTACATGCATGGAGTCTGGACAAGTTATGAGGTTTGGGCTTTGGCCGTTGCAAAATTGGGTGTTGGTATTGTACACTGTGTATTGGGTGTTGGTATTGTGGTTAAGGATGCCACCACTCAATCAACCACTCTGAAACAAGTCACAATGTACACAACAACAGTAAGTGTCAAGAGGTAAACACCAGGTTATGATGAAGCAAAACTCTAAAACTCTAAAAGTATGTGCTTGTGAATGAAAGACAAATTGGTAAATTTACTGAAAGCCGGGAATCTGTCTTAAGTGCACACGTGTATGACATGTAACATACTAAAGCAACATGACAGCACACAGAATATAGAAAGGAATAAACAAAATAACCTTGGAAATTAAAATACAGCCGGATAGTCTAAAAAGTGAAGAATAACAAACATTTTAAGAAACTAATGCGCTAGAAAAAAAAAAAAAGGGGGATATCTGTACATGTGAGATGTGAAATTACTATGAATATATATAAAATGTACTATGTGTTACTATTTTTATTTATTTTAAATAAAAATAAATTATTATTCATATAATTAAAATAATTATTTATTTTAAATTACAAAAGGTAGTAAGTGTTATGTTGTATTATTATATATTGCTTAAAGTGCGGTGGGCACAGTGGTTAACGTGTTTTCTCCCACAGTCCAGAAACATGGATTGAAGGTAAATTTAATGCTCTAAATTGCCCAATATAGTGTGTGTTTGTGTGTGTCTGTGTGAGTGTGTGACAGATTGGCGCCCTGTCCTGGGTGTATCTGCCCGGTGTGTGTTCTCCCACGGATAGGGTAACCCCCCGCGAGTAGAGGATTAGGTGAAAGATAATTAAAAGGTAATTAATGAATGAACGTTTAAAGTACAGAGTGTCTACTGTGGTTGCTGAGTGCTACAGCTCAGGGGAAAAAGCTGTTAGTGTGCCTGGTTGTGCTAGCTTTAATGCTCGCTTCTCTCGCCCACTGACCTTGCATCTACTGATAATATAAGTTAAGATAGTCAGTGAATCCAGTACTATAGTATCTAATCCTACAGTTTTATAGGTTAGAAAAAGAACTTTATAGAGCATGTTAACACTCTGCCATAAACAGTCATACTGGAAAAGAAAAGGCCTTCCCAAACTGTTCTTACAAATCCTAAAGAATTCAATTGTCCAAAATGCATGGCCAAGATTTCATGCAATGTAAGATTTTGTGACTATATTTTGTGATTTGTTACAATGGGACTAAATAAAATATGTGAATTAAATGATTAATATTTCAAACCAGAAAAGCTGTGCCAAAATAGTTTGTTTGTTTGTTATTTGGGCTGATAGGAGAGTCACGGGTTAAAAAAACAAATACTACTTTCCTAAACCTAGTTTAATAAATTTGAGCTAAATTATAAGGACTGCTGTTTATTCTAATCCAAAGATATCAAGATTGTATAATGCAAAATTAAAAAGTGCGTACCTGCAGTATTAGCTTTGCTTTCATGATGTTTTTACAGCGTGAACGAGAGAAAAGGCCACCTGAAACGACTAAACCTATAATGCTGCCCCCTGGTGGAGACAAGGGATAAGATCAATTTTAACCTCAGTTTATACTTATTATATACTTATTTTACGATTATTTTAACATTTATCCATCCCAACAGCTAGTTTATTATTGTATACATGATTCGTGATAAATAAATCAAATAATATGTAGAATTTTGACAATCTGCTGAACTCGCATTAAATATTTCTCATCTTTCAGTGGTATCTGAGTGCATTGTACTTGAGTTGCACTTGTTCAAGTCTCCCTGTTTCATCGTTGTTTGTACACTTTTAACTTTTGAAATACTAATTTTCTTTTCAAACACTTTGACAACGTTTTTTTTTTTTTTTTTACAGTCGAGAATATGAGTTGGTTCTTTGAATTAATGCATTTGAAATTGAGAGTCGACTCCATTCTGCGTACTGAGTCAATATCGCACAATGTTGCTAAACTGTCGCCAACTCAAGCATTAAATGATGTATTTTTTTGTCTCTTGTACTTCGTAAATAAAACATGCAAAAGTATTTTTTACTTCTTCCTAATGTTTCTTCCTATGAAGATGCGGACATCGGTCGTAGGCACGAGATCATTATGTAAACAAAACCTACATTATTAATGCTTTAATTGTCAAATCAAAGCAGGTGTTTTTAAACTTTTGTATATTTTAATGACTGTCGTTTACTGAATAAAATTAAGGAACTTATTTAAACGACTGCTTTAGAATCGAAATTAACTTCAGTTCCAGCTCTAACCCCTAGAGGGCAGAAATAAACACCAGGCGAGCTGAACCCACAATGAGAAACACGCCTTACGTGTGAGAGCTCAGAAATGGGACAGAAATATAAACATGTACATTTGTGCTTAATTCTGTCTTTCAGTCACTTTAAGACACTTTTATGACACTTTAGACAACTACTTAATAAGATTAATATCCTAAAGGTGCAGGCGTAATGGCGACACCGGCCCGTCGACTCCTCAGTAAATTAGATGGACTGTTTGCTGTTTATAAAGCTCATTGTGTTCACTGGAAACCCTTACTGAAAGGTTTGTTTTCATGAATTATACTCACAAACGTTAAAACACACGCAGAAAGTTTAAAAATATTTATATCTAAGTTTAAAAACCACTTAGTATGCAGTGCACAGTCTGGTTCAATTCCATTTGAAGTGATTGTTATTAGATTATATTACATATATTGGCATTTGGTCATTTTGGAGATGCCTTTATATCCAAAGTGACTTACAAATATCCCAACTTGGTTGGGGTCAGTGCAAAGGGTTGGTGCAGTCCCACCTGGAGCAGAATGGTTAAGAGCCTTGGTCAAGGACTTGCATTAGTAACTTCAGTTGACCTGGGATTTGAACCCCCAACCTTCTGATTGATAGCCCAACACCCTAACCTCTGAGCGGCATGGTGTTTTTAGCCAGTTTTAGGAAAAACAGTTTTGCCAATTTGAGTCCTCACTTAGTACACAATGAAAAGGTTAGGTCATATATATATATATATATATATATATATTTTTTTTTTTTTTTTTTTTTTTTTTAAGATAATAAGTAGCGTTGGTATGGGTATGGGAGAGGAAACCTTGGAGAGTCTTTACAGGTTGCATGTAACCAGGGCAAATCATGTGTGTTGCTAAATACAACACTCTGTGATATCTTTTAATCTTCAAAAAAATTATATGCATTAACATTTTTGTGTTATTTTATTAATGGAGTGTGTTTATGGAACTAGGAGCAGGGTCATAACATCAATTTTGGCCAAAAGTCTTTATTCGCAATGAGCATTCCTATACATTTCAAGAGTCTGAGGAGTGATTAAGGCTTCTGCTGTCACTCCACAACAAACTCATTCACAAGCTTTATAATTTAGGTGCATTTTTTTTCTTGAATATAATAAATCCAAGCTTTCTAGCTATACAATCAAAAAGATTTTGTAATTGCACTATGTAGGCATTATGCAGGACTACACATTGGATGGGGAGGTTGGAACAGCCAACAAGGATTTTATTTATTTATTTTTTTCTCTTCCACTAAAAACTGTACATTACACATGATAAACTAGAAATTTTGGCCATGATTCAGGGATCCAATCAGAGAGCTTAAATAGCATGAGTCACTATTTAAAATGATATTACTGGTTACTTTACAAAGGATGTTATGTTTCATAATCTAAAAAGTCGTCTCTCTTGCTCAGATACCTCAGGAGGCTTATAATCTGGCAGTAAGAGGGCTGTTGCATCTGCTGAATAAAATGAGGTTAAGGATTCTGCCTCACTTCACTTTAGGTAGGATCTTTTTAACAGAAATAATCTTGACAAAGATTGCATGTGTCTATTTTCTGTTTTAGATTTTATTAGGCTGGAATTTGCCTTAGACTTTTTTGGGAAGTGTAAGCTTGTAAACATAATCATAAACTTGAGACATAAGTGCATTCAGCAATCATTGATGTGTGGGATTGTGGGGGATTTAAGTGACCTTAATAGAGGATTAAGCGGAAGATAATGAATGAATATACATCTACACTGAACCCTGACCTGTTTAAACAACATTACAAAGAATTATGTGTCAAATGTTGGAAATGTGTCAATGTTGGACTGTACATCTCCGTCCCATTTGTAGCAAATTACTTAAAATGTTCGAAGATATTGTCTTAACAATTGTCAATCTGTGGCAGAGAGTTAATTATTAGCATTAGAGTGCCTATTGGATTATTCATGAAATCCATTAGAATTATTGTTAGGAGCAGCTCAAAATAATGTTTAATACTGTTTAATAAATCTTAGCTTAAAAAACAATTATAAGGTTTGTTTGCATTTAAAAGGCAAACTTCTTTTTCTGGTATGTTTTTGGAGGTCCAGTGTGTGAATGAGACACAGCGGTTCTTCCGAAAACTGGTACATGAAGTGGGTTTGGAACACCGCAATAATGCAGTCTGCACCAAGGTTCGTTGCACACGTCGAAAATCTCTGCTGATCATAAATGAGTGTAATGTTTTTTAACATTGGTGATTTTATGTTAATAGGCGGCACATAGTATGCATAGTATAGTATGATTAATAAAATACATAAAACCACAGCTAACACTCCTGAAGTTATTACATAAAACATATTACGTGAAGGCGGCACGGTGGCTTAGTGGTTAGCACGTTCTCCTCATAGCGCTAGGGATTCCCGATTCGAATCCCCATCTGGGTGGAGTTTCCCTGTTCTCCCCGTGTCCGCGTCGGTTTCCTCCAGGTTCTCCAAAAAGCGATAGATTTTGACGCCCCGTCCTGGGTATAGCTGTCCAGCGCCCGAAACACTCTCCCCTGGATGGGCATGGAGAACCCCACCTCGACCCTAATATAGGATAAAGCGGAAGATAATGGATGGATGGAATGGATGGATTTTATGTTATTGATGATTTTATGGTTATTTGTTGATAAATTAATTAAATTTTTGTCTTAATCTATTCAAAATCTTCATAGTTGAATGCTTAGCCATAACAGTCCAACGTTTGGACGTTTTTGCAGACTGTTATCGATCTACAGCTATCGCAACTAAGTAAATAGGTTCAAAATAATAGGTCAATCATGATGCCACTCTCCTGGAGCAATGCAACCAACACCATCCATTTATAAACTTGGCAAATTTAACCTGCCAAGTTTAAGATAATTTACTGTACTCCCCAAAGAGCAAGCCGAAGCAACAGTGGCAAGAAAAAAACTCCCTATTATGTTGTTTTTTAGGAATGAAACCTTGGCAGGGCCAAGGCTCAGTGGGGGACTGGCTGGGCAGCATCAATTGTATAGGACACCCATTTACAGAGTGTGTAGTGATCAGCTGTCCATTAAAAAAAAAACTAAATAGAAAACCTAAATAAATACAGTAAGGCCATCCTGCACTAGTCCAACAGAATTCCAGGTTCTGTCCAGTAATTGTCTGGCACTGTGCTCTGCCAGTGTGTAGCACTAACCTATTATTAAATATCCTACCCCTTATTATTTAAAATAGATGTTTGGATTAACACTCCATTTTTTTTTTTTTTTTTTTTTAAATGAACCCTTTTTTGCTGTTAGATTGCAAATTCTACTTTTTCATTTACAATTAGTCATTCAGCAGACACTAAATAAACCCAAGTGACTTAAAAATGAGAGTAAGCTTTAAAGATTAAAAGTAAGCTTAAACCTAACCTCCAAACATTATCTAGAAATTACTAAAGTGATTATTAAATGTATTCACTTTTCGAAATAGTCATGTTTCGTCCAACTTTTCACTGCATGATTATGCTGTACATAAACTTTATATTATGTAGATTATTAATCTCTATTGTACTGTCTTGACATTTCACAACTTGATATGTTGTGACTGCTGTAGCCGTTTTAATGACCCAAGCATTTTGGTCTGGAAAAGGAACCACTTTTAGAACGGTTCCACCGGACCATCCAACCCAATCCCAAGTCCGTTGATTGTCCATGAGCAATTGTGTGCAGATCTCATTATTACAGTGAATGTGTTGATATTTTGCGCCACGCCAGAGAGCTCTGTCAGATTAAAGTCGGAGATTTGAACATCTGAATCTTCCCTGACTACACTGTCAAGATAACGATAAAAATAATTTTTAGATTTTTTTGCACTTCAGTTTAGATTAATACTAACAGATTAATACTAATGTTATTTTAATTCTTTTTTGCCTCTGTTTGTAAATAACTTGGGCCTGTGATTTGTGTTTTTATGTGATTTAATTCACACTGCTGTCGTCTTTGTTTTTGTGGTTTTATGGAGACTTTGGGTGTATATGTGTTTAGGGGTATTTTGGAGGGAGGATGTTCCACCTCAGCTTTCTGCCACCATTTACATTCTTTTTCCGTTAAATGGTTAATTGCAATATTGATCCAAGCATTGCAGGGTCAGGCTAAGGTTTTTACACATTTAGAACGTATAAACTCTGATTTAGTATTTTTACATGAGACCTTCTCACTGTAAGTTGTATGTATCTGCCCAGCGCCTGTAACGTTCCCCCCCCAGTACAGGATAAAGCGGAAGATAATGGATGGATGAAAGATCTTGTATTACATAATACAAAATATAAGTATAATGATTTATTGTTGCTGTCATATTTGATATTTTACCTCTAGGTTAAAAACCAAGAGCTTTTTTTCCATTAAATTTGAACTGCTTTAAAGGATTTAAAAAAAAAAAAATAAAAAAAAAAAACATTTCAGGCATTGATTAGATGTACAAAAATTTTCTTACCTGAAAGCAGAAACATCGTATCCCAAAACATATCCTTCTAAAATTTTAAACCTTTAACATATTGGTTTACAGTTTAATTTTTTTTTACAATAACGAACTAAAATATGAAACGGATGTAATCTTTGTTCCAACACTGACTTCATAAAATCTCAAGCATCCGCATTTAGCAAAATCTGCGATGCCAAATCCATCAAACACACGGTGCGCAGGATTTCTGCGTTTAACTCAATTATGTAGGACAGTGTGAGTGAGTGAGTGAGTGAGTGAAAGATATTTGGGGTATCACTGGGACATAAAAGTAGGCACTACTTCTAATGCTTTCTATACATGGCAATATTATTTTTTGTGTTTTTTGTTAAATTGTCTACTTTTTATTGTATATTATGATTATTTAGTGTTGTTTATTGTTGATAGCTATTTAAAATGTCATTGCCAGATCTTAGACCATGTTCAATTAATATTACATTCGTAAGTATGCACGTTCTGTAAGTATGTTCATCAGTGGCGGGCTGTCAGGGCCTTCAAAGACTTCTCCGAATGCCTAAAAATATTTGAATCACAGACTAGGGAAAATTATGTTTTGTCCATGAATACTAATTACATAATTCCTAGGACTCCAGGATGAGTTTTGCTCCCAGTAGCAGTAAATAAGTCAGGATCAGGGGTGTCAAATTAAATTGCACCGGGGGCCAAAACTCTTAAGCACACTTTAGGTCGCAGGCCGAACAGGATAAACATTTACTGAACAAACTAAAAGAATATGTGTTCTGAACATGAATAGGAATATTACAGACAGTAATATTATTTCACAATAAATAAATATAAAACTTTATATCATTTAAAATACTTTGCTCGCTATAAAAATATATCTTGTTAAAATTATAAAAAATTACAACTACGGGCATGCTGCAAAAAAACATAAAAATTTTTTTAAAGAAAATTATGTTTTTCCACAAAAGTAAAAATAACAAATCAAAACATTGTTTTCATTTGCTCATGGGCCGTTTCAGAAAAAGAAACTTAAACCTTAAATATCTATAATAAGAAGGCAAATCTTAAAGCAAGAGCGCCTCTCAAAGGACTAACAAGAGTAATGCATGCCACTCGGCTATAGAACTATAAAATTATTTGTTATTACTATTATTTATTCTCTTCATTTATTAGTACTTTATTAGTAGAATCTGGCCAAGCGGAAGCATGTATAAATTAAATAAGAGTGGACCGAAAATAAAACCCTGGGGTACACCACAGGTCACTGGCACATTCTTGGAAATAATACTATTTCTATGTAGTATTTATTGCCTTTTTGGTGTGAGGTGACCCACTTTAGGACTGTTCCTGAAAGTCCAAACCAGTCTGCCAGTCTATATCTAGGAATTTTATGGTCAATGGTGTCAAAAGTAGCACTTAATCAAGAAGTAACAAAAGAGATACCTTTCCAGCCTCCGTATTAAGACGAATGTCATTATTGACCTTAATTAGAGCTGCTTTTGTGGCTGTGGTTGACTCGGAACCCAGATTGGAATTTGTCCAGGCTGCTGTTTATGGACAAGAAGCTAGAAATTTGCTTAAAAACTATTTTGTCAAATACTTTACTGATGAATAGTAGATTGGAATTTGGTCTGTAGTCAATCTGGAATGGTTCTAATTTTTTTCATTTTTAAAAGAGGCTTTACTGCTGCAGTTTTCAGTGAGCTTTAAAAAAAAACAATGTGTCAGATGTTTACAATCTGGACAATTTTTGTTTAGTTATAGATATTTTATTTATTTGTTTATATATTTAATCATTGTAAAAATTAGCACAATTAGATTTAACATTATTCAATTTGCCATTATTATTCATATACAATATTTTACAGTTTTGGATGATTACAAAGCAGCTTTACAAAAGTCTAAAATATCAACATATAAGATAAAAAAGCACATGTAATTTATCATTACAGTAAACTAAAAGGGTAAATTCAGTAGTTAGCATGCATTAAAACATGCACAAGTACTTTTCATTTTGAAAATAAGTAAGAAATTTACTTTTGGGTTCTCATAAAACAGTGTTACTGTTTTATGTTACTGTTACTGTTTAACACAATATATGCCAGTTAAAAAACAAGACCTTGCCATCTTTCCTGGGGAAAACATGGAGGGAGTAATAATTTAGTGATTTGCAAAAAAAGCTAATCAGGCTTTGTCACCACCACAGGAGTATAACATTTCTTTTTTGAAGCGCAGTGCTGCATCTGGGCAGAATGTATCAGAATCAATGAAGACTTTGGCATGGTATGCAAAAAGAAGAAAAACAATAAGCATTACATTCCCATTTGGTCATAAGCAACTTGCTAACTTTTTGTGCTTCACCACCACAGGAGTCTGGTTGCTGTTAAAAACAAACTTGCTTTACACACACACACACACACACACACACACACACACACACACACACACACAATCTGAAGAATTACACATTTTACAAACACATTTAAGATCTTTACATCTATATCTACATTTAATTTTTTTCGCAACTTTATTGCTTTGTTGTTAATCATGCAATGGAATAGGTTTGCAGTAATAAGCAGTTTATGTTCTGTTTTACATTTTACATGTACCCCTAGGATTAATTATTAAACTTCGTTTAATAATATACGAATAATTCGTTTAATAATACATAATACAAAAAATACATCGTTTTTATTAACCAAGTTTTTCTGAGCCTTTATGTTTCCAAAGTAAATAATAAACAGTAAAGTACATGAAAGGATAACACAAGTGACAATCACTGTGTCACTAAAGACATATTCTCTGAGTGCGTATTGGATTTAATAGTTAGAAATGTATATTGAGTGTCCACTTGCATTTGGATCATATGTTTCTGGTTTAAATGCCAACAAACATGAACATTTCTGCACTGGCTTATACATATATTATAGTTTCGTGTGTTAAATAGTTCCAAGACAAAGTGTAAATAAGCCTGTAAGCTTAATAATAATACTATTGAATTAAGTATTTACCAAGTTTAAGTTGTGATCTAAACATCGAAACTTCAAATGAACAAATCAGTCATGTTAAGTGTGTAAGTGTGTGAATGAAACAAGTAGTGTGGTGGCTTAGTGGTTAGCACGTTCGCCTCTCAGCACTAGGGATTCCCGGTTCGAATCCCCATCTGGGTGGAGTTTCCATGTTCTCCACTTGTCCGCGTGGGTTTCCTCCGGGTTCTCCGGTTTCCTCCCACAGTCCAAAAACATGAATCAAGTCAATTGAGTTCTCCAAATTGCCCCATATAGTGTGTTTATGTGTGTGAGTGAGTGTGTGTGCCCAGCAATAGATTGGCACCCTGTCTTGGGTGTATCTGGCCCAGTGCCCGAAACGTTCTCCCCTGGATGGGCATGGGGAACCACCCCGCGACCCTAATAGAGGATAAAGCGGAAGATAATGGATGGATGGATATCATATAGTCTGTCAATGACTTGCAACCTGAGTATACTTTTCTAGGAGGAATCTCCTAAAATTACTTCTGGGGGGCTGACAAAATAAACCCCAATACAAACTAATTCTGTTGTATTTTGTTTACACCATATATATACCATGTATATAGTTCACACCATATATTAATACAATAAATAATGAATGTAGGAACAGCTCATAACCTTATCTTTAAAGCATGACCAGCTATTGGTCCTGCATTTTGCACAGAATGGTTTAAAACAATTTGGAGTTTGTGCATAGTGTGGCAAGAACTTACCTCCCACTTTAAACTGTTGTCATTACAGACTCACACAAAAACCACCAAGAACTTACCATTTTATTATTAAAATCTTTAACAATTCTACTTATTTCATAGGTTTTTATTCCAAACTCGGTTGTATTTAACTAATTTAACAACTAGATTTTACACTTATAACCAGCAAACAACATCAGAATTCAAACAAATTTTATTGAGTGACAAATTTATTTCATTTGCAGCAATTAAATGTTTACACACTGACACTGAACAGTAGACCTGTAACAGATAGTATACACAAAAGCTACACCTTTGTACTATAATATAAAAACCACCAACATATGTCAAATTTTAGACATAAATAAACTATGTTATGTAAAAATAAAGACATGACAGAGTAGCAAAGCCACATCAAATCAAATCCTAAATGGAAACTAATTTGGTCAAAACTACCAATAAATATACAAAAATATTTTTTATAAATTTTAAAATCTAGATGAGATCATTAACAATATAACACCAGGTTTACTTGGAGCAAACAATTAGCTGTATATAAGATTTATATACAGCTATATAAGATTTATATACAGCTATATAAGATTTATATACAGTTATATAAGATAAGTATTTCTGACAAAGTTAGATTTAACTTAATCTAGGAACCAATAATGCAAATTCAGAATGAATATTAAAATTTTATGAGCAATGTGTCAATTTTAGGTTGCATGATAAAGCCTTTTTTTAGTAATGTTGAATGATTGGGTTTGATTCCACCATAGTCTAATTTATGTATTCAATTTGTGCTTGGAAACCAAATGCATACAATATAAAAAAGACTTAAGCTTATAAATAGTACAAGCACAATGAAGAAAACTTCTGCAGTCCACTGACTTGGTTGAAATCCAGTTATCACTGAAGGAAGTTCAGCGGGAAGCATATTGGTCTGACTCAGCATGTAGCCCAAACTCCAGCCAATGTCAGTGTCTGCCACCTAAAATTAAAACAGCACCACCATCATCAATCTAAATTCAACAACTGGATTTAATTTGGCTAGTTATTTTTTAATGTTTAACTGTTTTGCCATTTGGAGCATGTATGTATGCAACTGTCTCGAACAAGTTCACCTTGCAATGTCACAGGCAGGATGCTAATCTTAATTTGCAAAATTCTGTATGCCTGAATATTGATGCAATAACTGACACTTCTGTCAAATCACATATGAATTATTGCTACTTGGTATGTCTTATTACAGACAATAAAAAAACACTCAAGAGAATGAACCAAATAAAATACTGCAATTGGGATGTTTTAGCACAAATTTTGGAATTAGCAATTATACTGTGTGACTCACCTTTTTAACAACACGGATTTTATCCCATGATTTATCATCAAATTTAAACCCCTTTAGAAGAACTGCCATGATGTAATGAGCTGAAGCACAGTAATCCCTTAGGTACTTCTCAACTTTCACTTCATTAATATATGTTGACAGAACCTAAAAAAAAAAAAAAAAAAAAAAAACAATTTTAAGTTCAATTTGTTACACCAACACTTTTAAACTATCATAGAATAAGAGCTATGATCACTCACATCATTCCAGGATTTGTCGCAGTAATCAATTATGGTTAATTGTACTTTTTGCAGTGGAGCATTTGGAAGCAGACGAAGGATGTTAAAGGTATTGTAGTATGAAGAGAAAGCCTGCAATGGACATATTATAGTTTTCATGCAATACTTTTACATTTTTTATAATCCAATTAAATTGACATTAAGATGTGATTTTAGTTCATATATAAGCATAAATGAAATTAGTATAATTATCTTTTGAAGAATGTAAGAATGAAGCTTTTTTATAACATGGATATGTTACCTTTTTGTTAAAGGTTTTTTTTTTTAATTTTCTTGAAGATTGTCATAGGGGGCACATAATAAAGATTTTTAAACTGCTTCAATATTCAGTTTAGATTATACAGGGCCCTCAATTTAAATGACAGTACAGTACATATTATTCCTCCACCTTTGTTGGCAATCATCCTTGTGCATATGTAGGGAATATTAATGATTCAAATCATTTTCTTCAAGTTCAAAACTCTTCAAGTTCAAAAGAGAAAAACTTTCTGGTGTTACTCAGTCTCCTGTTGGTGACCTTATTGTATATTTAAATTCATGTGTCAATAGAATCTTTGCAAGGTCTTGTATTTTATAACATGCTCCTTCTCTCTGATTATCTTTGGTTTATGGTTTTTCGGTTTATGAACTTTTGATTGTATTTTTGGATTGTTTGCCCAGATCTTTTGTTTATTTTTCTGGATTCTGGACCTGCACTTGACTTCCACTTTGAGTATTTGTGACCTTATTGACAATTAGACTGTACATTCTGCTATCTGATTGGATTCACAATTGTTTATATGGTTCACTTTTTAGACTGCAATCTCATAGGTTTATTTTTAAAATGAAATAAATGTAATGTTTGTTTTCAATATTATGTTAGCAAAATGGCGTATGTTAGTCAGTGCATTAGTGTAATGGTCAGATATCAATAAACCGATTTATCAAAGTGCAATAACGCAGTCATATCCCTCAGACATTGGTAACATATGAAAATCTTTTCAGATAAAATGTATCTGTAATGACAGTGTTAAAAAAAACATATTTGATAGAGACATAGGTGAAAATACTCACATAAAATTCTCCATTGACAGGTGGTTGATATACTCCATTAAAACCACATTCAGGTTCTGTTGTACATTTGCGTAGATTTAGGATCTCCTCCATCAGTGCAAAACATCTTTGAGATTGAGCTACTCCTTTGAATGTGACTTTTTGTGAGGCATTAAATGCAGTTGGTTTGACCACACAAGGAGAGTCGTAAAGATCCCCCAGATCCATAGTTATATTGAAACCCACATGATAGCAGGGATGGTCGATGACTAAAGAAATTGAATTCTAGAATAGATGAATAAATAAAAACAGATTAAAAAACATCAGTCATCAACAGTAGTTCAGCCTCATTTTAAATTAATCAGCTTATTATAATTTCCAAAAATGTATTGTCTTCATTCAACAAAGTGAATGGGAATAAAAATAATGTTATTATTGACCAAATGTCAGCACATAGACATAACATCAAAGTATATTTTATGATTAATCTTTTTATTGGGTTTTGGAATGTGGTAAATCAAGGGTATGGCTGGATTAAGGCAGGGGAGTTATATTTCTTTTAAGAACAGATACCCTTTTTCTTTTTATTACTAAAAAATCATATCACCAACCTTGTGCAAATACGCTTGAATTTGCTTTAAAGCCTGGTCTTTTCCATAGCACAGGTAACTTTGTGTGTACAACATATACGTGTTACCATAGAGCTGGATGTTAAAAGCTTTTGAGTCATTAATTGGATTTTTGGCATGAAGGAAATCTGTGTGGAAGCACCACCCATGTCTAGAGCTCCTACAGTGTACCCAGCTTTAGAGTGAATCCATTTTCCACTGAATGAGTACTGTAAAAAAAAAATGAATGTTTTTTATTATTTAAGGTAATCTAAATTGAGGGTTATAAACTGTTTAATATGTGCCATATCCATTAATATTTTGCAAACATCATACCAACATGCCAACGACAATGTAATTATTATGTATTTATACATTAAAGTTTGATTTGACACACCTTTATAAAGCCATCCAAAACATAGTTGATGGTGATCCAGCCATATGCTCCTTCCTCCATCCCAGTGATAATTCTGGCCCCACGAAAATCAAAGGGATAGGTCTTCAGAGTATTGGATACCGCTCTAAGTATTGCCATTGACTGAGTTTGATTTGTTAAACTGTGGAAAAGTAATTTCAATAGAGAATTGTTAGCCGTAATTCGTTAAACTGGACTTTACAGGCTTAATTCCAAATGTAAACTATTGTTGTTTAGCAGAAAGTATAGATGAATAGCTGTCTAAGAGAAAATTTTACAATATATTTTACTATAGTTACACACACATATATATATATATATATATATATATATATATATATATATATATATATATATATATATATTTTTTTTTTTTTTTTTTTTTTTTTTTTTTTACTGAAGCATTAAAAACACATTAAATAAATAACCGCACAATAACAATACTTCTTTTTTGACTTTCTAAGCAAATGTTGCTTAAATTAAGAATTAATCAGAGAAAACTTTAGATTACCAAAAAACACTGTGAACCATGTTGAAATGCTTACTGGTAATGTAATAGTAATCTAAAATGTGTGAAGTCATAACTCATATACTACAATTATGTGCAAATGTTTTCCAAAGTCCAGCTAGTATTAAAATACTTCTTGTTCTGTGATGGAACTTTTACTTTGATGAAATGGGTACGACAACTAACAAATATTACATTGCAAAATGTAACCACAGCAGCAGCATTTATAAGCATTGTAATCATAAACGATAAATGCCAGAGCTGCATTTAGATCCATTTATTTGTCTTCATCAGTACTGCCTTTAGATCCTCAATAATTTATATAAACATTTACTGATTGAAAAATATACAAAACGTTTCTACGATCCTTCAGTAAGCATTTGAACAAAGTAAACTGTAACAGGACACTAAAATACTACATAATATGAGCTTAACTGCAAAACGAAAAAATGTATTTGTGTAGAAGAAGCATGTTATTTCAATCCTGGAATAACATCATTCATTTGTTCTTCCATCCATCCATCCATTATCTTCCTCTTAATCCTATATTAGGGTCGCGGGGGGGTTCCCCATGCCCATCCAGGGGAGAATGTCTCGGGCGCTGGGCAGATACACCCAGGACAGGGCGCCAATCTATCACTGGGCACACACTCACTCACTCACACAGACATACACACTCTATATGAGGCAATTTGGAGAACTCAATTGACTTGATCCATGTTTTTGGACTGTGGGAGGAAACCGGAGAACCCGGAGGAAACCCATGCGGACACGGGGAGAACATGGAAACTCCACCCAGATGGGGATTCGATCCGGGGATCCCTAGTGCTGAGAGGCGAAGGTGCTAACCACTAAGCCACCGTGCCGCCCTCATTTGTTCTTTAATATTTTATTATAGTCTACTAGTAGTGATGGTGAAAATAGTACGCATAGTATAGTATGATTAATAAAATACATAAAACCACAGCTAACACTCCTGAAGTTATTACATAAAATATATTACGTGAATTTGCAGAAATTGTGTAAGAGTAAATGTATTGCTTTTGTATATGTCAAAATAAATTGTCCTTTATATAAAACTATGTTTGCTTATAGGATTTAGCTGCTTCTTGGAATTTGTTCTCATACATTTATAAATAACTCTACGCAGTGATTAGTTTTTTTATAAATCAGCCATTCACATGTACTTCCTATTCCTATTAAATATTTCAGACTGACTCAGAGAAATGTTATCATTCTTCTGACTGTGTGTAATAATGCTGCTGATTGTAGTAATCCAGCCTAACAATATTTGAAGCCAAATTATGTGGCACTGTGCTTTAT
Organism: Corydoras sp. C115; assembly: GCA_019802505.1. Classification (NCBI taxonomy): domain Eukaryota; kingdom Metazoa; phylum Chordata; class Actinopteri; order Siluriformes; family Callichthyidae; genus Corydoras; species Corydoras sp. C115. Next base: position 2,502,224 of record JAFMOC010000072.1, read on the forward strand.
AGTGTGTATCATAATTTGGAAGTGTACATCAATGATTGCAGCTAAAGTGACTTTGAACTACTGATAAATTACGTAACTCTACTCATTTTTTGGGGGTAGACTTACTGCATTATATGATGCATTATAAGTGTATTCATAAAGCTTCATATAGTATTCATAACACATTTGCTAATGTACATAGCTGTTCATAATCATAGTCATAAACTGTTATTATAATTTGAGATGAGGCTTTATAACACAAAGTGACATAATGCATTATAATATGAACTTATTTAAACATTTGATTCTTTGGATGTTTAGACATTCTTATTTAAAAGAAGATTAACTTTACTTTAAGTCTGAAAAGAGCATTTACAAGGTTGTATAAGTCATCATGTACTATGTACTATGTATGCAGTCTCTTTTAAAGAGGTAATTAATGACTTTTAATGAATTAATGACTAAAACACTTTACTTTATGCCTGTAAAGAAAGCTTATAATGTTTTATAAACAATTATGAGCACTTATAAAGTCATTTTTAGGAAAATGGTAAGCTAAACAAAAACATAAGGCTTTATTTTGCTGGTTTCTGTAATAAGTTGATGAACAGTTCAAATATATAACTTATAATGCATTATGCCACTTTATGTTATAAAGACCATTTATGGCATGTTCTTATAACAATAAATTCAATCATTTACAGCTATGGACATTAACAAAGGTTTATGACAAGCATAATAAAGCATTGTGAATACTTTATAAAACTTTATAAATGTGTTACTTATGCATTATAAATATCAAATTTCGGTAAATTGTTACTGAAAAATCTAGCCCGTGTCTACAGCATATGTTAAGGTGCTAGAAATATACTTGAATTTAGATTTGCCACCCCAGTCAGTTTGACAAAAATAGGATTTTTTTTCAAAAATAAAACAAACCAAAGCTGACAAACCAGGGGTCAAGAGCTTAATGTAGTACATCTTCATTTTGATCTGCACAACACATATGAAAGCGGTCATAAGATGTGGTCACTCTCACCCAAGGAGCCTCATGCCTGCTGTTGCTCCCAGGTACACAGGGGTTGTACTGTGCAGATTGGCTGGAATCACTGCCATTGCATCATTTAAGCAGCTTTTTAGGCTCTCTCCAGCAGCAGGAGGATTTTCATTGTAACTAGAAATACCGCTACCTAATAACAGAGAACAAGGTTTATCTACACCAGTATAATATTCATTGTGCTACAATCATTCTTGTGATTATAGCTCTTTATTTCTGCATTTTAAGACAATTAAATGCCATTAATTTTAATCATTAAAAAGCCTTGAGTTAGAATATACCTTTCACTCTACATTCCAGAGTCTGTGAGACAATTCCTGTGTCGTTTTTCTTGTTTGCTGGCCACTGATACACGAAGAGGGTTGTGCGTGAAGACCCAGCATCAAACACAATCCCATACTGAGGAAATCACACAGGTTAAATAAAATAAGCAATTTTTTCTTAAATACAGGAAATGTTGCTATTTATATTTAGGTCACATAATGTAAGGCATGTTTTAAAACTTTACAAATATATTATTAAATATTAAATCAAGTTCAGATGGTTTTTGTATTTGTTTTAGCAAGCATTGAGACAGTTCAAAATTTCTAATTTAAATACATTATACAGAACTGTACACCTACATAAGCCTTCATGACATAAATATCATATGACATGTATAACACTGTTTTGTGGACTGGACCACAGTGATGCTGGAACAAAAAATGGTCTTCCTTAAAATGTTCATACATTGCAGGAAACATACAACTGAATGCATAAGTTTATACATCTGTTGCAATAGGATGGAAAAAACTTAATGATGAAGATGTGAATGATTAAGATGTGTGTTACTAGACTTCTATTCAAGTAGTGTTAATTTTAAAAGAAGTATTTACCAAGAAGTAAGCAACTACTTAGAAAAAAAAAACTTGGGATCTGAATCTTTGGTTAAATCCCTTAAGGTGTTGACGCCTCGTGGGATTATAGACAGCTTTTTTTGTGGTCAAAATTATTTCCACACCAAGGTATGCCTTACACCTTGATTATTTTCAACATAAATTTAATAATATATTATTTTATTTTTCTTTGGTTTTCATGAAGACCATATTTAGTGACTTAAAATGTACTTTTAAACAATTACTATTTAGTACAGTGATAAAGAACCTTCAATTTGTCAGGCAGGGTCATTGTTTGACGGTTTGCAAGGGTTAGAGCAAGAACGATGACAGTCATGCCCATTAGGGCTGCCAGTGCAGTAAACAGCACTACAGCTTTTGTTTGTAGGGCCATCTGTTGACACACACACACACATATATCAAAATAGTCATGTTAGCACAATGTACCAAAAAGCCGGAAAAATACAAAGAAACATTTATGTCTGTATTAAATAAACAGCCTTTTAAAATTTGAGTAGTAAAACATATTAATAAATGTTGATTACACTGTAATGTAGCTATAAGTTAACTATTAATCCTGTGTTGCCAGTGTGAATATAATAGTTAATAGGCTCATAGGACAGTAAAATGGCATGTGTGAGACCGATCACAGAGATTGTCTTACTGTCTGTGCTGACTTATAGTCCCCCCTCTGGGTAAGTATATCAAAAACACATCCAGTTAAATATTCTTGAAAATCTACAAAAGCAAACAAATATTTTCAAGGCACCATTTACACTTGCGAGTCACACACACAACTCTGGCAATTGAACTGGCTACTTGACTTATGTGTTTTAAATGTGCTATTGAAAATAAATGTATTGACTCAGGTGATTTTTTTAACAGAATGACTTTAAATATAATTTGCAATTGAGGGCATCATTTATAACAAACTAAGCAAATCTAAGATTGAAGCATTATAAATACATAATCAAAACACATACATTTTCTATCACTTTAAAAAAAAATGTAACACTTAAAGTAACAATGCCACACATACATCCCTTTTGCATGTTATGCTTATTTTTATTTCTTGTCAACTCCAATTCCATTCTATTAAATTGATTTCCCGTTTCCTTTTTCTATTTAACAAAACTGTGTTTTCTTCCAGTTATACTAAATTGCACACTTAAAAACGTAATTGCAAATAGTGAGTAGTGCAAACTGTACTGTAATATATCCTTGATTTTCATTAAAGTATATTTAATCTTATTAGGTATTTATTCATTCATTCATCTATTCATTATCTTCTGCTTAATTCTTTACTGGGGTGTTCTCATGCTCATCTGAGGGAGAAAATTATGGGCACTGGGCAAATACAACCAGGACAGGGTGCCAATCTATTGCTGGACACACACTCACACACAGAGACTATATAGGGGCAATTTAGTGCAGCTAATTTAACTTCAATCCATGCTTTTGGACTTTGGAAGGAATCCACAGAACCTGGAGGAAAACTGTGTGGACATAGGGAAACATGGAAACCCCCCAGATTGCAATTCGAAGCTGGATCCCGAGTGCTGTGAGGTCATTTCTTAAGGAGCTCTGTACAATACAATATCTTCACTTCACGAGAATAGATTTATATGTCTTTGTAACTAACTCATATGTAATCATGGCATTGATGCATACACATTTCATTTCTAAAAAAAAAAAAAGCCCTTCTAAAAGCCCTTCCTTCCCTGTGTTCAATGTTGGATCTTGCTTATGTGTTATGTTATGTCATGTTGTGTGCTATGTCTGTATTCATCCAGTGTCTTCTGCATTAAAAGGAACTTCACTATCTACAGCTTTGGAAATTGTTCTTTCTGGCCATGGCATCGGCAATTCGTGACACCTACTTTTTAAAATTTAAGCTAAATTAATAAGAAAGTTCATTTGAAATAAAATCAAGTGTCTATATTACCATATGAACTTGGGTTTAGCATTTAGAATTAGCTTTGTGTTCATGGTTTTGTTTTTACAGCGTGAATGAGATAAAAAGGCCATTTGACCCGACTTAAACTCGTCTAACATCTCATTGTTAAGACACATTTCTCTTACATGAACTTATTTGTGGAATCCAATGATCGTCTGACAATTTTCTGTAACTCAACTCTGAGCTTCGTCTGAACACAATTGATCTGACATTCTAAGTCATTCTAAGTTCTGTGTCCTTAGTTTTATTGCTATGACAACCACCACTATCAACCATCCTAAATTTTTGGGACGTTCCGTTATACTCCATGGACAATAAAGGGTTTAGTAGAGGGTTTATAAAACCTTGAAAAACCTAGTTTATTTGAAGTTTTAACATATTTTGGATGTTTTGACTCACTTTTTTCTCTCCCACAATGTTAGTCTCTTATTCTACAGCTTTAAATACAAATTACAAAAATGCAAATTGACTATTAGGCATATTAGGTGATGATGTCATTTAAAGAACTTTAGCAACTTGTAGGACAGCCAATAGCTATTTTCCTTACTGAGGAGTTTGACACAGTGCGCACACACAGCACAGGGATGGAGATGTCCACCGATGTCACGCCATGGCATTATGTGTAGAAATATGTGACCCTAGTCAAATTATCAGAGAGACAACATGCTGTAAATATGTGCTTTGCAATCTCAAGACCAAATTGTTGTTGACGTCTAAAACATTTAACACCTAAGAACCCACATTCAGGTGACTCATTCACTTCCCTACTGCAGCAGGCTATAATGCAGGGGTGCTCAATACATCGATCGCGATGGAGATTTGAGAAAAAAATCACGTATCAGCGCTTTTTTTTTACAGCACAGTATCGGAAGCACTCTTACACACGCGCGCACGCATTTTAACACACAATGTTCCAGTGTTCCAAAAACCGGCCCGTGGCCACGCCTCCATGCTTAAATCCGAAGCACTGGATCACGAATCATCTACATTAGATAATTTCTTTTTACATTAGATAGTTTTTGCACTTTATTTGACTGACAAGAGGAGTGAAGGACTTCGCTCCAGAATAACTAAAATACCACTTTCATTTAGAGTGGGGGGATAAATATTTTTTTGCAATGTCAAATTCAAAATGCCTTTGCTTGATTTGCCAGGTAGCCAGTGCACTTCCATTGTGTTTGCTCATTTGGGTGTACACTAAAACCAAGTTTTCGCCATGCTATTTCCTGCAATTTCTGTGAAAATGGCAATCTGAAGCCTTTTCTATGCTGATTCGTCAATACTAACATCCATCTATCCATCCATTATCTTCCGCTTTATCCTCTTAGGGTTGCGGGGGGCGGCGGGGGAGGGTTCTCCATGCCCATCCAGGGAAGAGCGTCTCAGGCGCTGGGCAGATACACCCAGGACAGGGGGGCAATCCATCACTGTGCACACACTCACACTCTATATGGGGAAATTTGGAGAATTCAATTGACCTTGATCCATGTTTTTGGACTGTGGGAGAGAACCGGAGAACCCGGAGGAAACCCACGCGGACACGGGGAGAACATGGAAACTCCACCCAGATTGGGATTCGAAACGGGAATCCCAAGTGCTGAGAGGAGAACATACTAAACACTAAGCCAACGTGCCCCCCAATACTAACATGATGTGTATAAACAGGTTTCAATTTAAAAGCCTAAAAAAATGATTAACCATGGTAGATCTCGATGACCTGTCCAATGGAAAAGTAGATCTTGGGCCAGAAAAGTGTGGGCACCCATGCTATAATGAAATGGGTGAACAACATAATACCCTATAGTTTGACTTAAAGTGTTAGAATAAATGAAAATAATATCATGTAACTAATGTTCTAGTATGCTGACCTGCAGGGGGGGGTGCCTGGTGAAGGGGGCTGACGTAGATAAAACCATTGTGAAATTAGATTAGCATCTACATAGTTGTTTTTATCAATAAGCTCCAGATGTTTAGACTGAATTGCATATAGAAAAGATTTTGTGTTTTAGATCCATCAGCTCTTCTTCAATGAATGTTTTAATCAGTGTATTTGAATGTCATCTTGCACTGATCTGGCATTAGTTTGGTACAACGTGAAGAAGCTTCTGAATAGTTAGGTTACTTTTGCCGTATTTGTGTTACTGAGCTTGTTATATTTCTATCAGTAGTAGCTTTTGTGTAGTGAAGCTTCATATAGTCCTGCTCGTACCCTCCGATACTCTTCAGCCGGTCAGCTCACTGTCCCTCCAGTCCGCCTGTCCACTATGGGGGCAAGAGCATTTAGCCACTCTGCTCCATCTCTCTGGAACAACCTTCCTATCCAAATTCGCAATATTGACTGTCTATCAACCTTTAAATCCCGGCTCAGAACCCACCTCTTTACAATTGCATATTCCTAATTTTCACCGCACATTTTTCTGTTTATTATTTTATGCGATAGTGAATGTATTTAAATCTGTTTGTCTGATTTTATTTTATTTTATCCCATTTTATATTGTGTCCCTTTTAACTTTTGTAAGGTGTCCTTGAGTGCCCTGAAAGGCGCCATTTATAAATAAAATGCATTATTATTATTATTATTATTATTATTATTATTATTATTATTATTATATGTCCAGTAACTAATAGATTGTCACCACATTTTACCAGTAGCCTGTCCAATACTGCCTACATATTTAAACTAGCATAATATCTCATAATAATGAAAATCTAACATTTCAGTGTTAAGACATATTTTTCTAACCTCAATTTATTTGTGTAATCTTAAATGATCTTGTGGCAATTCGTAGGAGTTATCTGTAACTCAAGCCGAGCTTCGTCTGAACACAATTGATATGATGTTCTAAGTGATGTTTTTTCTTTTGTCGCTTTGACAATTAGCACTTTTAGCATTCCAAAGTTGTTGGTAACGTTCCATTATACTCAGTGGACAGCAGAGGGTTTATAAAACCTAGAAAATGGAGTGTATTCGAAGTTTTTAAATATTTTGGATATTCACTTTTATTCACTAAATATTCACTTTTTTTCTCTCCCACAATGTTCGTCGCTTATTCCACAGCTTCAAATACATTCATTCATTCATTCATTCATTCATTCATTCATTATCTCCCGCTTTATCCTCTAGTAGGGTTGCGGTGGGGTCCCCATGCCCATCCAGGGGAGAACGTCTCGGGCGCTGGGCAGATAGACCCAGGACAGGGCGCCAATCCATCGCTGGGCACACACTCACTCACACAGACATACTCTATATGGGGCAATTTTTGAGAATTCAATTGACTATCCTTACTGAGGAGTTTGCCACAGTGCACACACAGCACAGGGATGGAGATGAGTAAAAAGAAAAGTCCACCAATGTCACGCCATGGCCTTATGTGTAGAAATATATGACCCTAGTCAAATTATCAGAGAGACAACATGTTTTTAAATGTGTGCAATCCCAAGACCACACTGTTGTTGACATCTAAAACATTTAACATAATACTGTAACGGGGCGACCAGCCGCTAGGGAAAGGCGTCAGAGTACCGGTCGAGGGCGGCATCCTTGTGGGAGAACTACAACTCCAAGAAGGCGTTGTGCCAATTAACAGTGACAAGGCGCACCTGCCGGCATGCCTATTTAAACAGCGTGACAAGCCTCGCGCTTTGTCCACTGTAACCTGACGCTTGTCGCCACACTGTGTCTGTGACCAACTTTGCAATTTGTTATTTATTGTGTACCCTTTCAACCCTGTCCTATCCGGTCCAGTCGGCCAGAGCACTCTGACTCTGGAGTGGTATTTTCACCTCTTTATTCTGCTAGAGTCTCTGAGCATCCACTGGGGGCAAGCTAGCTTTAGCAGGCAGAGACAGAGCGTCATGGTGGGCGTGTCTCTGGCCTGACAGTCGCCAGCGCTCTCTGCGCTGAGACAACGAATCAGCGCAAACTGAGAGCGAGGGTGTGTGTGCATATCGGAGCGCAATAATATTCATTTCTGTCACGCTGTTAGCATGGTCTAAGTTCAGCACGCACGCGTTGGATGTTTGGTTTTCTCCTCTGGATTCCGAGCATTCCAGAGCTTGTGATTAGTGTGCATGCGTGCGAACATTGAGTGCACAAAATACAATTTGTGTTAAAGCACGCTACTTTTTCTGTTTTGGGTTATTCAATTTCTTTGGTTTTTCCAATGGCTGAGTTTCTCTGCGGGTTCCTTGATTAACTTATTTAACCGCAGCCAGAGATGCAGATGTGTTCTTTACAGCATGAAAACGATCTTGCTGCGGAATGCACGGTTCTTCTTCTAGAACCATGGCAGAAAGTGCTGTTTGAGAAACTCCTCATGCATTATGGATGTCATCTTTACCCCTTCAGGGATCCTAAAGAGGCCGATAATCTCTCTTCCCATGATTCCAGCCCAAAACATTACTCCACCTCCTCCTTGTTGGCACCGTAGCCTTGTTTGCATGGGGTGTCCATGAACCAGCCATCCTCCACTCCATCCATCTGGACCATCGAGCATTGCACAGCACTCATCGGTGAACAAATCTTCATGTATTGTTTGGCCCACTGGAGCTGTTTCTGCTTGTGTGCAGTGGATAGAGGAGGTCAACAGGATGGCTTACGCACAGTTGCAAACCTCTGAAGGACCCTGCCTCTTGTTGTTCGAGTGACGTTGGAGGCACCAGCAGCTTCAAAAAGCTATGACAAGGCGTTTTGCTCTTTTAACCTGACATTGGAAAGAGTCCTCAATTTTCCCTTATCAGCACGCACACGTGTGTGCTCTGAATCAGCTACATACTTATGTATGATCATGATGAAGTGTCTTGGCAATGTTGATTGTAGTCATGCCTTGATCTAAAGCAGGGGTCTCAAAGTGCCGGCCCGCGGGCCACATCCTGCCCGCGATGCAGTCTTATACGGCCCTTCACGGGTTAACAAAATAAGCATTAAAAAATAATAATAATAATAATAATAATCTGGCCCGCAATTTAATTGAATTATTTATGCATTATTATGTTAATTTTTATATTTTATCTTAATTTGTAATGTGGTGTTTGTGTGTGTCTGTGTTGTCTTTATTTTTGTGCTTACGCTGCGTTGCCTGGTGATTAGCGCCTGCTGCGTAAGCCCAACCCACTCGTAAGCTGCACGTCTCTACGTGTAACGGGTTGTACTCAGAAACGAAGCCAAAGTCAATGAACAGTATAACAGTCACTGGTTTATTGAAAACAGCGCTCAAACCCCAGTAAACGTACTGATGGTGTAACGCCGCGATGAAGATGATCGCTGACACTCAGGAAACCGAACTCTCCAGAGAGGTAATCCATAGAACAGAAGGTAGCAGGGCAGCGCATTACCGAAGATCAGACGCAAACAGCCAACCCAACCGAACAGCGAGATAGAGATATAAACAGAAAGTAGTAATCAGAACTCTGGAGAAGAACTCTGAGCACCACCAGTGGCAGGAAGGGGAATAGCAGGTACAGAAGGTAAGGTGGATGTGACACTACGCTACGCATGCGCTCACCATTCCCAGCAAAAACATTTTGTTAGCAAAAATGTCACTTTTGAAACTCTCAAAAAATAAAATAAGTTGACTTGGGAAAAAACGTACATATGTGTGTGAAAAACTCTTCTCAACGGTAAAATGTAATAAATCCAAGCACAGATCCAGACTGACTGATGCCCATCTCCAGTCCATCATCAGAGAGTCCACTGCAAACTCCCTTAAAGCAAATGTGGCTCATTTGTGTCAGAAGAAGCACTGACAAAAATACAGATGTACTAAATTACTGTTGGTTGGCTGATAAAATAAACTCCAATACAAACAATACAAACAAACTGTATTTTGTTACACCATATATTCATACAGTAAATACATGTAGGGACAGCTCATAACATTATCTTTAAAGCATGACCAGCTATTGATCCTAACCTTTGCAGTGAACGGTTTAAAACAATTTGTTGTTTATCCATGTTGTGGCAGGAAATTAACTCCCACTATAAAGTATTGTCATTACATATTCACAACAGCTTACTGTTCTGTATTCCATAAATCAAAACATTATTATTGCGTGCATGATGCCAAAGTTCACAGGCTTTATAAGCATGTAGGTTTAGCAGCACTAAATTTTAACATACAAAATCTTGGTAAGTTGAGATAACCAACTAGAGCTAACCATTTAGAGCAAACATCAGAATTCAAAAACAAATTTTATTATGTGACAAATATAAACCGTTACATCTGATTTCATTTGCAGAAATTAAATGTTTACACACTGACACTGAACAGTAGACCTCTAACAGATATTGTACACAAAAGCTACACCTTTCACTATTTACATTTTGTTTTTTTAATGTAGATGAGCTCATTAACAGTATTACACCAGGTTTACATGGAGCAAACAATAAGCTGTATAAGTGTATTTCTGTTTTAACATAATCCAGGAATCTACTGCAATTATTCAGAATGAATATTAAAATTTTATGAGCAAGGTGTCAATTTTTGGTCACATGAGAAATCCTTTTTTAGTTATGCTGAATGAGTATGGGTTTGATTCCACCATAGTCTAATTCATTTATTCACAATAAGTCATTTTGAGGTTGGAAACCAAATGCATACAATAATGAGAAGAAGAAGGCTTATAAATAGTACAAGCACAATGAAGAAAACATCTGCTTTCCACTGAATTAATCTGAATCCAGTTACCACTTTAGGAAGTTCAGCGGGAAGCATATTGGTCAGGTTCAGCATGTAGCCCAAACTCCAGCCAATGTCAGTGTCTGCCACCTAAAATTAAAACAGCACCACCATCATCAATCTAAATTCAACAACTGGATTTAATTTGGCTAGTTATTTTTTTAAGGTTTAACTGTTTTGCCATTTGGAGCAAAACTGTCTTGAACAAGTTCACCTTGCAATGTCACAGGCAGGATGCTAACCTTAATTTGCAAAATTGTGTATGCCTGAATATTGATGCAATATCTGTCAATTCTGTCAACCACATATAAAGTATTGCTACTTGGTATGTCTTATTATAGGCAATATTAAATGAACAACAAAATTAACCGATTATAATTCTACAATTAGGGATATTTTTAGCACAATTTTGGAATATCCATAATTAGAAATTATTCTGTTTAACTCACCTTTCTCACAACACGGATTTTTTCAAATGATTTTTCATCAAATTTAAACCCCTTAAGAAGAACTGCCATGATGTAATGACCTGCAGCACAGTGATCTCTTAGGTACTTCTCAAACTTCACATCTTTAAGATATGTTGACAGAATCTAAAAAAAGTAATTTAAAAAATAATTTTAAGTTTAATTTGTTACAACACTTTTAAACCATCATAGAATAAGAGCTATGATCACTCACATTCTTCCAGGATTTGTTGCAGTAATCAATTATGGCTTTTTGAGCTTTTGGCAAAGGAGCAATTGGAAGCAGACGAAGGATGTTAAAGGTATGGTAGTAAGCTGCGAAAGCCTGCAATGGACATATTATATGGTTTTCATGCAAGAGTATAATCTGTTATTCAGGGAAAACAAGATATTAATGCAGAAGTATTATATATAGACTTGCAAATTTAAACTTTTTTATAATCTAAATAAATTGACATTAAGTTTGAATTTTAGCTGATATATTAGCATAAAATAATGAATTGTTTTTTAATAACATGGATGCAATCACCTTATAAGATTTTTTACATTTTCTTAAAGATATTTCAATAGGTGCATATAATGTGAATTTCAAACTACTTCAATATTCAGTTTGGATTATACATACGTTTGCATTTAGTATTTACATTGATGACAATAACATACCAGGTTAGCCTTAATTGAAATGAAAGTACATACTATTACTGCACCTCTTGCTGTTTATCTATTTCTCTTTTTGTTGGCAATCATCCATGTGCATATGTATGGATAATTAATGATTCACACAAATCTTTCTCTGCCAGAACTGTCAGTTTAAATGAGAAAATCGTTCACTTTGCATAAGTGCAAATTTACTCCATGCCTGCTGAGGTCAATCTCTGCTGAATACTAGAAACTGATATTACAGTTTCCTGTTGACAACAATTTTGTATATTTAAGCACAAGTGTCAATAGAATATTTGCAAGGTCTTGTACTTGGCCATGTCCTATAATTCTGAGCTTTGCAACACATGTATCTGCTTTCTAATTATGATCTTTGGCTTTGGTTATTGGTTAATAAACTTTGGATTGTGTTTTTGGACTGTTTGCCTAGATCTTATGTTTGTTTTTCTGGATTCTGGACCTGCACTTGACTTCCACTTTGAGTATTTATGACTTTAATGACAATAAGATATACATTCTGCTATCTGCTTTGAGTCACAATTGTTTATATGGTTCACCTTTTGATTGCAATTACATAGCTCTGCTCTTCTTATTACATACATTTTCTATTTTTAAAATGAAATAAATTTAATGTTAGCATAAATTCGGCAAAATTATGTCAGTCAGTGTATTTGTGTCTGTTATGGTCAGATATCAACAAACCGATTTGATCGGCTGTGCATTAAAACAGTCAAATACCTCAGACATTGGTATCATATGGAAGTCTTTTCAGATAACATGTTTCCATAATGACAGTGTTGAATAACAAAACACCTTTGATAAAGACATGAAAATACTCACATAAAATTCTCCATTGACAGGTGGTTGATACGCTCCATTAAAACCACATTCAGGTTCTGTTGTACATTTACTGAGATTCAGGATCATCTCCATGAGTGCGGCGCATGTTTCAGAATTAGCTGCTCCTATGAATGTGACTTTTTGTGAGGGGTTAAATAGAGTTGGTTTGACCACACAAGGAGAATTGTAAATGTCCCCCAGCTTAAAAGTCATATTTAAACCCACATGGTAGCAGGGATGGTCGATCTGTAAAGAAGTTGAATTCTAGAACGAATGAATAAATAAAAACAGATTTAAAACCAAATTATCACCAATAGTTCAGTATACTTTCCAAAAATACAGGTATAATCTATAATATATAATATAAATATTATATATTAGGTATAATATAAACATTTGAGTTGATTGAGAGAAGAGATTAAGGATGAAAAGTTTGATAAATGTTATTTTTCATTACATGTTAGTGTAGACAGAACCTTTTTGTAATTAAGACAGAGTGTATTTTGTAATTACGCTTCCTTTATTGTATTTTGGAATGTGGTAAATCAAGCAGATGCCCTTTTTTACTATGAAAACATCGTATTACCAACCTTGTGCAAATACGCCTGAATTTGCTTCAAAGCCTGGTCTTTTCCATAGCACAGGTAAGTATGCGTGTACACCTTGTATTTGTTGCCATAAAGCTGGACGTCAAAAACATATTCTGAGTCATTAATTGGATTCTTTGGTATGAAGGTAATCTGTGCAGAAGCACCACCCATGTCCAGAGCACCGAGAATGTTCCCAGATTTAGGGCGAATCCATTTTCCAAAAAATGAATACTGTAAAAAATAAAATGAAAATAATGTTTATTTTATTAAAGTTAATCTAAATTGAGAGTTATAAACTGTTTCATATGTTATGTCCACTTGGATTTTGCAAATATCATACCAACATGCCAAAAACATGTAATTATTACATATTTACTGTATGTTAAAGTTTGATTTGACACACCTTTATAAAGCCATCCAAAAGATAATTGATGGTGATCCAGCCATATGCTCCTTCCTCCATCCCAGTGATAATTTTGGCCCCACGAAAATTGAAGGGATAAGTCCTCAGAGTATTGGAAACCTCTGTAAGTATTTGGTCTGACTGAGTTTGATTTGTTAAACTGTGGAAAAGTAATTTCAATAGAGAATTGTTAGCTGTGATTTGTTAAATTGGACTTAACAGGCTCAATTAAAAAAAGTACTGTTGGTTACCAGAAAATATAGAAAAATAACTGTCTATGAAAATACAGTTTTCTACCCCTTTTAATTCCTAAATTTTCTATATTTTTCTGCAAATATAATTTTTAACTTAGTTTTCTTACTGAAACTCTTACAAGAACCCAGAAAATAACTGCTCCAAAATAATACTTCTTATAATAATACTTTTTGGACTTTTAAAAAAATTAAATTAGATTAAAATTAAGCAGAATTAAACATAAAAAACTTCACATCACCGAAAAAAATATCTATTAAAAAGTATTTGTCTTTGTGAAACATGTGAAATAATTACTGATAAAGTAATAATAAAGTAAAATGTGTAAAGACTAATGCTTATATACAATAATTATGTACAAATGTTATCAAAAGTCCAGCTAATATTAGATTACTGCTTGTTCTACATTCTTTCAGTAAACAAATCTGAACAAATTGATCTAGATAGTAGACAGATACATACTAGAAAAAGCATGTTATTCCGATCCTGGAATAACATCATTCATTTTTTCTTTTTATGGTCTAACTAATAGTTCATTCATTCATTATCTCCTGCTTTATCCTCGATTAGGGTCATGGTGGGGTTCCCCATGCCCATCCAGGGGAGAACATTTCGGGCGCTGGGCAGATAGACCCAGGACAGGGTGCCAATCTATCGCTGGGCACACACTATAAGGGGCAATTTGGAGAACTCAATTGACTTGATCCATGTTTTTGGACTGTGGGAGGAAACCCGAGAACCCGGAGGAAACCCACGCGGACACGGGGAGAACATGGAAACCACCCAGATGGGGATTCGAACTGGGAATCCCTAGCGCTGAGAATGTGCCAACCACTAAGCCACCGTGCCGCCCCCTAACTAATAGTAATTAATAAAATATTTAAAGCCACAGTTAAAATTCCTAATTTTCCATTTTCCATCCATCCATCCATTATCTAATTGCAGCAAAAGATACCATGACAACTACTGATTACATAGCTCTGCTATTTTTGGGGGGGCTGGGCTTACTACATCTTAAAATTCTTAACCAGTGTTTGTATTGTCTTTCCTTTTTCTTATTTTATGCTTTACAAAGAAAGCCAATAACTAACACACCATGCAAACAGAAAAAATATCATGTGTCAAGTAAATATATATATATACAATATTCCATAAATAAAGAAATTTTTAGCAGCAATCCCTACAGTAGGTGTTAAGGTAAATGTGCTAGAAATGTACTTGAATTTAGATTTGCCACCCCACTCAGTTTGTCAAAAAAAATTTTTTTAAACAACCAAAAATGACAAACCAGGGGTCAAGAGATTAATGCATAGTCTTCACTTTGATCTGCACAACACATATGGAAGAGGTCATAAGAAGATGTGGTCACTCTCACTTTAGAAGCCTCATGCCTGCTGTTGCTCCCAGGTACACAGGGGTTTTACTGTGCAGTTTGGCTGGAATCACTGCCATTGCATCACTTAAGCAGCTTTTTAGGCTCTCTCCAGCAGCAGGAGGATTTTCAGTGTAACTAGAAATACCGCTACCTAATAACAGAGAACAAGGTTTATCTAGATATAATATTTATAATATTTATTATAAATATAAATATTAATATTTAGATATAATATTTACTATGCAACAATCATTTCTGTTATTATAACTCTTAATTTCTGCATTATCAAGACAATTAAATTCCATTAATTTGAAACAGTAACAAGCCTTGAGTGAAAATATACCTTTCACTTTACATTCCAGAGTCTGTGAGACAATTCCTGTGTTGTTTTCCTTGTTTGCTGGCCACTGATACACGAAGAGGGTTGTGCGTGAAGACCCAGCATCAAACACAATCCCATACTGAGGAAATCACACAGGTTAAATAAAGATGCTAAAGCCTTGTGGGATTATAGGTAGCTTTTTACAGATCAAAACATTTTTTGTGGTAAAAGTTATTTGAACATCAAGACATGGCATATCTTGATTAGTTTCAACATACATTTAATGATATATATATATATATTTATATTTATATTTTTCTTTGGTTTTCAGGGAGACCATATTTACTGACTTAAAATGTATTTTTAAACAATTAATTTTTAGCATTGTGATAAAGAACCTTGATTGTGGCGACACGGTGGTTTAGTGGTTAGCACGTTCGCCTCTCAGCACTAGGGATTCCCAGTTCGAATCCCCATCAAGGTGGAGTTTCCATGTTCTCCCCGTGTCTGCGTGGGTTTCCTCCGGGTTCTCCGGTTTCCTCCCACAGTCCAAAAACATGGATCAAGTCAATTGAATTCTCAAAATTGCCAAATGTAGAGTGTGTCTGTGTGAGTGAGTGTGTGCCCAGCGATGGATTGGCGCCCTGTCCTGGGTCTATCTGCCCAGCGCCCGAGACGTTCTCCCCTGGATGGGCATGGGGAACCCCACCGCGACCCGAATAGAGGATAAAGCGGGAGATAATGAATGAATGAATGAATGAATGAACCTTTATTGTATTAGGCAGGTCCAGTGTTCGACGGTTTGCAATGGTAAGAGCAAGAATGATGACAGTCATGCACACTAGGGCTGCCAGTGCAGTAAACAGCACTAAAGGTTTTTTTGGTAGGTTCATCTGTAGACACACACACACACACAAACACAAAAATCAAAATAGTCATTTAGCATAATGTACCAAAAAGCTGAGAAAATACAATGAAACATTTATCTCTATATTAAATATCTTTTTAACATTTGAGCAGTGTGTGTGACATTAATAAATGTTCATTAAACTGTAATGTAGCTATAAGTTAACTATTAATCCTGTGTTGCCAGTGAATATGATAGTAAGATAAGATAAGATAAACCTTTATTTGTCCCACAATGGGTAAATTCACATTATCAGCAGCAGATACATTGGAAGAAGTGTGAAAAATGTATCTATCTAAAGATAAAGGTATTTATCATATCTTAAAAAAATAAAATAAAAATTATCTTATCTTAGTAAATAGGCTAATAGGATGGTAGAATGCCATGTGAGAAACCGATCACAGAGATTGTCTTACTGTCTGTGCTGAATTGTAGTTCTCGCTGGGTAACTATATCAAACACACTTCCAGTTAAATATTCTACAAAAAATCTACAAAGCAAACAAAAATTTTAAAAGGCACTGTTTAAACCTGCAAGTCACACAAATCCACTGACAATTCAACAGGTTTCTTCTGTCGCTGACTGTTTTCAAGAAAATTAGTATTCTCTGTTTTAAGATTGAAAGTGTGATATCTATGAGGTTCCAATTTTTTTATGCATTGCACTGTACTATGTTTATTCACTGTGTGTATATAATTTATATTCCTCTTTCAATTATCTGTCTATTGTTGCTTTTTATGGGCGCTGGGCAGATATACCCAGGATAGGATGCCAATCTATTACTGGACACACACGCACAGACTATATGGGGCAATTTAGAGCAGCCAATTTACCTTCAATCCATGTTTTTGGACTTTGGGAGGAAATTAGTTTTTAGTTTTCAGTTCACTTTTTACGATGGCGGCACGGTGGCTTAGTGGTTAGCACGTTCGCCTCTCAGCGCTAGGGATTCCCGGTTCGAATCCCCATCTGGGTGGAGTTTCCATGTTCTCCCCGTGTCCGTGTGAGTTTCCTCCCACAGTCCAAAAACATGGATCAAGTCAATTGAGTTCTCCAAATTGCCCCTATAGAGTGTGTTTGTGTGAGTGAGTGTGTGCCCAGCGATAGATTGGCGCCCTGTCATTGGCGCCCTGTACTGACATTTCAGTATTAAGACACAATTCTCTGACCTGAACTTTCTTCTGGCAATTTGCAAAAGTATTCTGTAACTCAACCTGAGCTTCATCTAAACACAATAGATCCTTTAGTTTTATCGCTATGACATCAACCACATCAATGTTATTGGGAACATTCCATTATACTCAGTGAACAGTAGAGGGTTTATAAAAAAAACAAACTAATTTGTGTTCTTTACTAATTTTGTCTCTCCCATAACCTTTATTTCATTAACATTTATTCTCAGCTTCATATCCGTGCAAATTAGCTTTTATATAAATTAGGTGATGACATCATTTAGTCATTTGCCTAGCACTCCTTATACATTACCCCCCCTCCAAAAAAAATGAGCGACCTTGTAGTTTGTGACATTTATTTTTTATAAATGTCACAAACTACAAAAAAAACACATATAAAAGGTCATGCTTTTTTAAACCTTCTGATTAATGTAGCACTGAGCTTAAGGATCTGGTCATGGTTCCGACTGAGCAGCCCATGGTTCTGGATGAGCAACCCGTGGTTCCTGATTAGCAGCCTTCCACTCCATTCCAGTTGCCCTCTGCGCCGGACCAGTTGCCCAGTTGCCCTGCCCTTAAAAGGCCATAGTGCCACCGCCTTCACATCCTCCCCAGGTCTTCTGTCCTCCACTGGATCCTCGGCCTACATTATACCCCATCGGTACTTAACGGTCATCCCGCAAGACCCCCCCCCTTGTCATCACCTTACTCCATCGTCTGCTCCCCCTAGGTCGCTCATTTTTTTTGGAGGGGGGGTAATGTAAGGAGTGCTAGGCACTCCTCGTCTTTCTTACGTTTCATTTAGTCATTTTTGTTAAGTGTTCCTTGTTTAATTAATTAGTTTGTTATTTTCATTGGTTGCTTTTGTTTCATCACATGGTCTGATTTGAGTTTTTATGCTTTCCGTTTCCGTTCCATCTTCAGACCGGCATTATTTTGTCCAATTCCCTGTGCCATACTGTTCCGACTCTTGCGAATCATTAAAACCGATTCACTTACCTGCACTTCCTGGATCCTCTCTGCACTGATCCTCTCTGCACCTCTCTGCTTATTTTTTGCTACATGGATCACGTGCCTGAAATTTGTGTAGTGAAGCTTCATTTATAGTCTAGTTACTAATAGCTTAGCTCACTACATTTTACAAGTAGCTTTCCCAACACTGCCTACATATTTAAACCAACATTATATCTCAGTAAAACGTCTGACATTCTCAATTAAAGACATTGTAAGGTTTTTATAATACTTTTAAGTATTTTAGTAAAAGTAATAATGTAAAGTAAAACTCATGATGAGTTGAATAGTTCAGGGAACAGAGAAAATGACTAGTTGATGAATGAGCATGAAAAAGAGTATGAATTTCCGGGTTGCAGGGTCAGTGGAGAGATTTAAATAATGGGACAGTCAACAAGAACCTGTCATAAATTCATACCCCTGAGGGGGCAGAAAGCAGGACCAGATGGGTTAGAAGATAGAGGTGTTTTGGTCAATGTACATATGAAAAAAAAGACTGTTGTCTGGAGGGGGCGCACACACAGAAGAAGCAGGTCACGCCCTCCTGAAGGACTTAAATGGACGAACTAGAGGACTTCGGGCAGAGCTCTCGGGGGATAGCAACGAGTTGCTATCATCCATATTTTTCATTGTTTGATATTTTACACTGTCTATTCAGTAAAACGCATTAAATTTTTTGGAAAGAAACCGCCGACTTCTGACCGTTTTTTAAGAAACAACATCTTGCTCTTACCTGAAGTTATTTGTGGAATCTTAAATAATCTTCTAGCAATTTGAAGGACTGATCTGTAACTCAACCTGAGCTTTGTCTGAACACAATTGAGCTGACCTTCTAAGTGGTGTTTCTTCAGTTTTATCACTTATAATAGTCACATAACTAAATGAAGATTTTACGCTGACTCCCAACATCCTAGAATTCATGCACCAGGCATTTGGTTGTTACAGAGATTAACGTCACAGCCCTCTACATTGAAAATATATCACAAGTATCTCAAATAATGACTTAGCATCATAAAATATCTTAGTATCTCAAATAATGACTAAGCATCTCAAAATGAGATAGCAATTTAATTAATAATGACAAAAAAACATCTTTTTCTTAAAAACATTGTTTTTATTATATTATCGAGAGGCTTAGTGGCTTAGTGGTTAGCACGTTCGCCTCTCAGCACTAGGGATTCCCGGTTCGAATCCCCATCTGGGTGGAGTTTCCATGTTCTCCCCGTGTCTGCGTGGGTTTCCTCCGGGTTCTCCGGTTTCCTCCCACAGTCCAAAAACATGGATCATGTCAATTGAGTTCTCCAAATTGCCCCATAAAGAGTGTGTATGTGTGAGTGAGTGTGTGCCCAGCGATAGATTGGCGCCCTGTCCTGGGTGTATCTGCCCAGCACCCGAAATGTTCTCCCCTGAATGGGCATGGGGAACCTCACCGCGACCTTAATAGAGGATAAAGCGGAAGATAATGGATGAATGAATGAATATTATCGAGAACTAGATTCTATAACATAACATATAGTCCTATACCTGTAAAATTACAAGCTAACGTGCAAAGAGTGCACCAGATATTTGTCTCATTATCTTAATACAGTTTGCTTATTTAATCATTTTTTTCTTTTCTTTTGCTTTTGCTCACTCAAAAAAAAAGCTCTTCACTTTATAAAACTATAGACAGTGAAATTTCTTTCACTTTTGTTGTACATGGCATTGTGAAACAGTGGATAACTCCAAGGGCCTGGTTTTGATTCCCAGGTGAATCACCACGTCATGTTCTGTGTGCAATAGTGGCTCCGTCATTATCTTTGTGTCATGTTGTCATTATCACAGGGGATTTTGTTTCTCAAGATTGTCAGTTCAATTTATCATTACAGTATAGTTAAACGGGTAAATTCTAAAAGGGTAAATCCTAAAAAGGTAAATTTAGTACCGTATTTTCCGGACTATAAGGCACACCTAAAAGCCTAAAATTTTCCCAGAAATTGGACGTGCGCCTTATAATCCGGTGCGCCTTATACGTGTACTGAGTTCCAAAATCTATAAAAGTATTGTTGTGCGACCGGGTGGTTTTTTTGTTCCACACATCGCCGCCCTGCTGATCTGTGACTCCATGCGCGCTCATCTCACAGAAAAGCCGATTGAAGAAAATGAATTCTGGGAGGATTAAATAAAGAACTCCGACCGCTGGACATTGGCGTAAATGGGGCGTTTAAAGTAAAGTTGCGGGCGGCGTGGGAGCAATGGATGATAGACGGCGAACACACGTTTACTCGGGAGGCGGCGGCGGGGTGAGTTACACCACCGTCTGTGAATGGGTTGTGGACGCCTGGGCTGAGGTTTCTACTGTAATCGTGGTCCGAGCTTTCACGAAAGCCGGCATCATCGCTGAACAGCCGCCTGGAGACGAGACGGACTCAGACATCGATGAGAGGGAACACCGGAGTGCGCGATAGAGAACCAGCTTTTTAATTCAGACACAGAAGACGAGGACTTTGATGGATTTGTGGGAGAAGAGAGATTAAAAATAATGTGTGTTTTGTCAAGTAGTAGAATAAACTTCAATTATAAATCAGCGTTTTGCATCCTTTTCTTTTCTTGTAGATCGTATGTTTTAGCGAGTGCCTTATAATACGCTGCCGTACAGAATAAGTACCGTACAGAAATAGACCCCGTAATTCAGACTGCGCCTTATAATATGGTGCACCTTATGGTCCGGAAAATACTGTAAATAAAGAGCTATCATTAAAACATGCACATGTTTGTTAAACTACTTTTCATTTTGAAAATAAGAAATTCCCAAACATTTGAATATAACCATACAGGATTCCCAAAACTCACCAATAGTTGTGTTGTAATCTGGACTAATGTGTCTATTCTGTAAACGTCTTATTAAGAAGGTATTCCCTATGTTCCTACCATTATCACATTATAGACAGCTTGTATAAAATATGAAACTACACAAATACATGAAAGTTACAACATGTTTGCATAATGTGGAATATTGTTTTAATTGCACTAATATTTGCAAAGATTTAAACTCCTCTCCACCCAAACCTAAACTATCATGCTGCTCATTTAATTGCTAAGTCTTTTTATTTATTTCTTCTATCTGTGATTCCACCAGGTGATAAAGATTTGTATCCAAAGAAACCAGGCCAGATGCAATAAATACAATGTTTTGGCTTCATCAGAAAAAAAACAATACAAAACCATTATCAGGGAATTTACATTTGTCAGACGCTTTTATCCAATGCGAATTACAAGGTGAGCGCAGGGTTAATCACAACATCCCTGGAGCAATTAGGGTTAAGGGTCTTGCTCAAGGACCCACACTGGTAACTTCAGTGGACCTGGGATTTGAACCCCCAACTTTCAGATTGAGAGCCCAACACCTGAACCACTGAGCTACTGGAATTTCTGAATGCTATACCAATCCTGAGGGGCACAGTTGCTTAGTGGTCAGCACGTTCTCCTCTCAGCACTAGGGATTCCCGGTTTGAAACCCAATCTGGGTGGAGTTTCCATGTTCTCCCCGTGTCCGCATGGGTTTCCTCCGGGTTCTCCGGTTTCCTCCCACAGTCCAAAAACATGGACCCAGGTCAATTGAATTCTTCAAATTGCCCCATATAGTGAGTGTTTGTGTGAGTGAGTGTGTGCCCAGCAATAGATTGGTGCCCTGTCCTGGTTGTATCTGCCCAGCGCCTGAAACGTTCTCCCCTGGATGGGCATGGGGAACCCCCCCGCGACCCTAATAGAGGATAAAGTGGAAGATAATGGGTGGATTCACACTCTATATGGGGCAATTAGGAGAATTCAATTGACTTGATGCATGTCTTTGGACTGTGGGAGGAAACCGGAGAACCCGGAGGAAACCCACGCGGACACGGAGAGAACATGGAAACTCCACCCAGATGGGGATTCGAACCGGGAATCCCTAGTGCTGAGAGGAGAACATGCCAACCACTAAGCCACCGTGCCGCCCATATGTATATACATATAATCATGACTGGATTACTGACCGGGCCAGTGGGGCCAGCACCCAGGGGCCCTTGAGAAAGGGCGAAAACTTTTTGCGATGCCTATCAACATTTATGGTACAATATATTTTTATTTCCGAGGGCCCTCCAATTTAAGAATCCTCTGACTATTAGGAACTTGACCCCAGGGCCTCTTGGAGGCCCTAGCCATGCTTTTGGCCAAGAAAGAAGAGTAGAAAGAAACTTATATGGACCAGACTATCCTTAATCCGTCCTTGCATCTAATACAGTGCTTCTCAATTATTTTCTGTTAAGCCCCCCCTAGGAAGAAGAAAACTTTTTGCGCCGGTTTTTTCCGGTTTGAAACCCAATCTGGATGGAGTTTCCATGTTCTCCCCGTGTCTGCGTGGGTTTCCTCCGGGTTCTCCGGTTTCCTCCCACAGTCCAAAAACATGCATCAAGTCAATTGAATTCTCAAAATTGCCCCATATAGATTTATATAGAATGTGTCTGTGTGAGTGAGTGTGTGCCCAGCGATGGATTGGCGCCCTGTCCTGGGTGTATCTGCCCAGCGCCCGAGACGTTCTCCCCTGGATGGGCATGGGGAACCCCACCGCGACCCTAATAGAGGATAAAGCGGGAGATAATGAATGAATAAATGAATGATATAATACATATATAAAGACAGAGCCCTGAAGTTTCACTCGACACTCCAGCTTAGTAGGTGGCGGTAATGCACGTTTAAAGTTGATCAGCCAAACGCCATATTAACCGAGGAACAAGAAGCTAAGCGTAGCCTGAGAAGAAGCCTCGTGTGAGAGAAGTTAGAAATGAGACAGAAGTGTAAACGTTTAAATTTGTTCGCATTTCGTTTGTTTGAAATATCCTTAAGTTCATTGTAATAAAGGTGCAGGCGTAATGGCGACACCGGCCCGTCGACTCCTCAGTAAACTAGATGGACTGTTTGCTGTTTATAAACCTCAAGGTGTTCACTGGAAACTCGTCCGAGACACAATCGAGACAAACTTACTGAGAGGTTTGTTTTCATCAATTATACTTACAAGCTTTAGAAACTATTATTATTTTCATTCATTCATTATCTCCCGCTTCATCCTCTATTAGGGTCGCGGTGGGGTTCCCCATGCCCATCCAGGGGAGAACGTCTCGGGCGCTGGGCAGATAGACCCAGGACAGGGCGCCAATCCATCACTGGGCACACACTCACTCACACAGACACATTCTATATAAATCTATATGGGGCAATTTGGAGAATTCAATTGACTTGATCCATGTTTTTGGACTGTGGGAGGAAACCGGAGAACCCGGAGGAAACCCACACGGACACGGGGAGAACATGGAAACTCCACCCAGATGGGGATTCGAACCGGGAATCCCTAGTGCTGAACCACTAAGCCACCGTGCCACCACTATTATTATTTCTAAGTAAAAAATATTCTCCCTATTAAATTCCATGGTATTAGCCGTTTAGAGGCATTTTGTGTGCTTCTTTTACGTGTTTATTAGTCAGATTATTAGTCAGTTTAAAACAGTTTTACTACTCAATCCTGAATCAGAATTAGAATATCTTTATTGTCATTATACCAGGTATAACGAAATTAAGGTGCCATACTTTTCGGTGTCACATACTTAAATTTACATAGATACAGAGATTTAAAAGAGAACACTAGAATTTAGAATTTACAAAAAAATTTTGAAAGTAAGAATTTATTTACAAGAGTGTATGAAATGTACAACCTGAGTGAATTTGTATTTATATATTGCACGTTCAAAAATTGCACGTTCAGAAAGTGAATTATGACTGTAAAAAATTTACAATGCGCCATTTAGTGTCCGAACAGCGGTTGGGTAGAAGCTATTCCTGAGCCGGTTTGTTTTTGTTTTTATTGCTCTGTAACGTCTACCTGATGGTAGCAGTTCTAGGAGACGGTGACCGGGGTGAGAATTGTCTGTATTAATTTTGTGGGCTCTCTGCAGACAATGAGAGCTGTGTAGATCCATAAAAATGTTCGTTTCAAAACCATACAATTATAAAATATGAGCATGGTCCAACAAACCATATCACCGGGCCATTAATAATAATCTCGCGGACCAGATAGAATTGTATTACAGGCCGGATATGGCCCCCCAGGCCTGGAGTTTGACACCTAGGATCTAGATGAATTTTATTTCCATCAGAAGGTGTTTTTTTTTTATTATAATTTTCATAGCTTTTAAATTAGCTGAATTCCCAAACCATTTTCCTTTAAGAGTGAAGTTTTAATCTAGGATTTAATCTGTTGTATTTATACTGCTATTTAGTACTCAATATTTTAAGGTGCTATGTGCCACGTTATCATCTATATGTCTATAGAGACATGAAATGGAATAATGATCTTAATTTGTTTTAAGTTAAAAGAAAAAGAAGTGCTTGTATAGTAAACTGATGTTGTGCAGAAATATTTGACAATATTTAAAACTTAAGTTTATTTTTCTCAAGAGAGCAAAGAAGACTGAATGATTTTGATTTGTTAGTTTTCTTTTTCATAAAGGCGGCACGGTGGCTTAGTGGTCAGCACGTTCGCCTCTCAGCGCTACGGATTTCCGGTTCAAATCCACATCTGGGTGGAGTTTCCATGTTCTCCCGTGTCTGCGTGGGTTTCCTCCGGGTTCTCCGGTTTCCTCCCACAGTCCAAAAACATGGATCAAGTCAATTGAATTCTCAAAATTGCCCCATATCGAGTGTGTCTATGTGGGTGAGTGTGTACCCAGCGATGGATTGGCACCCTGTCCTGGGTGTATCTGCCCAGCGCCTGAGACGTTCTCCCCTGGATGGGCATGGGGAACCCCACCGCGACCAGAGGATAAAGCGGGATATAATGAATGAATGAAAGGACTTTTGCCTAAGCATGATTCCCAGCATGATTTTTATTTTATGTTTTGCTGCAGCAACTGTTTTCATAGTTGTAACTATTATAATTTTGACAAGATATTTTTATAAAGAGCAAAGTATTTTAAGTTACATAAAGTTAAGGTTTTTTTTTATTGTGGAATAATATTCCTGACTGTTTTTATTCCTATTTATGTTTAGAAAATATTTACAGTGTGGTCAATAAATGTTTATCCTGTTCGGCCTGCGATCTGAAGTGTGCTAAGTGTTTTGGCCCCCGGTGCATTTGAGTTTTACACCCCTGTTTTAGATAAAAACAATAATTGTGTGCTTGTAACAAAACATGATTTTTATTTATATTTCTCCTTTCTTGTCCCTTTTTTTCTTGCTCTCAACAAAGCGGTTAATAATTTCAGTCCACCTGCTTCACCTTCCATGATCAAATTTCAACTGTTGCCAAGTGGAGAAAACTGCAATTCCAAAGAGCTCACCATATCTCCAACCAAAGTACCAGCTCTAGCAGATCATCCTTTAGGTCAGGCCTAGTTCAGTTTTTATTTACATTCTTTTAAAAGTCTTTTTGTTTAAATATCACTGTTTAACTGTTAAAATAAACCGTTTGTTTAGTGATCGGTACAAAGTATCATAAGATACATATTGGAGTTGGACATCGCCTGGATGCATTTTCTTCTGGAGTATTAGGTAATAGTTTTAATTCCAAATTATTTAATGAAGCTGATTACAGAGAAGGGTCAAATTACTTGGTCCTCTTTATTTTTCAGTTCTTGGTCTGGGGAAAGCAAACAAAGCCTTGGAGGATCTGTACAGGTTGCATGTAACCAGGGTAAACCATATTCATTCATTCATTATCTCCCGCTTTATCCTCTATTAGGGTCGCGGTGGGGTTCCCCATGCCCATCCAGGGGAGAACGTCTCGGGCGCTGGGCAGATACACCCAGGACAGGGCGCCAATCTATCACACACTGACTCACACACACACACACTCTATATGGGGCAATTTTGAGAATTCACTTGACTTGATCCATGTTTTTAGACTGTGGGAGGAAACCGGAGAACCCGGAGGAAACCCACGCAGACACGGGGAGAACATGGAAACTCCACCCAGATGGGGATTCGAACCGGGAATCCCTAGTGCTGAGAGGCAAACGTGCTAAACCACTAAGCCACCGTGCCGCCATCGTAAAAAGTGAACTGAAAACTAAAAACTAATTTCCTCCCGTAAACCATATTTTGTTTTTCTAAATACAACACACTGTTGTACTCCAACAGCATTGTTGGAGTGAGTTTGTGAAACTAGTAGAATGTTCATGACACCATTTTTGTCCAAAAGGTTTGATTCTAAATGAACAATGAACCTATTAATTTCAAGAGTCTAAATTGTGGTTAAGGCTGCTCCTGTCCTCCACAACAAACCCATTCACATGCTTTATCATTTAGGTGTTTTTTTTATCAAATATAAAACAATACAAGCTTTATATATGTTTTATGAAAGAGACTTTTTGCAGGACTACACATTGGATGGGGAGCTTGGAACAGCTACAGAGGATTTCTCAAACTCTGGACGAATAATTGAGCGAAGCACGTATGGTACTGCAGAATTAGATGTTTGTTGTCTTCCACTAAAACTGTACATTATAATTGCTTAGTAAGAAGTTCTACATGCTCTCTCTATTTTTTTAAGCACACGTTACACGTGACAAACTCGAAAGAATTTTGGCCGTAATCCAGGGAGCCAATCACAAAGCTTTAATAACGTGAGTCAGTATATTTAATATATTGGTTGTCACTTTATAAAGGATGTTGTGTTTCATAATCTAAAAAGGTCTGCTGTCTCTCTTGCCCAGCTACTCACAGGTGGACCTGCACACTCAGGAGGCTTATGAGCTGGCAGTAAGAGGGCTGTTGCGTCCGCTGGATAAAAGTCCACCGATTCTAATGGGTTTAAGGATTCTTCATTTTAAACCACCTCACTTTACTTTGGGTAGGACATTTTTAACACACAAATCTTATCTTAAAAACGATCATGTTCACAAAGATTGCATGTGTCTTTTTTTTGTTTTATAAATTTAGACCTTTTGGGAAGTGTGAGATTGTAAACATAAACATACATTTGAGACATAAGTGGATTTATTTCAGCAGTCTGAAATAATTAATTTCCCATCTTTATTTTAAATAGAGGGGCGGCACGGTGGCTTAGTGGTTAGCACGTTCTCCTCTCAGCACTAGGGATTCCCGGTTCGAACCCCCATCTGGGTGGAGTTTCCATGTTCTCCCCGTGTCTGCATGGGTTTCCTCTGGGTTCTCCGGTTTCCTCCCACAGTCCAAAAACATGGATCAAGTCAATTGAGTTCTCCAAATTGCCCCATATAGAGTGTGTGTGTGTGTGTGAGTGAGTGTGTGCCCAGCGATGGATTGGCGCCCTGTCCTGGGTCTGTCTGCCCAGCGTCCGAGACGTTCTCCCCTGGATGGGCATGGGGAACCCCACCGCAACCCTAATATAGGATAAAGCGGAACATAATGAATGAATGAATGAATTTTAAATAGATGGTCAAAATGTTGGAGATTAATTTATTATTACAAAGAATCAATGTGCCATTGTTGGACTGTACTTCTCCATCCAATTTGCAGCAAAATACTTACAATGTTCTTAACAATTGTCTCATCTGTGGCAGAGAGTTAATTCTTAGCAGAGATGAAATGTCTGTTGGGTAACAAGTTAACAGTCCCTCTTGCATTATTTATAAAAGCCAATAGAGGTTGTGAGCAGTAGAAGCTCAAAAATACTGTTTTGTATTGTGGATGAAGCCTCAGCTTAAAAAAACAATCAGCATGTTGTTTGCATTTAGAAGGCTTCCTAGAAGTGAGCTTCGTAAAATGTTTTTCTTTTATTCCTAAGCGAGGTTACACAAAGCTACTGCTACAATATTGTGTTTTGTGAGAGTGACATACACACATGCCACCATTACTTTGATTACTACAAAATACATTCAAAGTTCAAAATTCTCTTCGGGACTCTGTGGAGTTTTTTTTTTTTATTTTATTATTATTTTTTTTTAATACATGTTTACATGCAGGAAACATCATTACAAGCCCAAGGAAAGCCAGTTGTTAGTTGCTTCTAAATGTAACACTGTTAAATTTAAACTGTTTCACCATGTGTGTGTGTGTGTGTGTGTGTGTTTTTTTTTTTTTTTTCTTTAGAGGTCCAGTGTGTAAATGAGACACAGCAGTTCTTGCGGAAACTGGTACATGAAGTGGGTTTGGAACTACGCAGTAATGCAGTCTGCACCAAGGTTCGTCGCACACGTGACGGTCCTTTCAAACTGGAAGATGCCCTTACCCGCCAGCACTGGACAGTTAATGACATTATATCTGCTGTTACTTCCAATCGCCGTGCTACCCGAAAAATCAGAAAGAATGACATTTTCAGGAAGATTTTTAAACAGCCAGTCGCTGCACCAATTTACTTAGAAAGCAGTACTGCTGACTTTGAGCCTGTGTCTCAGGAAGAAGTTGGATCACCTAAATCTCCATCAGAAATCTCTGCTGATCATAAATAATTGAAATAGTTGTTAACATGTTTTATGTAAAGAATATTGTTTTCATTTCTGTCAATAAATAAACTTAATCTATGTCTTAATCACTGAGTTGGTTGTCATTTGGATGTCATGTCATGAATGGGTTTAAAATAATGGGTCAATCTTAATGCAGCTCTACTGAAGCAATTTAACTTAAGGCACTTTTCTAAAGGTCTACATTAGCAGCCATCCCAACCTTCAGAGAGAAAGAATGAAACATATATTCATTCATTCATTATCTCCCGCTTTATCCTCTATTAGGGTCGCGGTGGGGTTCCCCATGCCCATCCAGGGGAGAACGTCTCGGGCGCTGGGCAGATAGACTCAGGACAGGGTGCCAATCCATTGCTGGGCACACACTCACTCACACATACACACTCTATATGGGGCAATTTGGAGAACTCAATTGACTTGATCCATGTTTTTGGTCCGTGGGAGGAATCCAGAGAACCCGGAGGAAACCCACGTGGACACGGGGAGAATGGAAACTCTACCTAGATGGGGATTCGAACCGGGAAT
The DNA here is from genome assembly GCA_019802505.1 of Corydoras sp. C115. Classification (NCBI taxonomy): domain Eukaryota; kingdom Metazoa; phylum Chordata; class Actinopteri; order Siluriformes; family Callichthyidae; genus Corydoras; species Corydoras sp. C115. The sequence goes on from JAFMOC010000072.1 coordinate 2,531,744, forward strand.
CCCTAGACGGTGACTCCATCGTTCAGTTCCGCTGCTGCAGGAGAGGCTGCAGAGAAAGCTGCTCTCATTTGATTCGGAGCTACTGACCAAACATCCGGGCTACAGCCCCGAAAGCTCCGGTCTAACGACGCGCCTGGATGGATATAATTATTCATTCATTCATTATCTTCAATTATTTATTATCTTTCATTATTGGGGTCGCGGTGGGGTTCCTCATGCCCATCCAGGGGAGAACACCTCGGGTGCCGGGCAGATAGACCCAGGACAGGGCGCCAACCTATCGCTGGGCACACACTCACTCACACAGACACACTCTATATGGGGCAATTTGGTGAACTCAATTGACATGATCCATGTTTTTGGACTGTGGGAGGAAACCGGAGAACCCGGAGGAAACCCACGCAGACACGGGGAGAACATGGAAACTCCACCCAGATGGGGATTCGAACCGGGAATCCCTAGTGCTGAGAGGAGAACATGCTAAACCACTAAGCCGCCGTGGATATAATGACTTAGTTTTAAAGGTACAGCTCATTACGTTATTAATCCAGTAGTCGGCGATATTCACAGGAATGCAGTAAACGCAGAACGCAGAAGGAGACTGTGCTGCTGGATTGACGTGTTCGTGTAACGCTGTCGTTTAAACATTAACATCATAAACAATAAGAGAACAGATATTTAATTAGTTTTCTCTTTAACATTTACATTTTACATTTAGTTTTTTTTTTCTGTAAAGCTGAGTTAACAGAGTAAGTCTATTTGCTCTTGAGTATTGCAGTTAAATATGACCTTTACACTGTGCTCGTCACTCTGTGGTGTTTATGACGTAAACAAATCTGATGAGATACATTAATACTCATTAATACTTATTAATACTTATTAATACTTATTAATACTCTTACCTGGGCGGCACGGTGGCTTAGTGGTTTAGCACGTTCTCCTCTCAGCGCTAGTGATTCCCGGTTCGAATCCCCATCTGGGTGGAGTTTCCATGTTCTCCCCGTGTCCGCGTGGGTTTCCTCCGGGTTCTCCGGTTTCCTCCCACAGTCCAAAAACATGCATCAAGTCAATTGAATTCTCAAAATTGCCCCATATAGAGTGTGTCTGTGTGAGTGAGTGTTTGCCCAGTGATAGATTGGTGCCCTGTCCTGGGTCTATCTGCCCAGCGCCCGAGACGTTCTCCCCTGGATGGGCATGGGGAACCCCACCGCGACCCTAATAGAGGATAAAGCGGGAGATAATGAATGAATGAATACTCTTACTGTCATTTCATGAGTTTTAGTGATGCTGCATGGCTTCTACACTTCGTAATAACTTGTATAGTTACTGACTGAAGGAGAATGAAGTGTCTACAAAGTACATTGTGACGTGTGTTTTACACGTGTGTGTAAAAATGTAACATCTTTAAAATCCATACATCCATTATCTCCCGCTTTATAGGGTCGTGGGGGGGGGGGGTTCCCCATGCCCATCCAGGGACGAACGTCTCGGGCGCTGGGCAGATAGACCCAGGACAGGGCGCCAATCTATGCTGGGCACACACACACACATACACACTCTATATGGGGCAATTTGGAGAACTCAATAGACTTGATCCATGTTTTTGGACTGTGGGAGGAAAACGGAGAACCCAGAGGAAACCCATGCACCCAACATGGAAACTGCACACAGATTGGGATTCGAACCGGGAATCCCTAGCACTGAGAGGCGAACCACTAACCCACATCTTTAGAATAATCCTAATAAATTTATCCCAGAACCAATACGTAGATTAAGCATTGAGACGTGGATTTATTGCACCTAATATCATTATATCAGAAGTATAATCAACAATAAAGACGTAAACTGAAGACGCAAAGATGAATAGATTCACAAATTTGGCCTAAATACCATAAATGATAAAAACTAAATCAAACGCCCTCATAGCATCATATCAGGTTTATAATTATTGTGTAATCTGTCAGTACTCGACCTGTTTTTTTTTATATGGTGTCGCAGTTATTACACATTTAAAGTTTTTCCTTGCATTGGATATAACTAATCAGCTGATTAATAGCTAATTAATGATTAATTAATTTTGAGTTAAAAGTGGGTGTGTTGACACACAGACATTAAAATATGCAGGTTGGTTGGATTACAGGACAATATCTCGTCTCATCTATCAATTAATCCTCTACTAGGGCCCATCCAGAGTACAATGTTTCGGGTGCTGGGCAGTCGCTGGGCACACAAAAATAGGGAACCTCTAGAGCAGCCAATTCAACTTGAATTTATGTTTTTGGACTGTGGGAGGTAACCAGAGAACCTGGAGAAAACCCAAACAGACACGGGGAGAACATAGAAACTCCACCCAGATCAGATTCATAATCTTCTACTTAATCCTCTACTTGGGACACAGGAGGGTTCCTCATGCCCATCCAGAAAGTTTTGGGCGCTGGGCACATAGACCCAGGACAGGGTGCCAAACTATCACTGGGCACATACTCACAAAGACACACACACAAACACACTATATGGGGTAATTTAGAGCATTCACTCTGCATTGAATTCATGTTTTTTGCACTGTGGGAGGAAGTCGGAGAACCTAGAGGAAACCCATACAGGCATGGGGAGAACATGGAAACTACACCCAGATCAGGATTCAAACATGGATCCCCAGTGCTGAGAGATGAACATGCCAACTACTAAGCCACTGACCAGGACCAGATTATATAATCAAAAAAGATTCACTCATTCATTATCTTCCGCTTTATCCTCTATTAGGGTTGCGGTGGGGTTCCCCATGCCCATCCAGGGGAGAACGTTTCGGGCGCCGGGCAGATACACCCAGGACAGGGCGCCAATCCATCGCTGGGCACACACTCACTCACACATACACACTCTATATGGGGCAATTTGGAGAACTCAATTGACTTGATCCATGTTTTTGGACTGTGGGAGGAAACCGGAGGAAACCGACATGGACACGGGGAGAACATGGAAACTCCACCCAGATGGGGATTCGAACTGGGAATCCCTAGTGCTGAGAGGGGAACGTGCTGACCACTAAGCCACCGTGCCGCCATTCAAAAAAGATTAATTGTATTATTTTTTTATGGTAAATTATTTTGGACTATGACAAAAAAGTTTAGAAAAAATGACTAGAAAAACTTGTCATATTATTATTTGCGCCAAAAAACTAAATATAGAATAAATGGTCAATATAAATTTAAATAATTAACATGTTTAGTCAGTTTTAGCAATAATGACGTATAATTCATAAATATTTTATTTACATTTTTTAATCCTTCCCATATGGAGGAACAACAGAAGTCATGTTTGTAAAGTCATGAATTTTCACATGTGTTTTAGGACTTAGGTCATATGTCTAGTTACATAATCTTATTATGGTAGTGAGGTTATTTTGAAAATGAGCTAGTTTCAGAAAGGTGGTTTTAATTTTTACAAAGTAATCTATATAGCAAATAAATTTTTGTTTTTGTTAATAAATGAGAACAATATGTTATTGTCAAACAGACACAATTAGCAAATATCTACAGGTACTAATAGCTAAATTACATTCATTCATTCATTCATTATCTCCCGCTTTATCCTCTATTAGGGTCGCGGTGGGGTTCCCCATGCCCATCCAGGGGAGAACGTCTCGGGCGCTGGGCAGATAGACCCAGGACAGGGCGCCAATCCATCGCTGGGCACACACTCACTCACTCACACAAACACACTCTATAGGGGGCAATTTTGAGAATTCAGTTGACTTGATCCATGTTTTTGGACTGTGGGAGGAAACCGGAGAACCCGGAGGAAACTCACGCAGACACGGGAAGAACATGGAAACTCCACCCAGATGGGGCATTCGAACCGGGAATCCCTAGCGCTGAGAGGCGAACGTGCTAACCACTAAGCCACCGTGCCGCCCAGCTAAATTACAACTGATTTTAATTACAACTAAATTTAAAAAACTGAATGATTGAATAAGCCAGTTTTTTTACCTTAATGTGACTCTGTATTGTAGGATCATGCGTGGACCAGTGCGCTGGGTTTTATGGGATGTTAAGGATACTCTACTGAAGGTGCGCCGCTCTGTAGGAGAACAGTACTGCAGGGAGGCTGCTCGTATCGGACTAAAGTTATTACCGATGCAAGTAGAGAGTGCATTTCGTCAAGCTTCATCATCAGCACTCTCGACTTTTTCCGAACTACGGCATTGCTCAGGGCATGAATGGTCAATTGTGGTGGACAACAGTGGTGAAAAAGACCTTCTCTCAATGTGGGGTGCAGGACCCAGCTCTACTCAACACGCTTGCCGGGAATCTCTACCAAAACTTTAGTGGTCCAGAGAACTGGGAGGTAAGAAAAATTGCCCCTATGACTTAACTGTTACTTTATGCTATGCTTTGTGTTTAGCTTAAACCTTAAATATTTTAAGCATTTCAGTTCATCACATTTTCAATAAGCAATTGTAAAGTTAAGTAAAGCTGACTACAGTTAAAAATGTTATAAAACTATGTTTAAACAGTTAAAAAAAACAATTAAAATGCTACATGTTTTCTGTGAAACCTTTATGTATTTGCAAAAAATATTTGCATTTACATTGTCATCCATTTAGCAGACACTTTATTCCAGGAACAATAAAAGTCAGTCTGGCTTTTTACCTCTACTGAAGTACACAGACCTCTAGTGTAGCAACTGAATAAATGTGCAGAAATGATGGCAAACGTTAATACACGAGTCGGAATGACAATCTTTGAAATTTAGACTGACTAAATTCACATCAAGGCGGCACGGTGGCTTAGTGGTTTAGCACGTTCGCCTCTCAGCACTAGGGATTCCCGGTTCGAATCCCCCTCTGGGTGGAGTTTCCATGTTCTCCCCGTGTCTGCGTGGGTTTCCTCCGGGTTCTCCGGTTTCCTCCCACAGTCTAAAAACATGGATCAAGTTAATTGAATTCTCAAAATTGCCCCATATAGAGTGTGTCTGTGTGAGTGAGTGTGTGCCCAGCGATGGATTGGCGCCCTGTCCTGGGTCTATCTGCCCAGCGCCCGAGACGTTCTACCCTGGATGGGCATGGGGAACCCCACCGCGACCCTAATAGAGGATAAAAGCGGGAGATAATGAATGAATGAATAAATTCACATCACGGCCTAATTGTTCAGTTCTGATAAAATTTGCACTGACGGTTTATAATTGCGGGCGGCACGGTGGTTTAGTGGTTTAGCACGTTCTCCTCTCAGCACTAGGGATTCCCGGTTCGAATCCCCATCTGGGTGGAGTTTCCATGTTCTCCTCGTGTCCGTGTGGGATCAAGTCAATTGAGTTCTCCAAATTGCCCCATATAGAGTGTGTGTGTGAGTGAGTGTGTGCCCAGCGATAGGATGGCGTCCTGTCCTGGGTCTATCTGCCCAGCGCCTGAGGCGTTCTCCCCTGGATGGGCATGGGGAACCCCACCGCGACCCTAATAGAGGATAAAACGGAAGATAATGAATGAATGAATGATTTATAATTGCGGGTGGCTTAGTGATTAGCACGTTCGCCTCTCAGCGCTGGGGATTCCAGGTTCGAATTTCAATCTCAGTGGAGTTTCCATCCATGTTCTCCCCTTGTCTGTGTGGATTTCCTCCGGGTTCTCCGGTTGCCTCCCACAGTACAAAAACATGCAAGGTAAATTGAATGCTCTAAATTGCCCTAAATAAGTGTGTTTATGTGTGTCTGTGTGAGTGAGTGTACCCAGCGAGATATTGGCACCCTGTCCTGGGTGTATCTGCCCAGCGCCCCAAATGTTTTCCCCCAAAACCTTAGTAGAGGATTAAGCAGAGGATAATGAATAAATTAATCAATTTATAATTGCAAGTAACCGAGATCTGTACTCTTAAAATATGTCTTATAAACATCACTAATGTGCACTAATTGAAACATTTGTGCACAAATCACCTGCAGCATTACCCAAGAATGTCAAACTCAAACCAGCAAAAAAGTATCTTATATAAACATTTTGCTCCCTGAGCTCCGAATACAAGTGGTCCTTCAAAAAAAGCATTTCTTATGTCGTGGTTGCCAACATACTCATCACAGTCTGGGATCCAGTTACTCAGGACATATTACAACTGGGTGTTTAGTGGGCCAATTACCACTTCTGTGATAACTTCTGTTTCAATAACTAAAAATAACTTCTGTTTCAAAATAATTAAAGCATAATTAAAAGCTGTGCCCAGCGATGGATTGGCGCCCTGTACTGGGTCCATCTGCCCAGCGCCCGAGACGTTCTCCCCTGGATGGGCATGGGGAACCCCACCGCAACCCTAATAGAGGATAAAGCGGGAGATAATGAATTAATGAATGAATTAAAAGCTAATTATTATTTATAATAATAACAATTATAAACTTACCTTCCAAAATAGAGGTGTCTTAAAGGCATTTTTTTATTTACTTGTTTACTTATTTGATTTCAAATTGCAAGTCATCATCAGTCCTCAAAACAGTTTTACACCAAGAGGTAACTTATCTTTAATTTATGTTAATCGCTATTCTGTGAGGATAAACGACTTAGATGCTTAGAGAAAAATAAATAATAAATAAAAGACATAATGCCCAGCGATAGATTGGCGCCCTGTCCTGGGTGTATCTGCCCAGCGCCCGAAACGTTCTCCCCTGGATGGGTATGGGAAACCCCCCCGCGACCCTAATAGAGGATAAAGTGGAAGATAATGAATGAAATACATAATTTTCAAGAATATTTATTTTTAATACACTGAGAAAACAAAACATTTTACAACAAAATGCACTGATATAAAAGATCACTAATGCTTGCTTTTTGTCATTAGGTTTTTTCAGACTCGGCCTCCGCTCTGAAATCCTGTACAGACCTGGGAATGAAGCAGGGTGTGGTCTCCAACTTTGACAGTCGCCTACAAGGGGTACTTCAAAACTGTGGCCTTTTAAATCATTTTCAATTTCTGCTGACTTCAGAGGAGGCTGCGGTGGCCAAGCCAGACACAGGCATTTTTATCCTTGCCCTGAAAAAATGTGGTGTGCCAGCCAAACATGTAGCTCACATCGGGGACCATTATATAAACGATTATCTGACCTCTCGATCGTTAGGTATTCAGGGCTATTTGCTCAACAGACATGGGCATCAAAATCACCCTGAGATTCCCCCAGAACACACGTTACAAAGCCTTAATGAACTACCAGCTCGACTACAAGAGGATTGCTGATTAGTGACACTGCTGCTTTATAACTGTGTGTATATAATTTAAGTTGTACTGTAATTTAAAACTTCTAATTATTTGGAAAATGTCTAAATATTTGTACCCAAAATCTTAACCTTCAAATGTAATCTAGATTAAAAAAAAAGGTTTTCCCTTATGACATCCAAGCAATTAATAAAAAATTTAAACTGTTCTGAAATTTTATTTTAAAAAGATTTTAGACTACAATGTACTCTTGAAGATCAAAGGGCCATATATTTTTTCTGGAACACATCTAAAGAATTCGAAAATGTAATGTAATGTATATAAGCTGCATCTCTTAAGCGTCCCCACTCAATATATCTGTTGTTTATACGTAAAAAATATATTTGGTGTTATTTTCATTTACAGCACATTCATTCATTCATTCATTCATTATCTCCCGCTTTATCCTCTATTAGGGTCGCGGTGGGGTTCCCCATGCCCATCCAGGGGAGAACGTCTCGGGCGCAGGGCAGATAGACCCAGGACAGGGCGCCAATCCATCGCTGGGCACACACTCACTCACACAGACACACTCTATATGGGGCAATTTCTGAGAATTCAATTGACTTGTTCCATGTTTTTGGACTGTGGGAGGAAACCGGAGAACCCGGAGGAAACCCACGCGGACAGAACATGGAATCTCCACCCAGATTGGGATTCAAACCGGGAATCCCTAGCGCTGAGAGGAGAACGTGCTAACCACTAAGCCACCATTTACAGCACATTAAAAATACAAATGGTGTTCTCTCAATGTGGGGTGCAGGAACCAGCTCTCCTTTAAAAGGCTCAGAGGATTATATTTTAGAAATATTTCATCTCACTTTCAGTTTGTTCTGGATAAAAGCATCCAGAAAGTTTATGTAAATTGTCATATTTCAAAATTTGAAATATGTAGCTCCAATATGGATAAGGACAGTCAATTTTCCATTTCTTTAAAATAAAATAAAAACTAATGTGTGTTTCGATTTCAATTAAACACTTAATGGCAACCACATTGTTTTTACACTTCTTATTTATCAGTTTCACTTCCCCTGTGGATGCACTTTAAAGTTAAAAAATGTTAAACTTTATGCCCTAAAAGTTTAAAATTACAGGCTGTTTCACTGCATTATTACGCCGTAGATAACTTTTAATTATGGTAAATCTCTATTATGCCAATTTCACTTTCTACACAAAGTAAACTACTAGAGGGCGAGGTTGCTCAGTGGTTAGGGTGTTGGGCTGTCAATTTGAAGGTTGGGGGTTCAAATCCCAGGTCCACTGAAGTTACCAATGTGGGTTCTTGAGCAAGGCCCTTAACCCTCATTGCTCCAGGGATGTTGTGATTAACCCTGTGCTCACCTTGTAAGTCGCTTTGGATTAAAGTGTCTGCTAAATGGAATGCAAATGCAGTTAAAATAATTAAAGGCAACTTTAGTTGCAGGCAACTTGCAACGATATTCAGCCTTAAAATCTTGGTTGGTACATATGAAGTCATGCATGTTATTCTTGTATTTAAATGACTGTATTTAAATAATAAAATCATGATCAAGCCATAATGCAGTTTAATTTTTTTTGGAATTAATATTAAGTATACATAAAGTGGTCAGGAAAGCAAAAAAAAAAAAAAAAAAAAAAAACTTGAGCTGATAACTAAACAAAGACTTTCAAATGAAATCCAAAACAATCAGAGATGATGTGCACATTTCTCCACTCTCACCCCTGTACACCTTAAACACTTTAATTTTTTTCTGTTGTATGCAACATCTTACATCTTAGTTGCATTAGTATGCAACTAATAATAATTGATACATACAATTTTTGAAATTATCATGTCACAAAAGAATACATCACAATCTGAACAACAGAAAAGTCTTTGAAACACTTCACTTTGGTCATTATAGATGAAAAACAAATTTCTTTAAATGTTGTACTAAATGTTGCCTGCTCTTATTTAGCTGCTTTCCCTCTGAACATTCTTATTTGTTTTTTTTTTTATTATACATGAAGTGTCAATAAATAGTTCAAAAGATTAAACAGATAAACTTATTCATAAAGAAGTGATGTTTTGTATAATACATTTTCCAAATATACATTTCAGTGAGGTCTTTAACTGAAGTGCTTAGTTTCAGCACACTCATGATCAATGATCGACATAATTATTTACACATTATTATTTAGTTTAAATTAGAACATTAGAACATGACAGAAGACTTGAGGGTTATGTTGATCTATGTTTATCGTGGGTAAAAATGCTCTGCTATTCATAAAAGTATCAGAATGTTTAGGGTTACAGTAAATTCATTTCTTTTTTAACTACTCCAGTTAATCTCATGCATGTGGTTTATGTGAAAATACGTAGAGGTAAAAATGTAACTTCTATAAAGTGAATCTTGTGTATATAAAAATGTATTAAAATCCACATCCCTAAAACTTTAAATTCAAGCAATTTACATATGCCAGATTCAAACCTGAATGGCTGGAAAGACTAAAACTTCGATACTTTTAAGAAAAGAGCATTAATCCCACTCACAGTGCAGGTCAGTGGTTTTTAAATACATAATGCCAGTGCACAGTCCAATGAGTGAAAACGTTGCCTTTTTTAACTTTTTTTTCAGCATTTTAAAGCCATTTTATAAAGTAGTAAAAGTACAAAACATGAATTCTTATTTAATTCCCACACAAGTCTGTCAGTCATTATTGGGTTTTATCACGATATTGTTGAATTTAAGAACTATGGAAATTAAGTATAATGTGTAATGCACATAGTATCTGAATAAGGCACAACATTGGATTAGACTATTGGAATTATCTAATGTAAGAATTAAGATTCTTCACCCTTTTGTGAGTAGTGACGTTTGAATAAAAGTTATATTTAAAACTAAATCTTCTGTACATTTCCCAGATGAAATTTGGACACACCCACTTATGTTTTTAACCATTTTAAATATTGTATAAAGACTTGTTACAAAAATAAGTAAACACTGTACCAGCCAACCAGCAGTTTTTTTTGTTTTTTTTTTTTTTTTTTTGTTTTTTAGTAAGTCCTGAATGGTCTAAAAGTGCTTATCAGTTTAAGGCTTAGTTTCATTGCTTTAACTTTATCTAACATTGAATGACTGTACACAAATTATTTCATTACTGCGATACATAAATGTGAAACAAATGAGTCTAAACATTGTCAGGCTGTATAATATTTGGTTAAAATGTACCTCAATCCATAAACTTGCGTTTCAAAATTACAGCTGTGATCCTCTTCTTTTATTTTTTTGGTTCTTGAAAGAGCTCTTTGGAAGCTTTGGAGAGTCACAAGCCAACTTTTTTAACAGAAATATCCTTCAAAACAGATGCAGTCTTACAAAGTCTTCACAATCACCTCCATCGGTAGCAACCCAGTGCCAAAATGACAAACTGTCTTTCACCTTTTTAGCTTTTTGATCCATCAAAATAAAGTTGAGGCAAAAGTGCAAATTGTTCAGCAGAGGATGCATTTGAGGAAAATCCATGCAAAAGCTGATGGTCTGCAGATGCAAAACATACAGTGCAGCCCCACCACGCACACATTACAGCATTCATCTCAAACCACTGAAGAGGAAAGATCACAAGATAAATCAGGAAAAAAAACATTTTTACAAACATTAATGATAATATAGATACACATTTTAACTAAAAAGAGAATTGGGTTAAAAGAATAAAAAATAATTTTTTAAAATTCTCTAATTTGTAAGTCGCTTTGGATAAAAGCATCTGCTAAATGACAATGTAATGTTATGTAAAAATTGCTATTATGTAATTTATGTAATTATTGGTCACCACTTATGGTTAACACAGATTGAAAAACACCAAGCCCAATCCACCTGTAGTTTTAATGTATGTAGGTCACATGAATGTATGGTTTAGATATTTTATAAGTTGTTTCTTACTAATTACATGTTTTGAAATATATTTTGCTATTAAAAATTTTTGTTACAGTGAAAAAATAATGATACAGTCAAGGGGGAAATCAAGTATGCCATCACTACATTATTTTATACATTAGATCATAGAGACTATTTTACAAATTTGAGATCAGGGGAGAAAAAATTAAATTAAATAAAATACAAAAATATATAATAAACTTGTGCAGAGCTGGAGACAGTTTATGTTTGGATTGAATCAGATTTAATAGGTAGAGTCTGTGTATAAAACTATTGCAATACACAATTCCAGAGATAAAAACAAAAATGTAAAATCCACTGAGATTTATTGGTATTGGTAAAAACCAAAAAAAAAAAGATTTTTTTTATTTTACAAACGGTATTTTTGTACAAGATTTTGTACAAAAAAATTAAATAATGTACATAGAAGCCATCTAATCATTTGCATACTTTAAAGAGATGACTTACATCGTTAAAGATACTTTACAAGCCACATCTTTTATGATTCATTTATCCAGCTGTTTTATGTTATAACAGAAAAGAACCTTAGCCCTTTGATTTTATTTGGGCCAACTAACTTTTAGGGGGCATTAAAAAAGCTCAGCTAATCCTATCTTTCTATTCAATCCTCTCTTGGTTTCTGCTCAACAATTGTGTCACAATGCAGAGAAAATATGTGAAACGATTCGGATGACAAATCAGATTAAAAGTTTGCCAGAGCAAATCAACATGACGCACTGTGACTAACACAGAGTTCATCACTACTGTTGCTGTTTAACCAAATTCCCACAATTCCACCTCTAGGTGCATAATTAAATTAGGAGATTTTAATTTCCACTGCAGACGAAACATGTCTGGATAAACAGTACAACTTAAAAAGTGTCCCTCAATCTCGAAATAACACAATCACAAGACAGAGGGGTGTATTCAGTGACAGACTGAGATCTCGTTCCTGCCCCACATACAGGCTGAGGACATCACACAAAGCTTTAGGAGCATAATCTGGGGCTGTTTTTAAAAAATAAAATAAAACATATCACCTGTCTATTACATCTGATCTTTCTCACTTTTTTTAATTTTAAAATATTATATTATATTATTACTATTATCTTTATGATGCAAATACATACATACATACATACATACACATACATACTGCCTGGTCCAAAAAAAGATGGCGCCACCAAAGAAAAAAAAAATAAAAAAAAATGTCACATGCTGAGGTCACAGCTCATTTTCTTTATTTATTATGATTTGTTTGCGTTTTTGAAAGCACTTATTATCGTCTGCTTCTTGCTGTAATTTTTGTTCACTGTAATTCAAATGTAACTCAAACGTTTAAAAACTGAATTAAAGTTGTGTTTAGCAACTTGTACAAGCTTTTAACTTTCTGTGGAAATATAACATGTTAAAAGTCAAGAGTGATATTAAATACATTTTTGAGTATAATTTTTCATGTCAAAAAGTTCTGCATGTCAAAAAAAAAAAATCTGTAGCTAAAATTAATTTAGCTACAACCTCAGATGTAAAGCAATGCAATTAAGTGCACCCCATAAACTAATACCTTGAAGAAGAAATAACAAATGATTTGTTTGTAATTATTTGTATATTTTCTAGGTCTCTGGAGGAATTCTAGCTCATGCTTCTTTACAGCATTGCTTTAGTTAAAGTGTCGCTTTTAGCCTTTACTATTTTTTACTGCCCAAACACAGCATTTTAAATGATTGGAGTTTCAACCAAACTTAAACTGTTGTTTAGATGGCCTCTAATTTATCTTTAGAATGCTCAAGAAGTAAATGGTCGACTCTGATATTGACTGCAATGTGCCACGGACCAGTGACTGCAAAACTATTACAAATAATCATCCGTTTACCACTATGCTTGACTACACTAGAAAACACAAGATAAACTACCAAATGCTATGGTAAAATCTTATTCCACAAATATTTCTTCCCTTTTAGAAAGAAACACATTTTTGTCATTTGAAATGTTAGATTGTAATTGGGATTAAATATGTAGCCCTGTTACAAGATACTGTTATGGTGGTCAACAGCTACCACCTTTCTGTTGTTTTAATGTTGCTTCTGACAGTTCTTTATCCAGTCAGCAATTTATAAAATCTACTGAAGTTGTTTTCTTTGTATGATGTTGGTAAATACTGTTCATGCAGAAACACCTATTAGTTGTAGTTATTAACTATTAAATATTATCTATTTAATGACTATCTGTCATAATTTATGTGTTTAAGGAAGAAGAAAAACCAGCTATTTGAAGGTGCAATACAAATAGTAAAAGCCAAAGATTTTATGATCAAGATACAACTATTAAAAGGTGGCACTGTACCTGTCTCGTGACAGAAGGCTGTCCCACCTTTTAGAATGCTGTTCGTATTTTCTGAAAACCAGGACAGGACTGGACCTTGCCTACAGAATTGCCGTCTCCACCAACAGCTAGAATAAAAAAAATATATAAATAAATGGATTAATATGAGACATAAACTTCCAATTACAAACATACAAATTTCTGAGACTACTGATCACCTTTAAATGACTGACTATCAGCTTTTCTTAATCTTCTTTAAGACTTAAGTGTGTGATCCAGTCTGAAGGTGCATTTGGTCATTATCTTGCTTTAAAGTAAATAAATAAATAAATATATAACAGAGAAATGCACATTAGTGTTTTTTTAATGTAGTCATTTGTGTTTGACATCAAAACCTGAACACTATAAAGTTTGTGTATGCAATTAATAAAACACACATTGATAATTGGCAATTAAAAAAAGCACATTGATAAACTATCCATTTTGAGTATGTGTGTCTCACACACACACACACACACACACACACACACACACACACACACACACACACACACACACACACACACACACACACACATACACACACACACGTACAAACAGAAACACACATGTACAAGCAAGCACAAGAGTAAAATTGACGAACAAGGTATAAAAACGTTTTTTTCAGAAATAATCAAATCACCGGGCGGCACGGTGGCTTAGTGGTCAGCATGTTCTCCTGTCAGCACTATGGATTCCCGGTTCGAATCCCCATCTGGGTGGAGTTTCCATGTTCTCCCCGTGTCCGCGTGGGTTTCCTCCGGGTTCTCCGGTTTCCTCCCACAGTCCAAAAACATGGATCAAGTCAATTGAGTTCTCCAAATTCCCCCATATAGAGTGTGTATGCGTGCGTGTCTGTGTGAGTGAGTGTGTGTGTGTGCCCAGCGATAGATTGGTGCCCTGTCCTGGGTGTATCTTTGTAAAACACTGTTCAAGTGACATGCTATACCCCTTACAAAAAAAACTATGTTGATTAATGTAGGCAAAATAATCTCTTAAAAAAATCAAGTGTTAATACATTGTTCTGTAATTTAGATATCCAGTGTAGATATGTATATTCTGGCAATACTGACATTACTACACTAAACGAAAGGGAAAATATTCCTTTCTTTTTAACTTACTTTATTATGATGCAGAGCAAAATCAACAGGATGCTACCCAATATACACAGAACAAATATAGTGGCTACTGTTTGCTCTCTCTGGTTGGTTGCCACTATAGCCAAAAGGTCAGCATGTTCACAACGGATACCTATAAATCCTGTGTGGCACCTACAATCACAAGCAAAAAAGATATCAGTTTTTAATATAGAGTAATACTCCCTACATATGTTAATAATGGCCATTGGTAAAATAACTTTAAATTACCACATGACTACAAAACCACATGAACCACAATTATTGACCTTACATTAAAAGTGCAAGTCTCTGCTCAGCAGTAACACACATACATACCAAATAACTGCAAAATGCCATTTTATTTGGAAATTACACATAGAATAATTATTTTAAATGCTTAAAATAATATTATCACCATCATCATTCCAGTCCCAAAGAAAGCATGGCCTTACTACATTTGGTTATTTACCAGACACTTTTATCCAACGCGAATTACTGCAAAAACGTTTTCATGGACGGGGTCAGAACACAGGGTTGATCCAACAAACCTGGAGCAATGAGGGTTACGAGTATTGCTCAAGAATGCTCAACACTTTCACTGCTCCGCCTGCCCTCCCCCACACCTCTGGACCATTCATTCTACACTCAACACACAAACTGATTACTGAATTCTGCAACGATAAGAACTGGACATGCACTCACCACTTACAAATCTATGTGCTTATTCAGTTTGCACTACTGTTATCTGCTAATTTGCAATACTGCTTTTCCACATTTTGACAGCATATGTGCACTTTATTCTACTACGGTCACTTTACTGTTTACTCGGGGTATTAGTGAACATCCTTTTTTAATGTAGGGTGTATTTAATTTTAAATGTTTAATGGGCCGTACGGTGGCTTAGTGGTTAGCACGTTCGCCTCTCAGCACTACGGATTCCCGGTTCGAATCCCCATCTGGGTGGAGTTTCCATGTTCTCCCCGTGTCTGCGTGGGTTTCCTCCGGGTTCTCCGGTTTCCTCCCACAGTCCAAAAACATGGATCAAGTCAACTGAGTTCTCCAAATTGCCCCATATAGAGTATGTTTGTGTAAGCGATGGATTGGTGCCCTGTCCTGGGTGTATCTGCCCTGTGCCTGAAATGTTCTCCCCTGGATGAGCATAGGGAACCCCCCCCACGACACTATTCATTCATTCATCCATTATCTCCCGCTTTATCCTCTATTAGGGTCGCGGTGGGGTTCCCCATTCCCATCGAGGGGAGAACGTTCCGTGCGCTGGGCAGATAGACCCAGGACAGGGCGCCAATCCATCGCTGGGCACACACTCACTCACACACACACACTCTATGTGGGGCGATTTTTGGAGCATTCAATTGACTTGATCCATGTTTTTGGACTGTGGGGGGAAACCGGAGAACCCGGAGAAAACCCACGCGGACACGGGGAGAACATGGAAACTCCACCCAGATGGGGATTCGAACCGGGAATCCCTAGTGCTGGGAGGCGAACGTGCCAACCACTAAGCCACCGTGCCAACCCCCCGACACTAATATAGGATAAAGTGAAAGATAATGAATGGATGGAACTCTCGGCTTCAAGGTCACGGATACAAGTGGCAAAAATTAGTTTTCTCCACAAAGTGGCTGGGCTTTCCCTTAGAGACAGGGTAAGGAGTTTGGTCATTTAAAAGAGGTTTAATCAGGATAAGACCCTGGGAAAGACCCAGGACAACATGGAGAGATGATGTCTCTCGGTTGGCCTAGGAACATCTCGTATGCCTCCTGAATTGCTGGATCAGGTACCTGGGGATAGGGATGTCTTGGCTTCTTTGCTTAGGTTGCTGTCTCCACTACCCAGACCAGGTTAAGTGGAGATAATGGATTATTTAAATAAAGTTATTATCTGGCCCACGGTGGCTTAGTGGTTAGCACATTCACCTCTCAGCGCTAGGGATTCCCGGTTCAAATCCCAATCTGGGTGGAGTATCCATGTTCTCCCCGCGTGGGTTTCCTCCAGGTTCTCCGGTTTCCTCCCACAATCCAAAAACATGGATCAAGGTCAACTGAGTTCTTCAAATTGCCCCATATAGAGCGCGTTTGTGTGAGTGAGCGTGTGCCCAGCGATAAATTGGCGCCCTGTCCTGGGTGTATTCCCCCCCCCCCCCGCGACCCTAGTAGAGGATAAAGCGAAAGGTAATGGATGGATTATATGGCCAACTTAATTTTTGCAAAAAAAAAAAAAATTTGTTGTTTTTTTTTAACCATTCCTTTACATTACAGCTTTTAACTATTTTGGAACAGATCATTCTGATCTTCATGTGGATTTTTTTTAGATTGTTTAATAAAAGATATCAGCTCTTTAAATAAGCTGACATGCTTCTCACTCACAGAATAAAGACTGTAGGAATAAATAAAATAAACTACACAGATTTAAATATATAGCATATATTTAAATATGCTCTGCCTGCAGCTAGTGGAGCATGCATGTCTGGCATGTCTGGATGTCTTTGTTTTGGTCTATACACAATATGTTATTTTTGTAAAGCTTGATTTTAGAGGCTGGGAACTACTTGTTTAAATGCTCGACAGTGTTATGTCAAGTCAACACTAAGTCATTTCTGCCTCAACAAAACACATTTGTTTAAACACAGACAGCTTACGCTACAAAATTCTTAAAGGAATGCATCATTATGAATCAGCGACAGTCTTACATCAGTCTATTCGAGCTAAAGACACAGTCATACATAGTTGCCATTTGTTTTTGTTTCTGCACTATTAGGAATTATTTGACCAAAATTATCTTTTTATATACTCAATACTTAACTTTTGCAATCCACTTTAGCCAAACAAAATAAAAAGAACTGGTGATGGGTTACATACTTGTATCCTTGTATTTTTTGAATGTATTGTAAAAGACAATGATTTTTCGTACTTACACACATGCAGGCGTCTCCTCCAGGATAAGAAAGTGACATGTACCATGCAAGCAGAACTGACTATGGGAGTCAGGACAGTCACCAAAGTGAGAGTGAACTGCTGCTACTAACTCTTAAACCAAGAGAATAGAAGAAAAATATTGTCATATTCATTCATTCATTCATTATCTCCCGCTTTATCCTCTATTAGGATCGCGGTGGGGTTCCCCATGCCCATCCAGGGGAGAACGTTTCGGGCGCTGGGCAGATAGACCCAGGACAGGGCGCCAATCCATTGCTGGGCACACACTCACTCACACAGACACACTCTATATGGGGCAATTTTGAGAATTCAATTGACTTGATCCATGTTTTTGGACTGTGGGAGGAAACCGGAGAACCCGGAAGAAACCCACGCGGACACGGGGAGAACATGGAAACTCCACCCAGATGGGGATTCGAAACGGGAATCCCTAGCGCTGAGAGGCAAACGTGCCGACCACTAAGCCACGGTGCCACCCATTGTCATATTATACTGTGTTTTAAAACAACCTGAAAAGTGGACCAAAAAAAAACAAACTAATATACATGTATCTACAAATCATGTTTTTTTTTATACAAATTTATCGTCACATTAGAAGAAATTTGATTAGATGTCTACTCCTGAAAATGTCATTTTAATTGCATTATACTCATGGATAATTTTGTCACTGTAAAATATTGGATTGAATTTTTTTGG
>JAFMOC010000072.1:2555000-2647500 GCA_019802505.1 Corydoras sp. C115
TGCTACATTCTAATGCATTGACTTTTTATAATTTTGACTTTTATATACATTTCTTACAGGGAAATATTTGTAATCTGACATTGATGGTAATGTCTGCGGCAGTTGGGGGGACATTACAGTATGGTTACAACCTGGCCATTATGAATGCACCCACTGTTGTAAGTATAAGAAAAACTTTTGTTTGCATCATTTTTAAGTAGTACCTTTTGGTTGTATTACTCACTCTATGTCTATATACTCTATGTCTTTACAGTACATTCAGAATTTTGTTAATGAGACTTTTAAAAAGCGTTGGGACATAGAATTAGAGGTGTACCAAGTTACACTGATATGGACCATCATAGTATCTGTCTTCTCATTGGGTGGACTCACTGGGGCGCTGGTGGCTGGTCCTCTGTCAATCCAGTTCGGAAGGTAGCATTTTAAATGCAATAAATTACATTGTATAAGAAGTTATAGTGGATATATAAGTGGATATAGTTAAGCTGTTACAATTAGCACATTGGCAACATATTACTTACTTTTTATTGAAATCTAATATTTATAAAAAGTTTTTTTTTTTAATTGCATGAATGCAAAATAAAATTCAACTCTGTAACTTAGGTTGTAAAATAAATTTGATAGTTTTGGGTCATGTTTATTGATTTGGGTCAAGTTTATGCAGAAATTTTGAAAAAAATCTTTAAAAGGTTTTTCTCTTCTTTTTCAAGGAAGAAAACTTTGTTGCTGAACAATATTTTTTTAATGTCCAGTGCACTGTTTGCAGTAATTAGTCGAAAAGCTGAGTCTTTTGAGATGATCATCGTCTCCCGATTTTTGGTGGGCATTAATGCAGGTACGTGACTTACAAAACACAACCTAGATGTCTGGGTATATTTGTGTTTTCTTTTTTGTTTTTTTTTGTTTAAAAGTAAATAATGCGTGGCACGGTGGCTTAGTGTTTAGCACGTTTGCCTCTCAGCGCTGGGGATCCAGGTTCGAATTTCAATCTAGATGGAGTTTCCATGCTCTCCTCGGGTCGGCATGGGTTTCCTCCATGTTCTCTGTTTTCCTCCCATAGTCCAAAAACATGGATTCAAGGTGAATGCTCTAAATTGCCCCATATAGTGTGTGTGTGTGTGTGTGTCTGTGTGAATGGATCTGCCCGGCGATAGATTGGCGCCCTGTCCTGGGTGTACCTTCTCAGTAGCATATCAAATATAATTTAATATAAATGCAATGATGCAGGTCGAAATAAATACAATTCTGTTTGTTTACAGGAGTCAGTATGAATGTACAGCCAATGTATTTTGGTGAAAGTGCTCCGAAGCACCTACGAGGGGCTGTATCTTTATCTTCTGCTGTCTTTACTGCTTTTGGGGTGCTGCTAGGTCAAGTGGTAGGTCTAAGGTGAGTGAAAATGAAAAAAATATTTATATATAAAATGGCGGCACGGTGGCTTAGTGGTTAGCACGTTCGCCTCTCAGCACTAGGGATTCCCGGTTCGAATCCCCCTCTGGGTGGAGTTTCCATGTTCTCCCCGTGTCCGTGTGGGTTTCCTCCGGGTTCTCCAGTTTCCTCCCACAGTCCAAAAACATGGATCAAGTCAATTGAGGTCGCCAAATTGCCCCATATAGAGTGAGTTTGTGTGAGTGAGTGTGTGCCCAGCGATAGATTGGCACCCTGTCCTGGGTGTATCTGCCCAGCGCCCGAAACATTCTTCCCTGGATGGGCATGGGGACCCCCCCCCCCCCCCCACCGCGACCCTAATAGAGGATAAAGCGGAAGATAATGAATGAATAAATATATATAAAATATATTCATCAATACCATTAGTTCTGGTGGTCAGTAAGTTTGCCTCTCAGTGCTGAGGATCCAGGTTTGAATTCCGAATTTCAAATTACAAGGAGTTCTCCTGTGTCTGCGTGTGTTGTCTCTGAGTTCTCTGGTTTCATCCCGGTTTCATCCCACAGTTCAAAAACATGGATTTAAGGTAAATCAACTGCTCTAAATTGCCCCTATCTAAAATGGCTCTAAATAATGTGTGTGTGCCCAAAGATGGATTCAAGGTGAATCAACTGCTCTAAACTGCCCCTATCTAAAATGGCTCTAAATAATGTGTGTGTGTGTGTGTGTGTGTGTGTGTGTGTGTGTGTGTGTGTGTGTGTGTGTGTGTGTGTGTGTGTGTGTAGGTGTGTGTGTGTGTGTGCCCAGAGATGGATTGGTGCCCTGTTGTGGGTATATATTAAACTTTCTTCCCTGGGAACCTCACTGTATCCCTAGTCCCCAGTATAGGATTAAGTGGAGGATGAGTCCTTTATATTGTCCTTTAAAATATTTTTAACATAAGTTTAGGAATGTTACAAAAGAACTATCAAATATTATAATAAATTGAATTTCACATACCTTTAAAACCTTATTATTATTAATCACTCCATCTGTCATATGCTTTATAGATTGTGAAATTGTTTTTAAACCTAAAATAGATTGTTTTTACACTCACCAGCCACAAAACATTAACTCAAAATATAGTAATATATAGAGTAATATAATATAATTTAATATTAACTTGTAGTTTAAAAAGTACTTACTGTAGTTTATTTGCTTTTCTGCAAATGGTAAGTGTAAGTCATAAAACTAACGTTTATTATGCTCTGTTTGTGGTTGTACAGGGAAATCTTGGGTTGTGAATCATGCTGGCAATACCTTTTAGCAAGTAATGCTGTTCCAGGCTTCATTCAGCTCCTCACACTGCCATGGTTTCCAGAAAGCCCTCGATATCTTCTAATTGATCGTGGTGATAAAGATGCCTGTTTGAAAGGTAACACAAATTCATTTCTTAACAGTATCGATTTTATGTGTTTTCATATACAAAGTAGGATACTGTGTGTCACCTTGTGTCTGTAAGATAATATTTTGTAATTAGGCAAGTGTAAGTGTTATCCACAATCACATATAATAACATATAGTTATTCATTCATTAATTATCTTCAACTTCATCCTCATGTGGGGGTTCCCCATGCCCATGCAGGGGAGAATGTTTCGGTGTCTGAGCAAATACATCCAGGACATGGCGCAAATCTATCGCTGGGCAGACTCACTCACAAAGACACACACAATATAGGGCAATTTAGAGCATTCAATTCACCTCGAATCCATGTTTTTGGACTATGGGAGGAAAACAGAGAACATGGAGGAAACCCATGCTAACCACTAAGCCACAAAATATTTAATTTATAATACATATTATAGTCAAATCACTATTATTTACATATTATTTGGGTCCTCTTTGGGTGCCTTGTTCTTCTGACTGTGTAAATGTTTCTATTGGTGCAAAAAGCTAAAGCTAAAAAGAAAATTTCAGCCTAAGCTTTAGCCCCTTCCAGACATCTTCGTAAGAGCTGGTTTTTGATGAGAAAGACCACAAGTGGTTGTTAAGCTACAGGAAAAAAAAGCTGTAATATCCAATTCCACTGTACAGTTTGCTGGAACTTAAAGTGTTACAGTTAAAACACCAATTGTGGCTTAAACACAAATTAGTCATGTAAAAATAAATTGTTATTACTAACCGATGTCGTAGACAGGATTCTTATTAGGTTGTTTTATTTTCAGATCCTGGAAGACCATAGAGACAACATGTTTGAATTCATGGTTTCATAGACTTTAAGTAGATTTTAAACCCAATACCACACAGGAAATTTAAACTGGGCAATGGTAAGCGCTTCCTGTAAAACAGTAATGCAAAACAAACCACAAAAGTATCAAGATAGATTACTGACCACAGTCAAGCCTCAAGTTTACTAAGCATCATAGAAAAGCTGCTCGATTTTGCTAATGGAGGCTGAACAAAGTATTGCATCAAATAATGCTAGCATTTGTTTATTATAGGAAATGTATTTTCTTGTTGGTTGCTACTGTTAAATTTGTGGTGAAGAATATTTAATTGGTAATATTTCAAAATAAGCATTAAAAAGAAAATGAAAACAAAATGCTTTACCAGGGATGAGTAAAATAAAATAATTACCAGGGATGCCAATATTTGTGAAATATTGTTTGTAAGTTGGCGGCATGGTGGCTTAGTGGTTAGCACGTTCGCCTCTCAGCACTAGGGATTCCCGGTTCGTATCCCCATCTGGGTGGAGTTTCCATGTTCTCCCCGTGTCTGCGTGGGTTTCCTCCGGGTTTTACGGTTTCCTCCCACAGTCCAAAAACATGGAGCAAGTCAATTGAGTTCTTCAAATTGCCCCATATAGAGTGTGTTTGTGTGAGTGAGTGTGTGCCCAGCGATAGATTGGTGCCCTGTCCTGGGTGTATCTGTCCAGCGCCCGAAACGTTCTCCCCTGGATGGACATGGGGAACCCCACCGCGACCCAAATAGAGGATAAAGCGGAAGATAATGAATGAATGAATGTTTGTAAGTTTGTGTACACTTCAGTATTCTTCATATTGCCTTTAAACATCATCATTCATCATACTGTCACTGGGTGGCACGGTAGCTGAGTGGCTAGCATATTTGCCTCTCAGTGCTTAGGATGTTCTTCATGTTTCCATGTTCTCCAGTTTCCTCCCACTGTCCAAAAACATGGATTCAAGGTAAATTGGCTGCTCTGAATTGCCCCTATATAGTGTGTGTTTCTGTGTGAGTGAGTGAATGAGTGTGAGATCAGTAACAGATTGGTGCCCTGTCCTGGGTGTAGCTGCTTAGCATCCAACATCCATTTTTGAGGTAAAATTATAGAAATTTTATGCATTTTTGAAAATTAGAAATGTGTTTTGCTTAAAAATGAATTTATTTGATATATTAATTGAGTTGGCTTTGTGGTTAGCATGTTCGCCTCTCAGCGCCAGGGATTCCCGGTTGGAATCCCAATCTGGGTGGAGTTTCCATGTTCTCCCCGTGTCCGCGTGGGTTTCCTCCGGGTTCTCCGGTTTCCTCCCACAGTCCAAAAACATGGATCAAGTCAATTGAGTTCTCCAAATTGCCCCATATAGAGTGTGTCTGTGTGAGTGAGTGTGTGCCCAGCGATAGATTGGCACCCTGTCCTGGGTCTATCTGCCCAGCACCCGAAACGTTCTCCCCTGGATGGGCATGGGGAACCCCCCCGCGACCCTAATAGAGGATAAAGCGGAAGATTATGGATGGATGGATATTAGTTCACTATTGAATGTGCAATTTTTGGTGCAATTTTTGAACGTGCAATAAAAATAAAGAAATAAAAAACGTGCAATATATAAATACAATTCTAACTTAGGTTAAACATTCTTATACACTATTGTAAATAAGATTCTTTCTTTCTTTCAATTTTTTTTTGTAAATTGTAAATTATAGTGTACTCTTTTAAAACTCTTTTAAATCTTTATCTGTTTAAATTTATGTATGTGACACCGAAAAGTATGGCACCTTAATTTCGTTATACCTGGTATAATGACAATAAAGATATTCTGATTCTGATTCAACACTGAGTTGAGTGAAAATCTGACTTGTTTGGTTACATTTATATTAAAATAGCAAAAATTCCAATACATTCAGAAACTTTCAGGTACCAATGAATTTTAAGTTTTAAATGATTTCTCTAACAAGATTCAGACCTATTGTAAGATGTGTGCTGTATAAATTAATAATATCTGGGCATGCCGGGTGTGTTGGGTAGCTCTACGATGGCTACGAGGCTATGAGATTCAAAGAGAAGAGCTGGATGAGATGATGCAGGAACAGAATGAATCTGAGGGCAAACGAGCCCAACATCCCTGGGACCTTTTTACTGATCGCACCGTTTGCTGGCAACTAATCTCCATCTCTGTTCTGAGCAGCGCCATGCAACTGTGTGGTAATGACTCGGTGAGGATTACAGGCTCTCTGAATTATTTGAGTGTTTTTTGTTAATAATTTTTAGTTATTGTAATGATTTTCTATTGTATTCAAGCATAGTGTCACGGTGGCTTAGTGGTTAGCACGTCCACTTTTCAGAGCTGGGGATCCAGTTTTGAATCCGGGTGGAGTTTCCATGTTCTCCCCGTGGTCGTGTGGGTGTCCTCCAAGTTCTCTGGTTTCCTCCCACAGTACAAAAACATGGATTCAAGGTAAATTGGCTGCTCTAAATTGCCCCTATATAGTTTGTGTGTCTGTGTGTGAGTGAGTGTGCGCCCAGTGATGAATTGGTGTCCTGTCCTGGGCGTATCTGCCCAGCATCCAAAACCTTTCCCTTGGATGGACATGGGGAACCCCCTATAGGATTAAGCAGAAGATAATGGATGGATGGATGTAAGCCTGCTGTCAAAAGCTTCAAAGTTCATTCATTCATTCATTATCTCCCGCTTTATCCTCTATTAGGGTCGCGGTGGGGTTCCCCATGCCCATCCGGGGGAGAACGTTTCGGGCGCTGGGCAGATACACCCAGGACAGGGCGCCAATCCATCGCTGGGCACACACTCACTCACACACACACACACACAATCTAAATGGGGCAATTTTTGGAGAATTCAATTGACTTGATGCATGTTTTTGGATTGTGGGAGGAAACCGGAGAACCCGGAGGAAACCCACGCGGACACGGGGAGAACATGGAAACTCCACCCAGATGGGGATTCGAACCGGGAATCCCTAGTGCTGAGAGGCGAACGTGCTAACCACTAAGCCACCAGCTTCAAAGTTACTTAATATAAATTTTTCTTGTATTTGTGTTTAATAGTCATGATGTTTATGCAACATTACACAACATTAGTGGTTAGCCTTTTGGCTCTGGGGATCCAGGTGAAAAATGAATTACACAATATACCTTAATGTGCTTAGTGAATTAATGTAATTAACCCATTAATGTGTAGGACTTGTGAGTGTAAAAGAGTTAATAATTTACTTCCAGCAGTGTACTGTATATTGTACCACATATAACAGTTGTTAGGGGCTTCAAAAGAATCCCACTCTCATCGTGTGTTTGCTGACAAGTAGTTTATTAGTGGAAAATATTTTTTTGTTTTAAAAAGCCACAATGGTAAGATTGGACTCTGTGGGTCCAAACTCTTATTTTATTGAATTGCTTGTGTTTTAATTTTACAGACATAATTTAGAATTAATCTGACTATGTATTCGTAAAATGCAAATCTCTTTTATGTATTTCTTTTATGTGAAGCATGTATTTGTTTATTCATATACAGTACATTACTTTTTTCTGCAAGTTCAACAGCAAATTGTTTTCTGTTACAGTGGTGAATTCCGTTACTTTTACCATTTAACACAATGCTCCTCTCTCACTGCATTAGTGCTTCATGACCTTTAAAATCAAATAAAACAAATGTACTACCATCTTTCATCTATCCATTTTAGTTCATTTTCCAACTATAGTTTTTTACCCTCTTACTTTTACAGGATCCCTGAGGTGCTGTGACACAAAGTAGTAATTCAGACTGCAGCCATGCAGTGAAAGTTGACTTACTGCTGACCTAAAGGTTGAGCATTTAAAACATTGTCTTCTTTTACAGAACATGCTAAAAAACAACTAGTTTTGAGAAAGCAAGACAGGACAGACAATAGGTGACTCAATAAATGCTGAGAACACCAGAGTCCAAATTCTTTTTCTGGACTCTTAGAGTTTCTGCAACACATTAAATAAAATTAGATTTCACAGAACCCTTTGTAAATATTTACAATATCTATTTGTTTTGCTTTGCAGATCTACTTTTATGCCAGTTACATATTTCAAGAGGCTGGGATTTCTGCTGAGTATACCCAATATGTAACCATTGGCACAGGCACATGTGAGTTCGTCGCCTGCATTCTGTGTGTAAGTGTTTAACAGGAGCTAATCCTCTTTGAAGTTATATAACTGTCCTTTGAAAGAAAGGCAACTCATAAAGTCTCTAGAGGTCTGGGGAGAGTGAATTAATTAATTCCAAATGTTAGACTGATTAATCAAAGCTTGACAAGTTTTCAGGACCAGAAGTACATTTTTCTGTAGTGTACAAGGAAACCTCGATCCAAATGACCCTTTTGATAAATTATTGCACAATCTAAATGCTTTTATTGTAAACATTTAAAAGAAGATAAACATGTTTATGTCTATTGACTTGACCATTTAGGAATAAAACTGCTTACTTTTTTATTTTTATACATGTTCTGAGTTTTCATGTAAACTCAAATGGCTAAAAAAATTTAGGGTCTATGTGATTCATTTAGTTTTTGTTGAGTAATGATAGAGGGGTTATAAAGGGGTTACATTGTTCCAGTTTGAATGTTTGCCTGTTTAAAAGAATTTATAAAGACATTTTTATCGTCTTTAATAAGTTTGGTGCAGAGGAAACCATGTTTCCCTGATTTCAAATCTTAAATCCTTAGTAAAAACTGCTAAATTTTCCTTCGACCTCAATGCCACATCATCATCATGTTTGCACTTTTGTGAAAAACATTTCCAAATAAGTGATGGCTATCATAGCTGGTTTGGTAATTATATGACCACATTACTTGCACTAATAATACTATAGTTAGTATTATATACACGATGATACTATATTTGCAGTTCTGGTTAGATGCTAACAGAATTTATTTGACCCTGTACTTGTATGCTGAACAAAGAAAACAAAGTTAAATCTAATCTATTCTGAATATAGAAATAAAAATTAATAATCGAACTAAAAAACACTGTGTAAATATAACATTTCTGACAACAGAAAGACATTAATGAAAACATCTCACTAATGTAAAACATGTTTTTTTGTGTTAGAATTTGTTAATAGAACAGCAGGGCAGAAAGTTTCTTCTAATGGGTGGCTATGTGCTTATGACTGTCTGGGCTATCGTCTTCACTGTCGCTCTTTCATTTCAGGTATGACTTGTTTATGATTGTTACATAACCTATTGTCTGTCTGTCTATCTATCTATCTATCTGCATTTGTTCTCATTTCTGGGCAATTTATCAGAGTATAAATTTAAATTTAGGTTGTTAGCACTGCCCTTACAGCAAGAGATGTCCAGGGTGTGCTCCCCAGATACTTTCTGTGTAATGTTTGCAAGCTTTCAAGGTTCTTTGTAAAGTTCCTATTCCTACAGAAGCTTAAATTTCCTCACACAGTCCAAAACTCATGGAATTGTGAAATTGAGATACTAAATTTCCTCAAATATTTCTGTTCGTCAGCACTATAATGGACTGATAGCCTACCCATGGTGTTTACTTGTCTTCCGTGCACTGAGATAAGCTTTCTTTGTGACATTTATCAGATTAAAATAGTTTAAACTAATTAATGAAAGCTGTTGTAATGGGGGTGGGGAGACATATGGCACCAGTGGTAGGGATATCAACTGTGAGTTTAATTCTTAATTAAAGCTGCTTAAACTCTTTTTGTGTGAAATTTGTGTGCATGTTCTTCACATGTGTCCTTTTCCATGTGTAGAATCTTTGGTTTGTGAACAGGTCTGTCTTATGTCTTCTCTGTAATCAATTGGTGACATATTCAGGGTGTTTACTGGCCAAAGCAAAGCAGGCAGGCAGGAAGTTAGTCAAATCAGGATAAGCATTTTAGAGATTAATAAATACATTTTGTACTTATTTTCTAAATAGCAATTCTGTAAACTAACAACTTAAGAAGAAGTCGTGCTGCTGTGTAATTAAAAGGAAGATGTGTAACTTTGGCTGTTAAAATGTTACAATATATTTCACAGAGAGAAAAGGCTAAGATCTCAAAATCCTAAACTTTTTCTTATCCTTTAGGACCTAGTGAGTTGGATGTCTTACCTAAGCATGGCTTGTGTCTTTACCTATATCCTAAGCTTTGGGATAGGACCAGGTGAGACACTACACCATTTATTTATTTATTCAAAAAGCTTTGAATTTCAACCTTTTTTAGTAAAAGATTTTTGAGTAATGTTTTTGACTATTTAAAACCCCATCTCATTGTGGTATGTCTACTTCTTATATAGCCTCCTGTTTAAAACAAAGAATGAAAAGTTTTCAAAATTCAAAATTTAATACTGATTATAACTGAAGGAAAGTTTTCACCACAAGATATTTCTAGGGACAAAATGGAAAAATTCATCTAGAATAGATTTTAAATGCAAAAACTGCAAAAAGGTAAATATGTTATAAAATTAATTCATTCATTATCTCCCGCTTTATCCTCTATTAGGGTTGCGGTGGGATTCCCCATGCCCATCCAGGGGAGAACGTCTCGGGCGCTGGGCAGATACACCCAGGACAGGGCGCCAATCCATCGCTGGGCAATGTTATAAAATGTTACAAAATAAACATATGGCAACATAGAAAGAGTATAAAACACTTCAACACTTTCTTTAAATATTTCTATAATCAGAAAGTACGAAATACAAAAGCTTTATAATAATTTCAATAGCAAAGAAAGTGTATGTATGTTAGTGTTGAGGCTCAAAAATGAACCAGTGGTATAAACCTACAAACCAGATTCCAAAGCACTGTTTTTACTTGTCTCCTCCTCCTGTCTAATTAATTTAGTTTATAATAGTTGATAATAGATGTGGTACATTTTTCTGGTGTATATAAAATAGAAATCATGTACACTATGAGTCATCGATTCCACAATTTAATCCAGGGAACAATCAGAAAGGGTACAAAGAAACAAAGAAAGGTCTTATGAACTGATTATTTAAAAAATTTAATATTTGGTAGTGGCAGCACAGGGGCTTAGTGGTTTAGCACGTTCGCCTCTCAGCGCTATGGATTCCCGGTTTGAATCCCCATCTGGGTGGAATTTCCATGTTCTCCCCGTGTCCGCGAGGGTTTCCTCCGGGTTCTCCGGTTTCCTCCCACAGTCCAAAAACATGGATCAAGTCAATTGAGTTCTCCAAATTGCCCCACGTAGAGTGTGTTTGTGTGAGTGAGTGTGTGACCAGCGATGGATTGGCGCCCGGTCCTGGGTGTATCTGCCCAGCACCTGAAACGTTCTCCCCTGGATGGGCATGGGGAACCCCACCGCGACCCTGATAGAGGATAAAGTGGAAGATAATGGATGGATGAATATTTGGTAGTGTTTTATAAAACTCTGAGTAAGTAAATGATTTTTTAGTATGTGACACCAAATTTAAAACATGGATTAGGAAGTGTGAAGCTGTTTTGATGGATCCAAACTTATACAGGGTGACTGGTACACTGGACAAATAAGTGCTAACACAATATTTTAAAGCTCCATGCAACAACCTCTGGTATATCCCTAGTTAACCAAGTGTTTATATTACAGCAAGACAATATCTAAATAACAGACTTCTTCTTATGTCAGTTTAGTTGCAATACAAATGTATACAATGGTTAAAACCATTGGTTCCTATTTTTCTAGCTGGTGTGACCATAATTCTTCCAATGGAGATTTTTAACCAGACAACACGTCCTGCTGCCTACATGATTGCTGGTTCACTGATGTGGTTGAATCTTTTCATTACTGGAATGATATTTCCTTTCATTGTGGTGAGTGCACGTAACAACTGCATTTTTACAATGATAAAGGTCTTCTATTTTCCATGTTATTTCAATGTCTAGTAGTAAGAAGTACTGATGTTCACATGCCAATTGTGTTATAAACAAATAGATGCTAGTATTTCTATTTAAATCAGGGTGCATGTGGTTAACACTTTACTGTAGCAGCTTTTGCTAAAGCAGAAATTAACTTCCTTTCAGAAACCACAGATTTTGTTTTACAACTTCGGCTGCAGGTTTTATGGTGTGCAAGAATTATACAGTGGTTTGCAAAAGTTTGGGCACCACTGATAATTTTCATGATTTTCCTTTATAAATCAGTGACTGTTCAAATCAGCAATTTCAGTTAAATACTGTATATCATATAACAGATGAACACAGTGATATTTGAGAAGTTAAATGAAGTTTATCGGATTTACAAAAAGTGTGCAATAATTATTTAAGCAAAATTAGGCAGAGCATAAATTTGGGCACCCTTGTCGTTTTATTGATTTGAATAACTTTAGCACTAATTATTGGAATACAAATTCTTTGACCAACATGCACAGGTGAATCCAAATATGAGAAAGGGTTAAGGTGGCCAATTTCAAGTTTTTCTCCTCTTTGCATCTTCTCTGATAGCCTCAAAATAATGGGAGCCTCAAAATAAAAACTCTCAAATGACCTGAAAACAAAGATTGTTCAACAACATAGTGATACAGCATGGTGGAACACCGGCATAGTCAACCCCAGACCAGCTCCAAAGACCTGCAACATCATCTTGCTGCAGATAGGGTCACTGTGCATTGTGCAACTATTCAGCACACCGTGCAAAAGGAAAGGTTGTATGGGAGAGTAATGCAGAAGAAGCAGAAGTCGCATGAGGTATCTAAAGCACATTTGAACAAGCCAGTTTCATTTTGGATATTCATATGTGCTGTGGACTGATGAAACTGAAATTAAATGATTTGTACATAACAAGGGGCTGTATGCATGGCAGAAAAAAAAAAACAAGACAAACACTTGATGCCCACAGTAAAATTTGGTAGTGGTTTTATCATGCTGTGGGGCTGTGTGGCCAGTGGGAATCTTCTTTAAGTTGAGGGTTTTGTTTCAGGGTCAGATTGTTCAAGAATCAGTTTTGAAGTATGAGTAAAAATTTGCACGGGGGCTGAACACTTCAAAAAGACAAGAACCCTAAACACTTCTCAAAATCTACTAAGTCATTTATGCAGAGGAACAAGTATAATGTTCTGGAATGGCCATTTCAGTTCCCAGACCTAAATATTATTGAAGATCTGTTGTATGATATAAACTGTGCTGTCCATGAAACCATCAAAACCATCTCAGAAACCATCAAACGTGACTGAACTGGAGATGTTTTGTAAAGAAGAATGGTCCAAAATACATTTAACCTGAAGACTTATTGAAAGCTATAGAAAGCGTTAAGAGGCCGTCATTCCTGCAAAAGGAGAATCTACTAAAAACTGATGTATTTTTTTTCTGTTGGGGTGCCCAAATGGATGCACCTGCCTAATTTTGTTTAAATAATTATTGCACACTTTCTGTAACTCCTATAAACTTAATTTCACTTCTCATATTGGCCGCTCAAGGAGGATGAGTCCCCCACTGAGTCTTGGTCTTCCCAAGGTTTCTTCCTTGAATAACAACATAAAAGGGATTTTTTTCTTGCCACTGTCGCTTCGGCTTGCTCTTTGGGGGTTTAAAGGCTTTTCATTCTGTAAAGCTGCTTTGTGACAATGTACTGTTGTAAAAAGCGCTATATAAATAAATTACTTGAACTTGAAATAACTTGAACATCATATATCACTGAGTTTATCTGCCAACATCCAATCATTTATAAAGGAAAACTATCAGGGGTGTCCAATCTTTCGATTCCACTGTAATTATAATGACTAATTTCACTAGTTTTAACGGGTCCAAAATACTCCTGCTATGATAAATAATAAATATTTACTTACAAGTTTGAAGTCGGGCGGCACCATGGTTTAGTAGTTAGCACGTTCCCCTCTCAGCGCTAGGGATTCCCGGTTCGAATTCCAATCTGGGTGGAGTTTCCATGTTCTCCCCGTGTCCGCGTGGGTTTCCTCCAGGTTCTCCGGTTTCCTCCCACAGTCCAAAAACATGGATCAAGTCAATTGAATTCTCCAAATTGCCCCATATAGAGTGTGTCTGTGTGAGTGAGTGTGTGCCCAGCGATGGATTGGCGTCCTGTCCTGGGTCTATCTGCCCAGCACCCAAAATATTCTCCCCTGGATGGGCATCCAGGGGAGAATGCATCCCCCCCACCCGCGACCCTAATATAGGATAAAGCAGAAGATAATGGATGGATGGATAGTTTGAAGTCATTATATTACCCTTTTTTTAACTGAATCTTTTTTTTATCTTGACTGTTATTCCTGTACAAGGGTCAAGGGGGGTTCCCCATGCCCTTCCAGGGAAGACAGGGCACCAATCCATTGCTGACCACACACTCATCACACAGACACAAACACAGTATATAGGGGCAATTTAGAGCAGTCAATTCACCTTGTATCCATGGTTTTGGACTGTGGGGGAAACCGGAGAACCCGGAGAAAATCCACGCCAACACGGGGAGAACATGGAAACACCATTCAGATTGGGATTGGAACCTGGATCCCCAGCGCTGAGATGTGGACATGATAACCACTACTCCTCTGAAAATTTTTTGCCCATTGTATAAAAAGTTAAATTATTGGCACATAGACTTGCATGTTTATTTCTCATTATTTCTCGCGTTAAACATAATGTATAAGAACCTGCTTACTCAGTAAATGGTCTTCAAACTCTGAAGATAATTAGTATCCTGTAGCACAAACACCCACATTCGATTGGCCAGATAATGAAGCTTAAATTCATTCATCCGCTTTATCCTATATTAGGGGGGGTTCCCCATGCCCATCCAGGGGAGAACGTTTTGGGCGCTGGGCAGATACACCCAGGACAGGGCGGCAATTCATCACTGGGCACACAGTCACACACACAGACACGCACACAAACACACTCTACAAGGGGCAATTTGGAGAACTCAATTGAAACTCAATTGGGAGGAAACCGGAGAACCTGGAGGAAACCCAGGCGGACACGGGGAGAACATGGAAACTCCACCCAGATGGGGATTCGAACCGGGAATCCCTAGTGCTGAGAGGAGAACATGCCAACCACTAAACCACTGTGCTGCCCTGAAGCTTAAATTCATTCATTCATTATCTTCCGCTGTATCCTCTATTGGGGTGCCCTTCCAGTGGAGAACGTCTCGGGCGCTGGGCAGATACACCCAGGACAGGGCGCCAATCTATCACTGGGCACACACTCACTCACATAAACACACTCTATATGGGGCAATTTGGAGAACTCAATTGACCTTGATCCATGTTTTTGGACTGTGGGAGGAAACCGGAGAACCCGGAGGAAACCCACGCGGACATGGGGAGAACATGGAAACTCCACCCAGATGGGGATTCGAACCGGGAATTCCTAGTTTTGAGAGGAGAACGTGCTGACCACTAAGCCACCGTGCCGCCTAAGCTTAAATTCATTTTTATATTTATATTTATAATAGACAAACTCAAAATGGATTCATTACCATGTTGTTAAATTAATATTGTTGCTGTAATGTTATTATCAAGCTAATCGGCCCTGCTCGTGCACATCTTTTTGCTTTGTTACTGACAGAGTGGACTTGGGCAGTTTTGTTTTGTGCCCTTCGGCACCGTCTGCCTCTTCACTGCTGTCTTTATTGGACTGTTTCTTCCCGAGACTAAAGGAAAGACATTGACCATGATAACCTACGAGTTCCACAAGCTTAACTTTAATCAACAGAAGAAGACACGTTCCAAGAGAATACAGGTTCACTACCAACTAGGTGAAATTCGACACTCTACTGCCCTCTAAGCTGAGTAACTGCTTAAATGGGTCCTGCTTAACTACGAAGTTTTTGTATAAAACAGATGTAAACATCGGTCTACATCTGGGTTTGCCAAAATGGGTGCAAACTGAATAACTACAAGAATGTATGAAGGATTTTATATAAGGATGTGTGTTTTAAGTATAGTTTTAGTTCTTACAAAAGACAGTATATTTAAATAAATCATATATATATATATATATATATATATATATATATATATATATATATATATATATATATATATATATATATACGGGCGGCACAGTGGCTTAGTGTTAAACACGTTTTCCTCTCAGCGCTAGGGATTCCCGGTTCAAATCCCCATCTGGGTGGAGTTTCCATGTTCTCCCCGTGTCTGCGTGGGTTTCTTCTGGGTTCTCCAGTTTCCTCCCACAGTCCAAAAACATGGATCAAGTCAATAGAGTTCTCCAAATTGCCCCATATAGAGTGTGTCTGTGTGAGTGAGTGTGTGCCCAGCGATGGATATATTCATTCATTCATTATCTTTAGCTTTACCCTATATTAGGGTCGCGGGGGGGTTCCCCATGCCCATCCAGGGGAGAACGTTTCGGGCGCTGGGCAGATACACCCAGGACAGGGCACCAATCCATCACTGGGCACACAAACATAGTGTATATGGGGGAATTTGGAGAACTCTATTGACTTGATCCATGTTTTTGGACTGTGGGAGGAAACCGGAGAACCCGGAGGAAACCCACACGGACACGGGGAGAACATGGAAACTCCACCCAGATTGGGATTCGAACCGGGAATCCCTAGTGCTGAGAGGAGAACATGCTAACCACTAAGCCACCATGCCACCCACGATGGATATATATATATATATAGTATTTCCTTAACAGCTTCATCATATATTGTTTTATCTTCTCTGATTAATTTCGCAGGAGTTTTAATTCAAAGCAACTCACAAGTATCGCAATTTAAAGGTTAAGGTCAGAGTACAGGGTCAGCCATGATACATCACCAACAACAATTAGTGTTAAGGCCCTTGATTAAAGGCCTACATTGGCTACTTCACTGAACTCTGGATTTAAACATTTAACCATCAGATTATTAGTCCCACACTGTAACCACTAAGATACCACGCCCTTAATGCAATAAATGTTGCAGTGATCTAGTATCTCACCAAAAATCTCTAAAAAAAATAGGGACAGATTCAGTTTTTAGGAATATTGTTCCCCATTAATTCCCCATCACACAGACTGAACTGGTGACCCTGTATAAAAACAAAACTTTGTAAAGTATTTTAAACAAATTTTACATTAAGCATCAACGACTACAACACTTTGATGCTGTTTACTTATTTATGCGTAAGAATTAATAAGCTATTCACATTTATTAATACTATATATTAAATATATTATTCAGTGACTATATCCATGTTTTAATACTTTAACTAAAGATGCTGCTAATATTTATTTCCTTCCTTTTTTAATTCAGGACTTTTACTTTTAATTAAATATTTGTTTATTACCATATTTGTACTTTTACTTATACTTAAATACAAAAAAATATACTAAATATTTCACATTTCTTCCATTACTGGGTATAAACAGACAGACGAGGAAATTGCCAGGTATACCACAAATATAATATACCACACATTCATGAGAAAGAGAACTTATACAACCAGAAGAAAAAAATAATAATAAAAAAAAAAGCACAAAGAGTAAAACAGAATACAAACACACAACAGCTCACCGGCTAGTAAGCTAGAAACAGATTAACGATCTTTTTGACAAGCCGTCAACCGCGCACTGCGTGTGTACATGTAAATCATGTGTAAAATACGTGTATCTGTAAATCACTTCCAAAAATCATGATTACCTTCCATTGACCATTGTGAAACGTGGAACTTTGAGGCAGTATGAACAGTGTTTGTTGTTTTTCTTTGTTTCACTCTAACTTTTTATTTAATAATACATTGAGGTGTTAACAATAAAATTGCTTTAACAAAGTTTAAAAAGGGGATACGCTTATAAATGTTCTTTTTGCTGTTTTAATGTTTTTTCATGCTGTGCACTGTGAGAAAAACAAATATGCATTACTACCACAAAGCCTTAGAGATTTTGATTGTATATTGTATGAAATGTAGTATGTTTTTCATGTGCAGACATTTCTTGGATTAAATACGCACGTTGGTGCAGAAGTTAGAGCTTCCACCTTCCAACCAGAATATTCAGGATCTGATTCCAAAATGGGTTGGGTTCCCCGTGCCTCCTCCCACAAACAAAAAAAAGTGACGTTAAAAGGTTTATGGTAAATGATAAATTGTCCTAGTCTTTAGGAAGGGGATAGGGAAATCAGGAATCAGTGCATTTGTACTGCTGGTTCTAAGCTAGGACAGCATCCTGTGTAAAACTGTGCCACTATGCAAATCTACTGCGGTGCTCCCTAACAGAAAGAGCTGAAGGAAAAAAATACATTAAATAGGTAAGAACACTGACATATCTATAACAGTATTAACATTCATAGTATTCATTCATTCATTATCTCCCGCTTTATCCTCTATTAGGGTCGCGGTGGGGTTCCCCATGCCCATCCAGGGGAGAACGTCTCGGGCGCTGGGCAGATAGACCCAGGACAGGGCGCCAATCCATCGCTGGGCACACACTCACTCACTCAGACACACTCTATATGGGGCAATTTTTGAGAATCCAATTGACTTGATCCATGTTTTTGGACTGTGGGAGGAAACCGGAGGAAACCCACGCAGACACGGAGAGAACATGGAAACTCCACCCAGATGGGGATTCGAACCGGGAATCCCTAGCGCTGAGAGGCGAACGTGCTAACCACTAAGCCACCGTGCCGCCATTCATAGTATTTTAATAAATTAATTTTTATATTTATACATTGATTCCTACATAAATTAACAGATATATAATTATTTTCCATAACACCTCCAGCGGGCGGCACGGTGGCTTAGTGGTTAGCACGTTCGCCTCTCAGCACTAGGGATTCCCGGTTCGAATCCCCATCTGGGTGGAGTTTCCATGTTCTCCCCATGTCTGCGTGGGTTTCCTCCGGGTTCTCCGGTTTCCTCCCACAGTCCAAAAACATGGATCATCAAGTCAATTGAATTCTCAAAATTGCCCCATATAGAGTGTGTCTGTGTGACTGAGAGTGTGCCCAGCGATGGATTGGCGCCCTGTCCTGGGTCTATCTGCCTAGCGCCCGAAACGTTCTCCCCTGGATGGGCATGGGGAACCCCACCGCGACCCTAATAGAGGATAAAGCGGAAGATAATGAATGAATGAATGAACACCTCCAGCTTTGTAATTTAGCTTTGTGATCACGGTCTTCCAAAGATTCAGCATTTGATTTCTGCTTTACTGAATCACAGTCTGTGCATCATCACAAATCAACTGTTTAACATTTTGACTGAACATGCCTGAAGTGGGGCGGCACGGTGCTTCAGTGGTTGGCACGTTTGCCTCTCAGCACTGGAGATTCCAGATTCGAATCACAATCTGGGTGGGTTTCCTCCCACAGTCCAAAAACATGGATTCACGGTCAAATGAGTGCTCTAAATTGCCCCATATAGTGCGTGTATGTGAGTGTGCCCAGCCCTGTCCTGGGTGTATCTGCTCAGCGGCGGAAACGTTCTCCCCTGGATAAGCATGGGGAACCCCCCGTGACCCTAGTAGAGGATTAAGCAGAAGATAATAAATGAATACGTGTAGGCGGCACGGTGGTTTAGTGGTTAGCACGTTCGCCTTTCAGCGCTAGGGATTCCAGGTTCGAGTTTCCATGTTCTCCACATGTCTGCGTGGGTTTCCTCCGGGTTCCTCCCGCAGTCCAAAAACATGGATCAAGTCAATTGAATTCTCAAAAATTGCCCCATACAGAGTGTGTCTGTGTGAGTGAGTGTGTGCCCAGCGATGGATTGGCGCCCTGTCCTGAGTCTATCTGCCCAGCGCCCGAGATGTTCTCCCCTGAATAAGCATGGAGAACCCCACCGCGACCCTAATAGAGGATAAAGCGGGAGATAATGAATGAATGAATGAATACCTGTAGTGATGCCTGTGAACTCCATTTAAAACTGATATCTACTGTAAACAGGATCTAAAAAAAGAAATTTGGATTTTTTCACAAACCTAAAACATGTACAAACCTTAACATGAATAACCAGACAAATATTATACTGCTGTAGGGCATTTATGTACTAATGAAAATAATTTAGTATTACATATAAAAGGCAAAAGTATGAGAATACCAGAATATCTGTAAACTGTTAAAAAAAAAAAAAAAAAAAAAAAAAAAAAAAAAAAAAAAAAAAAAAACACCTTCTACAGTCAGCCTTTTCCGTATACTTTAACTGTTATTTTTATACAGTAAGTAGCAGCCAGTAGCATTCCAGTCCCTGGAAGTACATTCTTCGTGCAAGATACTAGGGCAAGATTACAACATCAGCCACATTGCTACATTCAGGCTCATTTCTGATGATTACAAAAACAGATGACATGGAAAAAAATATTTTAGAAGCATTTATCCAACTGGGAATCCAGGTTCGAATCCCAATCTGGGTGGAGTTTCCATGTCCTCATGTTTCCTGTGGGTTCTCCGGTTTTCTCCCAGTTTAAAAACATACATTCAAAGTAAACTGATTG
Source organism: Corydoras sp. C115 (assembly GCA_019802505.1). Classification (NCBI taxonomy): domain Eukaryota; kingdom Metazoa; phylum Chordata; class Actinopteri; order Siluriformes; family Callichthyidae; genus Corydoras; species Corydoras sp. C115. Next base: position 2,574,974 of record JAFMOC010000072.1, read on the forward strand.
CTCTAAATTGCCCCATATAGTGTGTGTTTTTGTGTCTGTGTACACGGTGTAAAATAATGTGTCTGTAACATAAATAGTCGTTACTTGAAGTTTAAGAATCCCCACTTTCCATTTAATTCAACAAGCTCTTTCTATAATAATCTATAACTGACATTCACACGGAACCCGACTCACAAATGACATTTTACAATGAGCTGTAAACGGAATCTTTCTACTAAACTTGCTCCTGCTGTCATTTTGCTTGGAGCTGCTGATAATACACAGAGGTTTAAAGGAAATCAAATAACTTGAATCAAGAACTCATCAGACCTGATTAAATAAATGACTCAAACGTTGTTCAAATACTATTTTATTTTATACTCATCTCTGTATCAAATAAACAGAGACACAAAACGGCTTACAAAAACCAAAACATCAATAGAAAAGTATGCCTATATCCAAGTTTTCAAAATTAATTAAGCTTCTTGACACAAATTGCAAAGAAACTTTCGTTCAGCCAGAGATTAATGATCGAACAAAGCAAAGATACTGATTTACATTTCATGTGCATGTCCTTATACAAAACTGTCAATGCAAGTCACTTTGTTTACACGTAGATGGTCCTTTTTTTCCCCTACCCATTCACAATCAGTACTGGGAAGGCACTTTGCAACATGCGGAAATGACAACAGAGCAGACAAACCAGCTTTTGAAAAGAAGAAAAAAAAATATGAACTTCAGTGATGCAATATGCCATAAAAAAAATTCTACCAGTACACTAATCAGTATAGCTTCTCAAACACCCACTTTCACTCACGAAAATGGACGACCAGGAGGACGGGTGGAACAGAATCCTCCATCCAATGCGGTCATGAATACTTTTTAAAGATAAGAACAAAATGACTAATCAGGATAGATATACAAATGCAGGAGGTTCAATGTGGAACATATTCTTGCTTTCAAACAAGGACATTGTTGAGTGTTATGAAACAAATATAACCAAAATTTTTTTTTTTTTTTTTTTTTTTTTTTAAATCAACTTGATCATGAAAACTGTAGGTGCTTAAAACATCAACAAGTGCATATAGCAGGCCTCTTACAGGCACATCAGGGAGCACATGTCCCATTTCTTCAGAACCAAGTCAGCTGTCCCAACACCACTTCATTGTATCGATTGCTCAGATACACAAGATCAGCACAGCTTTTTCTGAAGTATCAATATAAAGAGATGGAAGTACAGTGACGCCACATGACCGGGAAACACCACTCAATGAAGACGTCAAAACCAGTACAGTGTAGACAAACACATACCTCACCACGGTCACAAATCAAATAACAAGACAAAAAACATGGATCTACTGGATCTAAGAAAAACTTCCACTCGTTCAAAATGGCCAAGGAAATATATATACACACACTCATAAAATAAACAACCTTCCAATGCTGGCATTATACATATAGCTTTTATATACATCATTCTTACATATGTGATCATTATACACATTGGATAGGAATTCTTAAGTTAAGCAGGAATGTTTTGAACCGTCTAGAAAAAAATCTGATATATTAAAAAAGCCTTAAAAAGCCCTCTGATTATATTACATTCTGAGTATAAAGAGACAGCACAGCACACACATCGAAATGCACTCGCTGGTCTCTGGTCAGACGCATCATTCGGAAACAAAATAGCACAGCACTGATCTAAAGTCGCCCAACATCTTTATATAAACCACTTCGTAAAGAGGATAAGGACGTGAAAAGCAATAAGTTAATAAAATATACTGAATCTCTTGCAATATCTTACAGTCATACCTGAAATTGGTCCCTGGTGAATATTCAAAAATATGCTTGTTGTGTGACTTTATAGAATCCATTTTTGCAAATATCCATGATATAAACTAGTCTTAAAGATTAATTAACTTAAGGATCATTTGATGCAGACAGACAGGGAAATTCAATGAAATTGTTGCATGGGATCAGTTGTATTTACCTCAGTGACAGAAGAACAGCTTAAAGAATCCAGAGTCTGAACTGAAATATAGATTTAGCTCACATTATTAAAAAAAAAAAAAAAACATTCTATTTAAACTTTGACCCTATATTGCAATAGTTTTGGGTCCATATTTATTGTAGGAATCTGAAAATAAATCCAGTACCTACACAGCACAGTTCATTCGGCCTGACATCTATATGACGTTTGTAAAAAGAGTAACAGAACATTGTTAGAGCATCAATGCAGGTATATAGATGTAGTGCTGACCTACCAGTGCTGCATAGGATAATGTTAAAGCAACAAAACCAAAACTGCAAAAAAGCTATAAAATGTAACCAAATTAACTTAAATGTAACAACATTTGAAGTGACGTATTGCCACTGCAATACACATACTGATTACCCCAATAACTTTAAACAGTATAAAATGACCTACAGTCAGGCTTTCATGTACACTTTGTCACTTTTTAGAAGTTCAAGTAGTCCCAGACAGTGAACTACTTTCATGGGTGTTTAAGTCTATGGCACAACATATGATTGTGGAGCACGATTACAACATTAGACAACTGGCTACATGAATATTACAAAAAAGGCACTCCAAACAGTTTTTAAATCGGTTGATTTGAATCAGACTGAACAACCTAAGTGCTCATCTGCTGTCAAAAAATATTTTCCTGTGTATAAAAACACCCATGCCAACATAATTCAGCTTGAAAATATGACAAAGAATAGATGGCCATGCCAAACTTTTTACACATCTAATTTTAATGTTTATTGTTATGGAGGCAAACAGGCACATTATATGTCTATTGTTGTCAGCCACTTGTAAAAATCTAAGTATATTAGTGGCAAGAAATGGGGTGTATTTTGGATGTTGGTTCAAAGTTACACTGCTAGGTTTTTGCTTTTTAATGAAGTAAAAGTATGGACGCAAAACATTGGAATATAAGGCCCTGGTTAAAAAAACCAAAACAAAGCTTTTTAAATGTGAGGCACATTTTAATCACCCATTATTCAATTTCGAAATAATTGTTTCTCCGAGTCACATCCAATAACACATTTAGTATCAGTAGCAGTTCTACAGTTAGTAGAACCAACACTGGACAGTCAATGAATTTGGTTTGGTATATGCTTAAGACTTATATCATGTAAAAATGGCATAAAAAAAGAGAACCACCTATTTATTTCACCTATCTAATAAAGGAATTAAATTTCAAAAGGTATGCTAAGGTTTGGACACAATGTTTTCTTGATTTTCTTTTTTTTAAAAGTTAGCGCTTATTTTCATAAAAAACAAAGTTTTGATGTAGCTTCTAATAAAAACACAAATGTGCCATTATACTTTTTTGGAACTTCCCAATATGTAATAATTCAAAAAGATAAACAGAAATAATTGCACAATAAAATGTGCAGAAGATCATTTAATCTTTTTTTTCTCAAAAAACAAAAACAAAACAAAAAAACAATAAAACATAACCTCTGATCAAGGATGTCCAAATGTTTGCATAAACCTAGTAATTTTTTACTATGCATATTTTTCATCCTCCTGTACACTGTCTATAAATAAATGGAATTACCACAAAGTAGTTACCCTACAATGATTCGAAATGACAGTCTTTTTGCAGATACATAATTATGCATTTGTGCTGGTATGTGGGGAATTAGGTGCTTTATCAAATAAATTATCTTTTTGACTTGTACATGTAGTTTTGTTCTCGAAATTGAAAGTCTTACATACACGTCTTTCAGCAGTGTTAGTTTCTGACTGCAGGACAACAGTTCTTGCTTGGTACCTGCATGACTCAATGAGAGAATGCGTTTACAGGTAGGGCAGAGTGTGTAAAAGCACACACCCATTTTAACCTGTGTATTTTGCTTAAGCTGTTCAGAGAGTCAAGTTTATTGTGAGAGTGAGCGCTTTAGGTTAACAAAGGTAATACTCAAAAGCTTTGATGTCTAAGGTTAGGGTTTTATAACATCCCTGCTCATGAATAAACCAATAAACCAAATAGTAAATTAAGTATGTGAAAAATCCTATTACTAATTAGTGAAGATACCAGATGCCTTAACTGACCTGGCATAAACATGGTCATCAATTTCCTCAAACTCCGGTACACTCCTAAATGTATAAAGATGTATGACCCTCATTAGTCACTTTCTAAAAACTGAAAATCTGAAGGGAAAAAAAAAAAATTATTTTAACTTTAACAGACAAAAGGATGAAGAAAATAATTTAGTGCTTTCAATAATGAACATGAAACAATAAATGCCTGTAACTCTGGCAGGTTTGGAACCAGTCGCATCACACTTATGCACATTACATGATGCACCATAATTTTCAGTAAGTAACAGGCAGGCCAGTCAAAAACACACACACTTAAGTAGCTGAATATTTATATGAAGCAGGAGGGCTTGTAACCTGTGCAGAATGAGGTCTGATATTGTCCAGCTAAAGTGAACATATAGACAACGGAACTTGACTGAAGCATAAACCTCTTGGAAATAACAATATAAGCCTTTGTCCACAGCATGTGTAGCATCCAAATATGTACTGACGCACCCCAAGTTATTGAAGATGCTGGAGGTTTCACTTTTTGTTAGGTCGTTTTCATCTATGACACCATCATCAGACATCTGTCTTTCTATAAATAAAGCCAAAATGTGGCCCGGTCTAACTGAACAACACGGCTTCACTATCTTTTGGTCTGTCTCGGATGACTTCAGGGTCAGAAAAATCACTGATGTTACTGAGCAAAACAAACAAATGGCTTCCTATTTGCATAAAAGAGTTTCAGGTTGCATTTCTTGATGCAGCACTGGAGTTTGTGTTAGCTGACATATCTCCCAAAGTACTCCTAAGTCCACATGACTAGACATCATAGTAGCTTCTCAAACATCTTTACATTCAGGAGTGGTTTTTGCCTTTGGCCTTTATGCACCAAGAGTTCCCCTGACTTCTGAATTCTTCTATGATTATAAAATAGGTAAAATATCTGAATACTTTGTATTTATGAGCTGAGAAATACATGTCATTAAACCGGACTGAAAATGCTTTCACAAAATGGTAAACAATGATTCATTCTTAGTTTCAGAAAAATAAATAGAAATTTTATGTTAAATGTAAAGTGTTACATGATTATTTTTAATCTTATTCAGACTTCATACAAACTCTTAAATTGTAAGTGTCAATTTTCAAACTTGTTTATTTTGAACAAACAGAACTAAGCTGGTAATTGAAAACATTGAAATGATATTTTTGTCCTTTTGTCTGTTAACTAAAGGTTCGAGTAAATTAACTAAAGTTTTTAATGGCATTTTAGGAGATGTTCCAACTTTTCTGGAAATGGGTTTTTTAAGAAATGGAAATGCCTTATGCATCACTCTAAGCAGAAAGCACAAAAAATATACACGATTTCATTTCTAAATCAAAATTTAAATAAACTGATGAAACACAAAGGACAGAAATAGTATACAATGTCACTGACAAGGTAGAATTGCAGCTCCTCTCATCATTGGGTTTACACAACAGCCATTCACTTGTCTCCTAGGCCTACAGCATTGTTCCCAACCTCTGAACCCACTAATGATGAGGCAAAAGCTGACTGGACAATCTGAAATCCAAATGACTCCAGCAGTGACATGTTCTGTTGAGGAGAAAAGGGAGAAGCCAGATCAAGGAGACTGGACGCTGACCCGCTGTGTTTTTTATGCACCCGATGGTGGTGCTTGTTGAGGTAGGACTTTGTGCGGAAGGTTTGACCACATTCACCACAGGCAAACTTCTTCTCAGGGTCTATTTTTTGTTTGGAGCCACAAGGGGCCTCCACCATTGCGTCAGCTTCGCCGTTAAAGATCAGTGATGTCACTTGCATTTCCTTGCCTTCTGTCTTTTGTTCAGCTTTAAGCTCCATTCCATTAGAGAGCTCCCCAAAGGCAGTGTCTGAGCCATCCGAATCCTGATGGGGACATTTCCCAGTATTCTCCTGCCCATCTGCAGTAGTTAAAGAACAAAGGAAGACCATGGTAAACAAAAGGACAGAAGAGAAGAAGAAAAGAGAGTATCAATATTAAAACAAGAGAGTATTGAATATAAAAAAAAGAAATCAATATTAGGCAAAATGTCAATTAAACTATGGAAAAGCTTAAAAAGCAGGTAAAGTTATAAGACCTATTATTTAAAAAACAAAAGCAACTGCTACTGTTTAAAACTTATGTTTTACATCAACCAGACTTTTACCAGAGTACCACTGCAAGTGTGTACTTTGGGGGGGGAAAAAAAAATTACACACACACATATATATATGTGTGTGTATATGTATATATATATATATATATATATATATATATAAATAAACATATACATGTTTTTATTTGCAGTCTGTTTTGTGCTAGAGGGGCAGAGTGTGTGTGAGTGTGTATGAGTGTATGAGTGTGTGTGTGTGTGTGTGTGTGGTTTTTTTCCCCCAGTGGTTCAATTTCAGTGGATCCTCAGTGGTTTTCCAGATCCAATTTTGTCCTTGATATAATTTAATTGCATTTTAGTCTTACTTTTCAGTTTTTTGAAAAGAACGAATGTTTGTTATTTTAATGTGCAATGACACCTAAATTAACAATGTGCTTTTTACATATGAATAGACAGTGAGTTTGGTAAGTACAGAAAAAATTATATTAACAAAAGACTATTACAAAACATTCTGAATGTACAGTGTTTGTCACCTATACATTGCTGCACCTTATGCTTACATTCCAGCAACATACACAATACCATGTTAGTATCATCAACGTGTGGAAAATAGCCTGTTGAATATGGACAGAACGAGGGCTGGTGATCTGTGCAACAATATGAAAGTGAAGATTTCTTTTACAATGCTGGAATATTTTCATGATTTTGAAAAATATTGTATTATAAAAATCATAGTAATCAAACATTAAACAAGATCCATATATTAACTGATTAAAAATGATTAGGAGCAAAACACCAAAAATCACAATCAGAACAGCAAGTTCACATTCTATTATATACATAAAACAAAGATCTTTTTGTCAAAATTCCAACCTTCTGGCATTATTAAACAACACCAAAATAAAATAAAAAATAATTGTTGTTTTGATCACAATGTTTTTATTAGATCAAGTAGAGGAGGAAATGGAATCAGTTAATTCTGAGAAAATATTATGGAATCAACTTTAATTAATTTGCATTTCTGAAACCAACACCTCAATTAGATTAAATTAGTTAATTAAGCTTTTGTTAAATGATGGAGCTCACTTCTTGGGAAACTGTTGCACAAATTGAATTGACATGAATGATGGCTTCAAGATGAGAGATGAAAGTTAAAAAAAAAAAAAAATTACAATTATCATCACTGAAATGTAGGTTGTATCCAGTCAGTTGTCTCGGCATTTGACTCAGATTTTAAACAAATAGTAAGGTGGTAAAAGAAAATTGGTAGACCAAGGAAAACATCAAAGTATTAAGACAGAATCTTAAAGCAATTGGTCCAGAAAACAGAAAACAAAACAAATAAGAAATCCATTAATAAAACCAATACAAAACATGAGTGGACAATGTACACTGTACAATGTACAGTGGGCAAAAAAATTTTCATGAGTTGAAAAAAGGAGGTGAAAACGTTCCTTCATTAAATACGTATAAAGTGAAAGGTTCCAACCTGCAAAGCTGTTTGCAACAGCAATAAGAGACAGCTGAAGCTAGATGATGAGTACTGTTTGTCAAGTCACATTGCCTCAGAGAATACAAGCCATTATGAAAACCAAAGGTGGTACAACAAAGTGCAGGGTCTCATTATTCAATATTTTCCTCAGAATTGAGCGATTTCATTTTTTTTTCTCTTTATTGAACTAATTTAACTAAATTATGTCAAGTCAGGTAGGCTGCTTATGGAGTTTAACATATTTTCCATAGTCTATTAAATCACATTTTAACACACAATGTGATTCATTCCGAATTACGGTCTCTGCAAGCCCCCCCCCCCCCCCCCCCCCCCGTCTCTCTCTCTGTGCCAAAAACCGGCACGTGGCCACGCCTCCGTGCCTAAATCCGAAGCACTGCCTCCCAAATCATCTACATTAGATAGTTTCTGTTTGTTTTTGCACTTTATTTGACTGACAAGACGAGTGAAAGACTTCGCTACAAAAGAACTAAAATACCTCTTTCATTTAGAGTGGGGGGATGAATATTTTTTTTGCAATGTCAAACTCAAAATGCTTTTGCTTGATTTGCCAAGCAGCCATTGCTCTTCCATTGTGTTTGCTCGTTGGGGTGTACACTAAAACCAAGTTTTCTTCATGCTATTTGCTGCAATTTCTGTGAAAATGGCAATCTGAAGCCGTCTTTTCTATGCTGATTCGATAATACTAACATCCATCTGTCCATCCATTATCTTCCACTTTATCCTCTATTAGGGTTGCGGGGGGGGGGGGGGGGGGGGGAGGGGGAGCGTCTCAGGTGCTGGGCAGATACACCCAGGAAAGGGGGTAATCTATCACTGTGCACACACTCACACACTCTATATGGAGCAATTTAGAGAACTCAATTGACTTGATCCATGTTTTTGGACTGTGGGAGAGAACTGGAGAACCCGGAGGAAACCCACGCGGACACGGGGAGAACATGGAAACTCCACCCAGATTGGGATTCGAACCGGGAATCCCTAACGCTGAGAGGAGAACATGCTAACCACTAAGCCAACATGCCCCCCCTAATATTAACATGTGTGTAAACAGGTTTCAATATAAAAGCCTAAAAAAATGATTAACCCTGGTAGATCTCGATGACCTGTCCAATGGAAAAGTAGATCTTGGGCCAGAAAAGTGTGGGCAGGGGTGCCTAGTCTAGGGCATGTCCTTGTAATAACAAAACATTGTGTGTCTTGCAACATGATCAAGATTATTTTTTACACACGATCATTAGTGTGCCTCAATAAATGGATGTGAGGGTAATCCACGTTTTTAATTCAGTGTTTTTGTGCTCTTGACTACCACACAATAGTTCCACCACAGTGTATGGCAGTCTCTATATTGATTTAATGTGTTTAAATGTTGCTTCTTGTTTCTCTTGCTTACTTTGATAGACCTCCCATATGGCCTGGCAGCAAATGGATTAGTTACTGTACAGAAACGCAAGTTCATATATAAAAGTGTCCCATGATGTTCAATCAAAAATATCACAAGAGAAAAAATGTTTGCCGAAACGCTGCAACAAACTTTATACACTGTCTTTTTTTTTGATATTTAAAAAAAGGAGTTATTGTTTGAGACTGGTTTGATTGTTAAAATCTGAGGTTGCATTACTTGGTTGAGATACAGCAAATGTAATAAATGATGGTAATCTGATTCAGCAGAGCACCTAAATGTACTGCCATAAGCAGAATATCCAGTCAAATGTTGTTTTCTTCCCTGATGGCACGGGAATTAAAAAAAAAAAACAATAAAACAATGCCATGCCATGACAAAAAGAGCTTCATGCGCATAATGTATCGATTTGATTTTTTTCGTCTTTGGAATTAGTTGTTGTTGAAGACTTTAAGGAAGGGTTTAATCGCCATATCTGCACAACATGACGAATGCAACTTTGGAAAGAAATAAACATTTTGACATTGCATATGATGGTCAAAACAATGCCATAGCAAAGGAGCAACACAAGTCTAAATAAGATACTAACAGAAGGTAAATATAAAAGCATTGCACCGTCATGCACCAACATCTGAAATTGTTTTGTGACTTAAAACACAAAATTAAAAATGTCATGTCATTGAGGGATTTGAGGAATCTTAGATAATAAGGTAAATTATTTAATATGGCACATTATAAAACAGGCGGTATGGTGGCATGTTCGTAGGGTGACCAGATGTCCCGCTTTGTGCGGGACAGTCCCGCAATTTTGTTTCTTTTCACGCGTCCCACGTATTGAGACGTTGTCGCGCATTGTAATTGAAAGTCAGACTGTAGTTTTAAAACACTTGTTTTATAATCTGGCATTAGATTAATTGTCTGCTATCGGGGGAGAGGCGGGCTGTTCAAAGTTTGTTCTGGTTAATTGTACACAGTCGTGTACTGTCTTAAAGAACTGTCTGTTTTGTTTAATTGCACACGTATCATTTGTGTGTGTGTATATATATATATATATATATATATATATATATATATATATATATATATATATATTTATTATGTCCAACTTCGTTAATACTTATTTCTAATCAGCCAATCACACAACTCGGTGCATTTAGGCATGTAGATTTGTGTCCTGCAGTTCAAAACCGAGCATCAGTATGGGTGAAAGGTGATTTGAGTGCCTTTGGGGCATGGAATGCCACTGAAGGGTGGTCTTTTTCAGTTTTGTGATCTACTGGGATTTCACGCACAACCATCTCTAGGGTTTACAGAGAATGGTTTTTAAAAAGAAAAAACATCCAGTGAGCGGCAGTTCTGTGGGCGGAAATGCCTTGTTGATGCCAGAGGTCAGAGGAGAATGGCCAGACTGGTTCGAGCTGATAGAAAGGCAACAGTGACTCAAATAGCCTTAGGCAGAAGAGCATCTCTGAACGCACATTACGTCGAACTTTGAGGCAGATGGGCTACAGCAGCAGAAGACCACACCGGGTGCCACTCCACAGCTAAGAACAGGAAACTCAGGCTACAATTTGCACAAGCTATCGAAAATTGGACAATAGAAGATTGGAAAAACGTTGCCTGGTCTGATGAGTCTCGATTTCTGCTGCAACATTCGGATGGTAGGGTCAGAATTTGGCGTCAACAACATGAAAGCATGGATCCATCCTGCCTTGTATCAACGGTTCAGGCTGGTGGTGGTGGTGTCATGGTGTGTGGGGAATATTTTCTTGGCACTCTTTGGGCCCCTTGGTACCAATTGAACATCGTTGCAATGCCACAGCCTACCTGAGTATTGTTGCTGACCATGTCCATCCCTTTATGACCACAATGTACCCAACATCTGATGGCTACTTTCAGCAGGATAATGCGCCATGTCATAAAGCTGGAATCATCTCAGACTGGTTTCTTGAACATGACAATGAGTTCACTGTACTCAAATGGCCTCCACAGTCACCAGATCTCAATCCAATAGAGCATCTTTGGGATGTGATGGAACGGGGGATTCGCATCATGGATGTGCAGCCGACAAATCTCATGTCAATATGGACCAAACTCTCTGAGGAATGCTTCCAGCACCTTGTTGAATCTATGCCATGAACAATTGAGGCAGTTTGGAAGGCAAAGGGGGGTCCAACCCGTTACTAGAATGGTGTACCTAATAAAGTGGCCGGTGAGTATATATATATATATATATATATATATATATATATATATATATATATATATATATATATTATATATATATATAAATAAACATATACATGTTTTTATTTGCAGTCTGTTTTGTGCCAGAGGGGCAGAATAGAATATTGTTTTTTTGGGTTTTTTTTTTTAAGTTATATTAGACTACCTTGATGCATTGGTGTCCCACATTGTCCCATACAAACTTAGTCTTTGTCCCACATCTGGTGAATTGGAATCTGGTCACCCTACATGTTCGCCTCTCAGCGCTAGGAATTCCCGGTTCGAATCCCAATCTGTTTCCATGTTCTCTTATTGATTTAATAAACAACAACTTGTATTATTTTTTTAACTTTTTGCACTCCATGATTACATTGAGTCTTCAGTACACAATGTCCATTGTTTAGTTTGTGTCTGACATCATGTTACACCACTTTCCTAGTGACACCTGTATTGTACCAAATCGTTTTAAATTTTCTAACCAGCAGCATAAAATCTGCTCAATATCCACGTAATGTGCAAATAGTTAAAAACGGGTAAAATACCAGGTTATAAAGCTCAAAAACCCACCACATACCAATTTTTGCTCACCACTACTGACCTGCGAGATGTGCATGCAACGAGAGGCCTGGTGCTCCAGCACAGCGGCGCTCCCACAGCTCAGACTGTACACCAAGAGCAGGATGGCCTGGCTGAGTGAGAATTGCTGGCCCTGAAAACCCCCAAAAACACCCTTCTGTATCAGGAAAGGGCATCAGCAGCCGGCGACTGGTGCAAAGCTCTACACCATCATCAACCGCCCCAAAGAGGGAGAGATGGATGTGAGGGGTACACACAGAAGACACAGGCCACCAGGAAATTTACTGTCAATACTGTCATAAGTAAAAGGTGTATGTTCGTATATGAAAAACCTAAGCTTGAATAATGTACCCATCAGATACAATTCAAACTCAGGAGAAACATCTGGGTCATTTTATAGTATGTTAATGTCACAGGACTGCTGTTAGGGCTCATCCAGAGGTAATGAAGTAAATTGTTACATTTCTCAATTAACATCATGACTGCTTAAATGGTACAAACAGACACAACCACTGACTGTAAATGATAAAGCTCAGATTATGTACTAATGTTTTTTAAGAGGCTCTTGGTTTAATGAACTCAATGCCATGTTTCCAAAGTGCCAATCTTTCTTTAACCTGGACAATAAAGCTACTAATGTTAGTCAACTCCTGTTGCTGAAATGATCTGGCATAAAGATTTGTAATTTAATATGATTAATCTCTCTCGTTTGATGTGCCCTCAAAATAATTCAACACACAACTATTAATTTCAAAACCACTGAGAACACATAAGTGAAAATGGCTAATTTGGTACAATTTGGTCATTATGCCCGCGATTTGGCAGTGTTACTAAGTCTCCTGTGTGAAGGGGGATATGGCATGTTAAATTTGGTGTTATAATGCTCACACTCTGACTGGTCATTTGAAGTTCAACATGGCACCTTATCTCAAAAATCTCTGGAAAAGGGAGGGGGTGGGTGAGGTTTGTTGCTCTACATAAAGATGGTCTAGGCTATAACCTGAAACTGCTGCATGGTTGCCAAGTCTATACAGCAGGTTTTACAGGACAGGTTCCACTCAGAACAGGCCTCGCTATGGTCCACCAAGGAAGCTCAGTGCATGTGCTCAGACATATTAAGAGGTTGACTTTGGAGATCTTAATGCTGCCAACATGGCTGCAGAGATTAAAAGGGTGGGGGTTCAGCCCGTCAGTGCTCAGACCATACGCCACAGACTGTCTCAAATTGGTCTCCATGGCTGTAGTCCTAGAAGGTAGCCAAAAGATTTGGTCTGATGAGCCCAAGATAAACTTATTTGGTTCAGATGGTGTCAAGCGTGCGTTTTGTCAACCAATCCAACATATTCATGGAATTGTCATGGTTTGGGGCTGCATGAGTCCGTACATGCTGTGAGGAGCTACAGGTTATTGAGGGAACCATGAATGCCAAACATGATGTACTGATATATTTATAATGATATAGCAAATTGGGCCACAGTATTTCAACAATGATAAAGACCCTCCAAGATGACCACTGCCTTGCTTAAGAAACTGAGGGTAAATGTGACCAAAAACCTATTGAGCATCTATAGGACATCCTTAAACGGAAGGGAAAGAGTTCTAAAATCTACAAACTCTGTGATGTCAAAGATGAGTGAAAATGGATTTCAGTGGCTGTAATTCTCTAGTGAACTCCATCCCCAAGATGGTTAGGGCAGCACTGAAAAATATTGGTGGTCACAAAAAATATTGACTTTGAGAGCAAATTGGTCATTTTAACTTTTGTTGCCAACTGCTTAGGTTGTGTCTTGAGCCATTTTGAGGGCACGGCTATGTTACACTGTTATATAAACTGTACACTGGCTACTTTACAAATGTGGGCGGTATACTCAGTAATTAGTCAACATGTCACCCATTGTGCAGCAATAAAAACAATGACAGGATAATTTTGTTGCTTTGTATTGTACAGTGCAGTTGCTATGGATTTTTTTTGGGCTGCTGATATCAGAAAACATCACATTACAGTAATTATGAACACTAGTATATTTCCCAGTCATTCAATTACTTTTTTTTACAGTGTTTGCAAATGGGCCAATTAGTTTCAAATAAAAAAAAAACATTAATACATTATTGAAAAACTATAAAATAAGGAATTTCCCCAAAGTAATGCTACACAATTTGAGACCTAATTGTCACAAATCCTTCTTGCTGTCTAGCCTACGCTGGACCATGCAGTGTTTTTATTATTTTTTAAATGCAGTCTGATTTAAAAATAAAAAAAAAAAAATTTGAACAGATTGTATAGATTGAATCCCATGGATGCACCCCAACAACAAGGTGTTGCTTTTAAAAGGCAGTAAATATTTATTGGTAAAATGTTAAATGAATTTGAAAAGCTTTTGTGTGTCGATTTACATGTGCAAGTTAAGTTGCCGAGAAAACACTAACTCATTCAGCACGTGATGGGAATGACACAAAGCAGCAGGTAGAATTATATTGCCATGCTAGTTTACAAAGCAGCGAAACACCCTGACATTTTAGTCACTTTAAACAAAGTTGGTAGGGCTGCAACCAAGATTTGTTTCCAGAATAAATCAACCATTGAAATAGTTTCTGAAGTTGTTTCCACAAATTGCCACTTGACATAACTTAACAATTGAACATTGCAAGTCATAACTAAAAAAAAAATTATATATATATATATATATACACAAATTTCTATTAAATAGATTTTAAACTGTTTCAACAGTAACACAAAATTGCAGCCTTACTTAAAAATGTTTATACAGCACATGCAGTGGTACATGTAAGATGCATGCAGTGTGTCAGCTATTAAACTGATCTACAAGTTCTTAGGTCATCAATAAAAGCGCCGTAATGTTTTTTAGACTACCAGATAAATTCTGGAAGACTAACTAGGTCCATCAGTTACAAACCAACACTGGTTTAAGTTTTTTGTCTGCGTAATAGCAAAAAAAGTTTGACTTAATAAGATTAATCAATGGTTGAAAATATGAGTGAACAAACATCAGCAGGAATGCACCAATCCAAACCAATTTTCTGAACAGATATAAAAATGCTTTCGATTCACACACACAATCTTCCCAATATTATGTTAGCCCTCCTTTTGTTGCCAAAATAGCTCTAAACCTTCGAGTGGCATCTGGCACCGAGTTGTTGAAAGCAGATTTATTTTACCTCCGTTTAATTGCTTAGTGTGGCCATGAATCAGACACATTTCTCCAGCACATTCCATGGATGGTTGATTGGATTGAGATCTGGGAAATCGAAGTCACCAAATTTGTTGTCGAGCTCCCTAAACCATTCTTAAACCATATTTGCTTTGTGACGAGGTGCATTATCCTGCTATAGGAATCCACCAATGGAATGCAGTGAGAATTAGGTAGGTGGTATGTGTCAAAATAACATCCACATGGATAGCAGGACCAACTTTACCCATTACCCAATAACCTTTTTTAGCAATTTGACATAGTTCATTGGTTCGGATCACCATGCTTCACTCCCCACATGCATTGACGAGCCTTTGGCTCATGGCGCTGTTGTTAGATATCAATATATTGTATTATAAAATACTGGGTTTGCCAGTCTAGCACTAATTACCATGTTTCGTATGAAATATAAATTGCTTAATTTTTTATAAAATGTGAGCTTGCAGTAAAACAGATTTTGATGATGGCACGGTGGAGAGGCGGAGCTAATGTGTTGACCAGGATTGATTAGCACACCTGATGCGGCTCTGCCTGATGATGTGTGCAGCCTTATAAGTTGTGACAGTAGAGAGATTCCATGGACGACTACAGGAATGTTTGGCAAGAGCATCAGCACACATTTGTAGTTTAATGTACGGTGTAATAGAGTCCGTTCCTGTTACACAAATTCACAAAGAAAATTTGCTTACTTGATCCTACGTTTCAATGCATGTTTAATTTCAACAAAAATCTATTCATTACAGGTCGAATGTCTCTAAAAAAGTGGTCATTCTATGTTTTGTGTCTGTATGCACACAGGTTTACATGGTGGCAAATAGGCTGCAGAGCCACCAACACCAAAAGCAAATGTCCAGCAAGGGTCCTGACACTTTACCTCATGTGTTTCATCTGCTGCCACAGTCCAAATGTTGTAAAGATTGTAAATTGTCCCTAAATGGTTTGTGTGTATGCCCTACAATGCATTTCCACATTTTCCAGCCAATGAACACTAGCTCAATCATCCCAGCATATTCTGAACCTTGTTCAAACACTGATACCGAAAATAAATGGAGTTGGTGCATCCCTGCAGGTCTTTTAAATTAAGATACAGCGAATTAAGTAATGCCTGTCAAAAACCTTAAATCATTTTACTAAAAATTCCACAAAACCATGCTAATCTCTCCCTCTGACTGAACTACAGTTACAGTACTGTATGGTACAGTGCAGCTGGTGATCTACTAAAAAGCAAATCACCAGCTACCATGTGGTGAATAACTGTTTTTAAAATAACATCTAAAATAAGTACCAAGGAAGAATAGTCCTACAAGTCGTATAAATGTCATGCTGTAGATAATCATGAAATCAGCAGGGGTGATAAAGCGCAACAAAATGAGCCAAAAAAGTGAGTGGTACACAGCAGATGCAGCAGGGTGAAATACAGAAAAAGTGAATAGCATGGACACTGGTGGGGAGAGGCGTGCTTGCCTTCCACTGCGCACTGGCGTCCCGAGGGAAAGGAGGCACCGTTGTGCGTCTGCGGCCCATTGGCACGGGGCTCTAGGAACTGGTGAACTGTTGAGGAAGGGAGCATGGACGAGCCGTGGTGCGTTTTTACATGTACCTTTAGGTAGGATGCAGTGGAGAAACCTGAGACCATCAAGAACAGCATAAAAGCACAAAAGAGAATAGAGAAGGAGAAAATAGAACAGACTTGCTTTACATGGTTAACCTCCATTCTGTTACAGCTTCTGTTTATAAGAAGGATCTTGACCCCAAACCAGATGTCAAATCCAAAGATTTCCAGTTTAGTAATCATTGTTTAAAGAATTAACCTTAGCAAGATGTGCGGTGAGTGTGGGACCATTTTGCTTCAAAGTATTTCAACATGGTTTCTCAACAGTAATGGTACATTTAAACTGTAGCAAAGCTTTTAGAAATAACGTCCCTCTTTCTTGGCTATGGCAGAAATTGCAAGTAAGAAGTAAAAAAAAAAATCAAAATAAAATAATATAAATAAATAAAACCTGACTTTTCAGCAAATTAGATGTAAAAAAAAAAAAAAAAAACTACGGCTATTATGTTAAACTTCATACCTACTAAAGTCAGCAAAAATTTGAGAGGTTTTACAAAATTTAAAGCATTTTTGAAAAACTCTTTAGAAACACTTTAGAAAATGTCATTTCAATGATGTAATTTGTGAAAAATATGAGAGAAAAGCACATATTGAAAACTTTACAAAAAAGAAGCTTTCACATTCTTTCACAGTTTTTTTGCCCCCACATCCTTCATTTTTTATTTGTTTTCAGTTATTATTTTTGAAATAATTTTAACAGACCAACTGATATGCTAATAGGATGTTGTTAACTCAAAAGCTGTACCAAGTCTCTGCAGAGCTCCATAGTGCTTTAAGCAGCAAACAATATTATAGGATTTCCTGATATCACTGCCTTACAGCTGTTTTCTAAGCTATGGTGTTTGTATATGAAAAAGCCAGTATATAGAATAAAGTAATTAAAGTCAAGTCCAGCACTAACTCAAAAAGATGTGAAAATAAAAAAAATCCTATGGGTTTAATTAAATAGTACAGGAGGTAACAAACGTAAGGTATGTTCATAAGAAAGTTGTATTCAATTGGCCAATGTATTTTTTTTTTAAGAACAAACACTATATTTCAACAAAAACCTCAACCCATCAGTAAAACGGTTGGGGCTTGTTTTACTACAGCTGGGTTGGGACAGCTAGTCATCAAAAAGGGAAAAACTAAATTTAAAATAAAATTGCTAGTACATAATCTTTTTTAGCTTGAAATTGTTTAACTAAAACAAGGTGGTTTTATAATCTTTTATAACATGATGGATATCTGATGATGGGGCATAGGGCCTTGAAAGAGGAAGGTTCCAAAAGAAAAGAAAAAAAAAAGGAAGTGAAGTTGATGTAATTCCTTTCAATCCTTTCAAAGTAAAATTTGATGGAGTTTTACTTTAAAACCCTGAGTTACTTTTTTGTTTTTTCCCCCTCTTAGTGGTGGAAAATCATCTTTTTCCAGAACTAGGTTTCATTTCGAAGGAGGTTTGGATTCATTTTAGTTAACTAAAAAAAGAAGCTTTAAACATTGGCACATTAAAATACTATCAAAATTATTTTTACCTTACAATATTTGGTCAGGAATAAAATGGACCCATCAACTGACAGTAAATTGAACTTTAGAGATCTCTTTTTTGGGGTTTTAATTCTTCTCTCTAACTTTAAAAATATATTTTTTTAATTTGGGTTTAAAAACTTTAAGGCATGACATACAAAACTGTGAACTTGTAATTCATTTAGAGTCAACAGCATTGCCTTTATATGGAAGCCCACTTGACACCACTAAGGGGGGGGGGGGGAAATTAACTCTGAGCACTCTTAGTGGTGGAAACGGGCTTCCATACCTGTCAGACAGGAGTCACACATCACATTTACTGATTAAAAATTAAATGTGGGTTAATCTAATATAAAAGATTATTTACTGTATGTTGCAAGATGAAGTTAAGCTTTGGTGAGTGGCAGAGAAAGTGAGTGAGTGCTCTGACAGAAAGACCTAAAGAGAAAGTGCTGAATGTTTTTCCAATATAGTGGCATGCAACGGTCACTCTAACTATTTTGTACAGGAAATTTGTCAGATGTATAAAGACAAAATGGATGAAAAACCTTTTCAACTGCTAAGTTGAAAAAATGAAAAGGTTTAAGTTCACTAAACTGCTTACTGTGGCCTCCGTAAAAAGTCTGGTTAGCACGTTAAGGGTGTCATTGATGGGAAAGGCCAAGTAACGCGAATTTCAAAGTGTAATCATTTTTTTCACTTCTTAAAAGCATTTCACCAACAAGGGATAAGATAATTAATAGTTAAAAACATTAAATTAATGAATCATTAGAGCGCCTCAACATAGTCATGACGACATTCATTCAGTAGCCTAGACTTCAGAATAAGTAGCGCACCTTGCATGGAACAAAAATAAACAAAGTTCCACTTGCAACACACGTCTCTTTACTTTGTCCTTACAGGAAAAACCTAGTTTTTATTTGAAAGAATATGAATAAATAATTTAAGGCACAATTTTTTTAAATAATGAAATATTTTATATATTTATCCACAAAAAATTCTATATTTTGCATTATAAAGGATATTTTGGGTCAACATTTAGCAAAAGCCCTGAGTTTTGTTTTTTTCGATAACAAAATGTTTTTTCGTGTTTACATGAAATAAATAAGCATAAGAAACGGTGCATTGTTCCTGTGATTTCTGGCACCTTATTGGAAAATTTAACTACAGTACTAATTTTGATTATTCATAATTATCATACAATTAGAGTCTAACGGTCTCATCCCTAGCACCTAAAAATCAAAGTCAGCTAGTTCTTCTAAGAAATTGTGTAAATAAGGCCCACTGGAGAGACAAAGACCATTAAAAGATATCAAGTAGCATTTGTATTAATTCGGAACCAATTTACTTATTTAACATTTTTTTATAATAACGAATGGTCATAATGCAACTGATCAGTAGTTTAAGGCATCAAACAGTAATGCAAAACTAGAAAATCATACCATATATTAAAATGCAGGACTAACAACGATAAAGAAACATACAGACAAAAACTGTGTAAAATCAAAGAATATGCTAACAATTTTCCTAGTCAGTGAAATGATAAACAAAGTTTAGTTAAGTCAGTTAAATTTATAATATAAAAGTTAAATGAGAAGTAAATTTGACATCTGAAAACGCAAAAAACCTTTAACAGAACTGATCATATTATTTTTGGGAGAATAAAGTTAAAACTTATTCATTTATTTCAAAAGACAGACCAGCACCTTTCCAAACATTAAGCACTGGTGGTGCACTGATTAAGAACTGATTTAGTAAAACTCTCTAAAAGAATAGTGTTATGAATACAAAAATAAGGACCACTTTTTAAAACAGGAAGGTGATTCTAAACATGATGTAATCCAAATAAAATTTTTCCCATGGTCCTCACTGTCTTCTGACCTAAATATCTGTTGACAAAATCTGTGGAAAGTCCTTAAAAGCAGTACTTGCAAGATGACTCAAACCTTAAAGAACTATAACTGTTCAGACCAAAAAATATATACATTTTAAAAAATTAATTATGGGCGAGCATCCCCCCCAAAAAAAAAAAAAAAATTTACAAGCCGATGCCTCTAAAAGACATCTTCAAGCTCATTTTGCTGTTTTTGTAACGTTAAATCTGAGGTACATTTATGCTGCTCTAGTCAGTGATGCCGGAGTCACATGCTGCACTGTGTCAATCAATAAAACTTGTACATGAAAAAGTCTAATTTTATTTACCAAACAATTTTTTACATTTGGAAAATCAATTTTTCTTTTTATTTTACAGCTATTTTCTAATTACATTAACAATTCATTTGGACAAAGTGTTTAACTTGCAGGTCTCTATTTCATCATCAAATTTCAACCTCAAACAACACTGCCATTGTATATTTAACAAAAATAAAGCCAAAATGTAGAAGAAATGTGGACATTTTCCACTTTAAGTAGTAGAGAGCAACTTGCCGTCGGATATTGCTAATTGCATGGCGTTAATTAATTGACCATCAGCAAATGTGACCAAGCAAAGACTTTTTCCTGGTCTGACGCATTCAGGTATACGGTAACAATGTCAGAGAGGAAGGGCATTAGCAGTGATTTTTAAAAAGCAATTTAGAATGTGTTACAAGGCCAATCAAACTCTATGAAGTCTATAATTTAAACCCCATGTTTAATGTACATAAAAAATTATTCGTCAATGGAATACATCTGACTATCATTCCAAAAGTAGATGCCCCTCAGTAAATTCAGTCCAAGGTCACAACATTTGATGAGAGAAATACAGGAGCATTGTAAAAGTTTTAATTAAAAATAAGGACTCAAGTACGTCTTTTCAAAAGGGTTGTCAAGTGTGTCTTCTTCATTAAAAAAGAACATTTCAGCAGCACAGATTAAATTTGCAAAGTTTCATCTTAAAGACTTCTGAAAAAATAATCTTTAGATAGACAAGACAAAAAAAAGAGGTTTGAACATAGGTCACTATACCAGGTGGTGAAGCCAAACAGCAGATCAGCCATATCACAACATACCAGTCATCAAGCATGGTGGTGGAGATGTAATCATTTGGGCTTGATTTACGGCCACAAGACCCAGGCAACTTTAGTCAACAACTCCCCTGTATACAACATTCTAGACACAAATGTGCAGCAATCTATCCAACAGTAATGTTTCACATCAAAAGGGAAACAGTTCTAAAGCTCACCATCAAATAAAAAAAAATGGCTGAAAAAAAAAACTGACCTGAACCCTGTTAAAACACTGGTGGAGTGGTTAAACAAGTACCTACAAAACTCAATGACCAATATTTTAATCAATAAACAATTAAAGCAATGTTTTATAAACCAACAGCTAAAATTAAGCCAAAATAAAATGAGACTGATGAAGCTATTGATTCATGGTGTGAACTTAAGTTTTTTCACACAAAGCTTTTCCATTCAGGATTATTAACAGAACTGACAAACAATAACCTACCTAACTTATACCTGTCCTGTAATGGTCCTGACCAACCAACAGAGAACCAACAACAAAATAGGGAACAGGTGTACTAGTTTGTAATTGCAACACTACAAAGTAATATGGTACTTGGAGAAAATAGACAATGGGGCAAGAATGTGGCGTGTCCAAAATTCTGGCTAGTACTATATACACTGCTTGGCAAAAAAAACAGGCGGCACACAAATATTTTTTGGACTGCCTTAAGATTGTGTCATGCATTCACTGTGGCATCATTTCCACAAGCTTCTGCATTGTCACATTTCTTTTTGTACAGAGTTGCTTCTTATATGCTTCTTATATCTTATAAGTTATTATATTGTTGGGATATTTTGACCACTGCATATGGTCCAACACATCCCTATTCTTAATGGTCTGGACTTCTTGGTGACCATTCCATGCATGTCTTCTGATGCTCCCTGAACCACTTTTCTTTGTGCCATCAGGGAACAAATAATCTGCTGATGGAATAACCTGGTGGTTCAGTATATTTAGGTCAGCTAACCTTATTCTTTGTGCATACTGAGTCTAGACCTGACCAACGGCAACAACCACAGATCACAGTACTGCCTCCACATACTTGTACAGTAAGCACTATTTTCTATATTAAATATTTTTTAGCACTATTTTAAATATTTTTTAACAATATTTCACAGCTGAAATATAAATCACCCTATGGGAGGCTCTTACCACTTTGATTAGTTAAAATCAAGAGCTGACTTTTTTTTGGCAAGGCAATGTATGATGCTCTTACAATAATGTAAAAAGTAATGATGTGTTTTTACATGAAGCCTTTCTTTGAAGTTATCAAATTTAAAGGAAGACATGACTTGCAATAACAGACCTGCCAACCTGAAAATAATGAATGCAGGATCACCTTATCAACCAACAGACAAATCTATATGGTGATTTTGTTGGTCAATGAAAGCTACAAATATATGGGTAAATCAATGTATTACAGAAATTAAAAAGAATGAGGAAAATTGGATCCTTTAACACTATAACTGTTGTCATTATGTAATCTGTTCATCAGAGGACCAACTGCATTTGAACTGTTCATATGGTAGACTCACACAAATTAATTCCTTTGAGGTTCGCTAGTAGTAATAGTTTATAATAAATCTGCCATTTTTAATCTGCGAGCTCAGTATTCCACAGTTGTCAATGAGTCATGCTCACCAGAAATAATAATATATTTTAGTAAAAAAAAAAAATTTTTATGTGTGTAAAAAAAATTTTTTTTAGATTTTTATCTGGGATTTATGGATTTTAATGGTAGGGGCCAAAGAAAAAAACTTTTTCAGCTTCAGTGTTTGATGTAGAACTTAACCGTCACATACAACTTTCCCCAAAGTTCAATTACAAGCTCCCATAAATCACACAAATTACACTCTTTCCTTAAAAATGACTTGATCACCCATGACTCACATATTACAAATAAAAGAAATAATTTAAATATATTGGTAAAAGGTATTAATTTAAAACAAATCTCAAATAATTTTAATATATATTAACTTTTGATTTAATACATGCAATTAACTATAGCATGGGACTACCTTTATTGCATATGCTGCAGTAGTTGTGAGGTCCTTCGCTGTGTTTTTTAAGGTGGTCCGTCATGTAGGCTGCACGCAAGAACTTGCCACACACTTGGCATGGGATTTTATCCTCATGGCAGGCCAGGTGTGATCTCAGGCGATCTCTTGTTGCAAATGAGGCATTACAAATCTGTAAAAAGTACAATAATTATATAAAAACTATATTTACAAATTAAAAGATTTCAAACATAATTTCTCTTCTGCAGTCTAAAGAAATAACAGAAAAAAATATTTTATTGTTAATACAACTTACCAATTTCTGAAAGTCATTAACTGAAACTGATTATTTTTTTGTTTGTTAATATTTCGTCATCTCTTATGCATCAAGTAATAACAGCATCCCAGCTATACTTTCAAATGTGTGGGTTTAACACACAAATATTAACATATGATTGATAGGAATTTACAGGCTTTTAAATAAACAGTATACAAACTGCTATTCATGATAAGGGGCGCATAACCTAATGGGGGGGAATGCGCGTTTGGACCATTATCTTTCAGAAATCATCCATTTAGAATTTCAGCCATTGTGGTGGAGATTAAAGTTTGAAAATTAACTTTAAAGTTGATTGGTATTTTGTGCAATCCATTGTTCTGTCCATTGCTGGCAACACAGCAGGATGGATCAACCACCATGTGTCACAGTTGGCAAAGGACTACTTTTGCTAAAGTGGGTAGAGTGATTATTAATTGCAGTCTAGTTTACAGATGCACTTTATTAAACTGCTATTTAGGTCATGTAATCCACTCAAATGCTTCATTTACAAATATATACTAAAAGGTTAAATATGACTGACTTAGTTGTTATAAAAGTATATCTATTTGGTAGCTACTGCTGCAAATGTTGACAAATAACCATTGATTGAACGAACTTTTGCTACTGAAGTGCATTATGATTTGTGTTTGTTAACCAAAAAAAAAAATCTAATTTCGCTGGAAAAGTAACAGTTGAAAGTCAGTGGTTGTACCTGGCATTTATGAGGTCTTTCTGCCGTGTGCACCTGCTTGATGTGTCCATTTAAGTGGTCTGGCCTGCAGAAAAGGAACAACACAACAGTAAACTGGGCTGTAATAGAAGAAATTGGGTTTATTCCAAAATCTAAATTATCGAAAATCAAAACAGACACAAAAAGCCTTTTCAAGTTTCAACTGAAATGTTACTTAGGTGGCATTCACATCAAGATCAGGTTCAATGGAGTTACCAGTGTGCTTCTTTGAGCAAGGCCCTTAAGCCCCATGCCTCCAAGGCCCTGTGTTCTGACCCCAACCAAGTTAGGA
Organism: Corydoras sp. C115; assembly: GCA_019802505.1. Classification (NCBI taxonomy): domain Eukaryota; kingdom Metazoa; phylum Chordata; class Actinopteri; order Siluriformes; family Callichthyidae; genus Corydoras; species Corydoras sp. C115. Next base: position 2,599,498 of record JAFMOC010000072.1, read on the forward strand.
TATGTGGATAAAAGTGTCTGCTGAATGTCCAAATGTTAATATAAATGGATCAAATGACTTAATGAGATAGAGGGGCGGGTGGTTAGGGGTTGGGTTATCGATCTGAAGGTTGGGGGTTCAAATCCCAGTTACCTGAAGTTACCAATGTGGGTTCTTGAGCAAGGCCCTTAACCCTCATTGCTCCAGGGATGTTGAGATTTGGATAAAAGTCACTTTGGATAAAAGTGTCTGCTAATTGACCAAATGTAATTGTAATGAGATAAGCCAGAGTGCACTGTAAGGAGCCTGCTCAGAAGTGGCTTGGTGCTGTACTAGGCCTTGAACCCTCAATCTCCTGGTCTGTAGAATAAACAATCGGGCACTACTGAACTTTGCAAAACTCTATAGCATGCACGACTGCAGTTGAGCAAGGTGATGAGCATCTGAACGGCATGCTCACCTCGAGAAGCCCTTTCCACAGCTCTGACACACGTACGGTTTCCCCACGGCTCCGTCGTGTGAGCGCACATGGTAAGACATTCGGTCTTTGCGTTTGAAACGCAGGCCGCACACGGGACAGGCGTATGGCTTCTCCCCGGAGTGAGACAGCTTGTGCCGGTTGAGGTGATACACGTCCCGGAAGACTTTACCGCAAATATCACAGGCCACATGCCGCCTCGTTCGCTCCCGTTTGCGCGCACCGTCCTGCGAGACCCCGTTGTGACCCGGCGGAGGTGCAGCTCGGAGGTCGGGGATCAGCAAGTCCCCGGGGTTGTGAGACGACCCATGCTGAGCCTCGTGGTTCCTCAGCTGGATGGGGTCGCTCAAGATCTTGCCGCATATTCCACACGGATACTGGCCCTCGTTAGCCATGTCGCTGTAAGACCCAGTTCCGGGGGAGTCTTCCTTTTTGGGCCGCCCCCTTGCTCGTTTAGGCAGCGGTGAGGCCTCCCCGTTCAGCGGGGTTGATGCGAACGCTGGGGGCGACCCCGGGAGGCCGGGCGGGCGCGCACCGTTCTCAGGGGTGGGCGCGATGTCGGTGCCGTCAGCGCTCTCCCGGTTGGTAAACACGGCTCCGTTGGGCACGTCTGACGGCATGGGGTTCGACAGGAAGCTGAGGTCGCCCCCGCGGGCCGGAGGGACGAGGATCTGCACGTTGGACTGCTTAATGACCTCCTGGCAGATCTCGATAACCGAGCGCATGAGCAGAAACTTGGCGGCCGTCATGAGCTCCGGGAAGCACTCGAGGCGCACCACGATCTTGGACGTGTAGGCGAAGTCGAGGATGTCGCGGAAAACTTTGGGGCTGATCGTGTGCATCTCCAGCTCCCTGCCCTCCCTCTCGTCGTCCGCCTGACAGCTGAACACCGACTCGAAGTACTCGCTGCACGCCGCCAGCACCGCCTTGTGCGCGGGGAAGCTCTCCTCTCCGACCCGCAGGACCACGTCGCAAAATCGGCCTCCATCTTTTCTCTGGCTGTCCAGGTTGTGCAGCATCTCGGCGCTGTGCTTGCTCACCTGGTACGTGTAGGAAGAGTTCCACGGCTGCTCGGTTCGCTCCATGCCGCCGCCTGCGCGTTTCGAGCCGCTGCCGACGCGCGGGGACGAACATAAACGACGACGACGGCGACGGTCGGCGGTCGGCTCCGGAGACGCGTGTGTGTGTGTGTGTGTGTGTGTGTGTGTGTGTGTGTGTGTGTGTGTGCGCGCGCGACCACCAAACGAAAACAAAACCCCTTCAGCTGCGGCCAGCGCTCCTCGCTTTAGCGTCTATCATGTTAGCAGGGGGGAAAATGGCAGCCCCCAGCTTCCTGTGAACTTCGACCTGTATTTTTCAGAGGAGGGGGTCGGCTTAGGGTCGTCCTTAAAATGTGTTTTTCCCCCAAAAAAAAAAAAAAAAAAAAAAAAAAAAAAAAAAAAAAACAACAACAAAAACGAAGGCGCGGATAATAAACAAAGTGCACGCCGCTTCACCTCGAGCACAACGCGTGTGCGCAACGGACCAAGCGAGCGTTCAGCGGGGGACGCCGTTTCGGCACGATGGTCGTCTTCCTGGTTTCTGCCCCCCTCCTCCCTGCTCTGCCCCCCTCCTCTCTGCTCTCTGCCCCCTCCTCTCTGCTCTCTGCCCCCCCCTCCCTGCTCTCAATTCATATCCTTGTTTTTCAGCGAGCCCCCTCCCCCCGCGCGCCTCCCCCTCTGTAGACAGTTATGCTGGCTGTATTGTGGCGCATCCTCGCGCTTTGTTCCCGTTGTTATACTACAGTCAACACGTAACGCCTTAGCCCCGCCCCCTTCTGCACACCCAAACACACCTGGTACGACGCCCACTTGGGTCACCCATCCACCCATCCATCCATCCATCCATCCATCCATCCATCCATCCACCCATCCATCCATCCATCCATCCACCCATTCATCCATCCACCCATCCATCCATCCATCCATCCATCCACCCACCCATCCATCCATCCATCCACCCATCCACCCATACCCATTTCCATCCATCCATCCATCCATCCATCCACCCACCCATCCATCCACTCCATCCATCCATCCATCCACCCATCCATCCATCCATCCATCCACCCACCCATCCATCCATCCATCCACCCATCCATCCATCCATCCATCCATCCATCCACCCACCCATCCACCCATACTTGAATCCACCCATCCATCCATCCATCCACCCATCCATCCATCCATCCATCCATACATGAATCCACCCATCCATCCATCCATCCATCCACCCATCCATCCACTCACCCACCCATCCATCCATCCATCCATCCACCCATACATGAATCCATCCATCCACCCATCCATCCATCCACCCACCCATCCATCCATCCATCCACCCATCCATCCATCCATCCATCCATCCACCCATACTTGAATCCACCCATCCATCCATCCATCCACCCATCCATCCATCCATCCATACATGAATCCACCCATCCATCCATCCACCCATCCATCCATCCACCCATCCACCACCCATCCATCCATCCATCCATCCATCCACCCACCCATCCACCCATCCATCCATCCACCCATCCATCCATCCATCCATCCATCCATCCACCCACCCACCCACCCATCCACCCATCCACCCACCCACCCACCCATCCATCCATCCATCCATCCATCCCACCCATCCACCCATTCATCCATCCACCCATCCATCCACCCACCCATACATCCATCCATCCACCCATCCATCCATCCACCCATCCATCCATCCACCCATCCATCCATCCATCAATCCATTATCTCCAGCTTTATCCTCTATCAGGGTCGCGGTGGGGTTCCCCATGCCCATCCAGGGGAGAACGTCTCGGGCGCTGGGCAGGTAGACCCAGGACAGGGCGCCAATCCATCACTGGGCACACACTCACTCACACAGACACACTCTATATGGGGCAATTTGGAGAACTCAATTGACTTGATCCATGTTTTTGGACTGATTGGGATTCGTACCGGGAATCCCCAGCGCTGAGAGGCAAACGTGCTAACTGCCCCACTTGGGTCACCACCTTTCAGAAATGAAAATAAGCGACACCCACCACCGCCAGACTCCTATAGAGCGGGCATCCTACATTTAGTACATTACATTTGGTCATTTAGCAGACGCTTTTATACAAAGGTGGGTCACTGAACAGTAGAACATATATATATATATATAATTCCTCCGGGTTCTCCGGTTTCCTCCCACAGTCCAAAAAAACATGGTTCAAGGTCAATCCAGTTCTCCAAAAAATTGCCCCATATAGAGTGTGTTTGTGTGTGTGCCCAGCAATGGAATGGCGCCCAGTGCCCGAGACATTCTAACCTGGATGGGCATTTTGTGACCCTAGTAGAGGATTAAGTAGAGGATGGATGGATGGATGAATAGTTCTGTACATGTCCGAGGAGGGGGGGGGGGTGTTCCCTATGCCCATCTAGGGGAGAAAGTCTCAGTACACCCAGAACAAGGCGCCAATCCATCGCTGGGCACACACTCACTCACACAGTTGCCTCTCAGTGCAGGTTCGAATCCCCATCTGGGTGGAGTTTCCATGTTCTCCCTGTGTCCGTGTGGGTTTCCTCCGGGTTCTCCGGTTTCCTCCCACAGTCCAAAAACATGGATCAAGTCAATTGAGTTCTCCAAATTGCCCCATATAGAGTGTGTGTGTGAGTGAGTGTGTGCCCAGCGATGGATTGGCGCCCTGTCCTGGGTGTATCTGCCCAGCACCCTAGACGTTCTACCCTGGATGGGCATGGGGAACCCCACCGCGACCCTAATAGAGGATAAAGCGGGAGATAATGGATGGATAATGAATTCGTGCTTGTGTGTGATTTTGGGTCTAAATTAGCAACAGCGCCCTCTAAGGTCACAGAATTCGGTGTTACGCCTGTGTTTTAAAAAGGAGACTCAGTGAAATTAGGGGAAAGGGTGCTTTTAATCATAATTGTTACATTTAGTCTTGATGTTTGTGACAGACATTTTTATTGAAAAAAAAAACAAAGAAACAAATCGCGTCCCGTATTGAACGGCAACCCAACGCCCAGCTCAGCTCAGCACCCGCTCACTGGCTTTCTCTTCCAAGAAAGATGGTTTTTTTTTTTAGTTCAACGCCAGCACGGTGGTTTAGTGGTCAGCACGTTCGCCTCTCAGTGCTAGGGATTCCCGGTTCGAATCCCCATCTGGGTGGAGTTTCCATGTTCTCCCCGTGTCCGCGTGGGTTTCCTCCGGGTTCTCCGGTTTCCTCCCACAGTCCAAAAACATGGATCAAGTCAATTGAGTTCTCAAAAAATTGCCCCATATAGAGTGTGTCTGTGTGAGTGAGTGTGTGCCCAGCGATGGATTGGCGCCCTGTCCTGGGTCTATCTGCCCAGCGCCCGAGACGTTCTCCCCTGGATGGGCATGGGGAACCCCACCACGACCCTAATAGAGGATAAAGCGGGAGATAATGAATGAATGAATGAATGAGTTCAACGCCACCTTTTGGTTGAATATCTAATCTCAATCAGGCTTAGTGGTTAGCACGTTCGCCTCTCAGCACTAGGGATTCCCGGTTCAAATTCCATCTGGGTGGAGTTTCCATGTTCTCTCCGTGACCGCGTGGGTTTCCTCCGGGTTCCTCCCACAGTCCAAAAACATGGATCAAGTCAATTGAGTTCTCCAAATTGCCCCATATAGAGTGTGTGTGTGTGTGTGTGTGTGCCCAGCGATGGATTGGCGCCCTGTCCTGGGTCTATCTGCCCAGCGCCCGAAACGTTCTCCCATGGATGGACATGGGGAACCCCACCGCGACCCTAATAGAGGATAAAGCGGGAGATAATGAATGAATGAATGAATGAATCTACTCTCAATCACTGTGTTCATCAATATATAGCGGGTTCTTTTATAGTTAATCTATTTAAATATTTCAATCCATCCATTATCTTCTGCTTTATCCTCTATTAGGGTCGCGGTGGGGTTCCACATGCCCATCCAGGGGAGAACATCTCAGGCGCTGGGCAGATACACCCAGGACAGGGTGCCAATTTATCGCTGGGCACACACTCACTCACACTCTCTAAATGGGGCAATTTGGAGAACTCAATTGGCTTGATCCATGTTTTTTTTTGGACTGTGGGAAGAAACCAGAGAACCCGGAGGAAACCCACGCCGACACGGGGAGAACACTAGCTCTGAGAGGCGAAGGTGCTAACCACTAAGCCACTGTGCAGCCCTCTATTTAAATACCATACAAAATTTAGATTCACATGAATCTGCGATTTATAAAGTATTCTGATGTCTTAGTTTTCTGATACAGGCATCGTTGCACGTTTGGCGCTTGTTTTGCTGAAGCGGGACATGCACAAAACACGTTTGGAGTAATGAATGGTAGCTCTGATATTGATATTTTGCTGTTGCAGGCTGTGCATCTCACCCCAGGCCTTCAGTAATGCACCGTCTGAATGAATCCACCGTCAATGACTATTTTATGGCAATAAAAAGCATCTCACTCTGCAGAAATGCTGTATAAAGAGATGATGCATCAATAACCTTTAAAATAAAATTGCAATATTATTTTGGAAAATAACTCGGCCTAAATCCCGATTATTTGTACACAAAATCCATCCTTATTTGCTTAAAAAGAGTTTAATTTAATCATTTTTTTTCGAAGCTAATGCAAGTCTATTTCTGTAATAAGTTTTAATTGGCTGAGGATGCCTGCTCATCAAACGTACTCTCCTATCAGAGGGAGTGAATACGCTGACATAACATGCACCCGTCTCAGATTTCTCATCCAAGCATCGTTGCCGTTTGGCACTGGTGTTGCTGAAATGGGACGTGCTGAACAAATTTGGAGTAATGAAAGCTAGGACTCTGATGTTGCGATTTCGCTGAGGCGGGCCATGCGTTTCACCCCTAAACCTTCAGTTCTTCTGCTCCGTCTGAATGAATCCACCCATCAATAACTATTTTATGGCTATAAAAAACATCTTACTATGCAGAATTGTTGCATTAATGACCTCAATTCAAATAACACTCAGAAAAAATCTTGTGCACAATTTTTGTGCACAAAATTTATCCTCCGTTTTTCCTTGGCTCAAATAAAAAGTCCTTTTTTATTGGCATTAAAGCCAATTCTGAAAGTTGTCCATCCATCCATTGGGTGGGGTTCCCATGCCCATCCAGGGGAGGACGTTTCGGGCGCTGGGCAGATACACCCAGGACAGGGCGCCAATCTATCGCTGGGCACACACTCACTCACACAGACACACTCTATATGGGGCAATTTGGAGAATTCAATTGACCTTAATCCATGTTTTTGGACTGTGGGAGGAAACCAGAGAACCCGGAGAAAACCCACACGGACACGGGGAGAACATGGAAACTCCACTCAGATTGGGATTCGAACCAGGAATCACCAGTGCTGAGAGGAGAACATGCTACACCACTAAGCCACGGTGCCGCCTGAAAGTTTTCATTTATCTGTAATAAGTTTTAACTGAATGAAAATGGCGGCACGGTGGCTTAATGGTCAGCATGTTCGCCTCTCAGCGCTAGGGATTCCCGGTTCGAATCCCCATCTGGGTGGAGTTTCCATGTTCTCCCCGTGTCTGCGTGGGTTTCCTCCGGGTTCTCCGGTTTGCTCCCACAGTCCAAAAAACATGGATCAAGTCAATTGAATTCTCAAAATTGCCCCATATAGAGTGTGTCTGTGTGAGTGAGTGTGTGCCCAGCGATAGATTGGCGCCCTGTCCTGGGTGTATCTGCCCAGCGCCCGAGACATTCTCCCCTGGATGGGCATGGGGAACCCCACCGCGACCCTAATAGAGGATAAAGGGGAGATAATGAATGAATGAATGGATGAAAATGTCTGCTCATCAAGTTCTCTCCAATCAGAAGGAGTGAATAAGCGGATATAGCATGCGGCTGCTAGAAGGCTCTGTAAAGCCAAAGCAAAATCTGATTGGTTGAAGCAACAGTTGATCGACACTTATTTTATTCTAGGGGGAGAAGAATTTATTCTGAAGGTCTAAGCAGAAATATTTGAAACTAGGCAACCAACGATTCTGAAATGTGATCGGTTAAATGAAGAAAATACAGGTCTGGAAGCAGCACAGCTGGGGGAATGCTATGAAAGGAAGTGAACAGACCAGCTGGAATTTAATAAACATTCATGGACAAAATATAATAAACATCAGTCAGTGATTCAGATATTTTCGTGCCTTCAAAGAAGACATTGAAGACCCTGACAGCCCGCCACTGAGCTTTTGTATTCCCCTCACCCAAACCAAATGCATTGGGATGCTGACCCTAAACATAACACACCGAAACCTACAAAATGCCAACATCTCAAAACGCACAAATCCCATTTGCTGGTGGGAAGACGTGCAATATTATACGCTTTCACAAATAGAATGCAAGCCTTAATTGTATATTTCTACTGACTAGTAGGGGTGAGCTGCAATATTCGCTGATTCGACGATTCGATTCGGAGAACCGTAGTCGACTATGAACCTCATAGTCGAATGTACCATTTTGACCACATGGGGGCGCCCATGGCTGCTGCTAAGCATTAGTTTTTACATGAAATGTCTGTTTTCGTTATATATATATATAGCCTTTTGTCAAATAAAATCATCCTAATTTATTTCTTTAAATGATGTGTGCGCTTTAACAATAGGCTACACATTAATAAAGCAAGTAAAATATAAAAATCTTTTTTTAAAAATCACGCTTATAGCGCCATCTTGTGGTGAAATTTTAACTGATTCGACTATCAGTCGACTATAGGGAAAATCTGACGAATCAGATTCGACTATGAAAATCCTTAGTTGAAGACACCCCTACTGACTAGTAACAATTTTGTACAGGGGAAATCACACTACTACAGTGCCTTCAGCTATCAATAGTACAGTTGCCTTTGTACCAGAGCAAATCCATTAATCTGACCTTGAAGACTAGTACCACCCCACTACTGGATTAAAAGGAAACACCCTGAGACTAACACACACAAGGACATTTAAAGTAGATTTTAAGCAGTACTTAAAATGTATACCCCTCTAAGCCAGAAAAAACAATTCTTGAAAAAAAAAAAAAAAAAACCTTTATAGCTTTTATAACTTTGAGTTTGTAAATATAAATGTTACATTTTTTTGTTTGACCATAGTCAGATACTTTTAAAGGTTTGGTGGGTAATTTTTGACTAAATCTTGCTTTTGATATAACTTGTCATACTGGCATAAACATTGTGGCTTATCAGCAAATGCCTGTTTAAACAATGCACCCTTTATTTTAAATCACTGACTTCCTTTTTTGAAAAACAAACCCAAGAACTTAAGTTTAAAGAAATTTGCATTAAACCTTACAGGAACCATTTGGTATAGATGCTTTATGGCTTGGGTTGCATTAAAGAAAATTCTTTTTTGAATAAATGGCCAAAACTTTCCACAGAAACAAATATTTGAAATGGTCAGCTGAGTGGAAGCTGCAAGAGCATGTTTAATATTGCTGAGCTTCAACCTACTCAACTAAAAGTAAATTATAAATTTGTAAAATTCCTACGAAAATTTAAAAGCTAATTAATGTCACTGACCGCAGGATGGTTTTTTTTTTTTTTTTTTCGAGAGATAAGACTGGTTTGTGGAGCTGTCACCAGTCTCAGCTCAAACAAGTTTAGTTCATTAGCCAAAGAGATTTTAAGAGCCTTTAGAATTAGACCTTACAATATTTTTTTTAATTTACATGTTTGGCATCTGAAGTTGAATAAAGTTTGCATTTTAATACTCCAGCGTAAGAAGAAATTTGTAGACAATTATGTTTTCATTGTATATTAAGTTTAGAAAACAATTGGCTTTGCAACAGATTGAAGTGTAATCTAAAGGAACTTTAACCACCTTTTAAAAAGTGTACCTGTGATTAAAACTTGGGGTCTTTACACCAAGTTTTTCCCCTTGATTTAACAAAAAATAAATAAATTGTGTATATATATATATTCTTAAATTTCACACAAGTCAGTACATCCTCATCTTGTGTTTAAAAAAAAAAAAAGCCTCAAGTTGTCACTTTTCTACTAATTCACAGTTCACACAGAAGAACAAAAGACCATCTTTATTGAACATTTTTATTCTACTGTGCTCCTTCAGAAATTAATAGCAGATTAACAGAACCCCAATACCTTAACACAAAATGTGATTTAGAGCAGTGCTTCTCGTTTATTGACCGTGAAGGTTGCTTAGGGGCAGAAAGTGAGGCTTGGGGATAAAAGATCAGGGGTTAAAGGCACATGTAATGCAGCAAAAAATTGGTATACCCAATACCAAGTATTCAGCAGTGTTGGCATTTCTGATGTAGTCCAAATTTAAAGTTTAACATGGAACCATCTTAAGTGTCTTCAGCCGGGGCAAAAGAAATGAGGGGGGGGGGGGGGAAAAAAAAAAAACAAAAAAAAAAAAGCTACACAACTAAACTCCTCTGTGGCCCATTATCCTCTTCCACACAACTAAAGTGATGGGAATGGAAGAGAGGAAAATTAAATAAAAAAAGGGGGGGGGGGCACTGTACACAAAAATCCACAGCCATAGTCTATACACATTTGGCCTATACGTTATTTACTCTTACTGACAAAGTAAAGTACAAAAACCCTACATAACTTGATTGGATATGAAAGAAATCTTTTCCTCTCAACTTTTAGGCCTTTAACAAATTAAAGTAATTGTTAAGTTTACATCTCCTTCTCTGTACACCATCATAGAAAAACAAAAAGGTACTCTTTATTTAAACAAAAACAGGGCCAAAGGAAAGAACGGAATCACTTTACTTTGTGACCGACTGTAGGGTAGACTTCACTGGTGGTACTCTAGTTCATCAACGCTTATTACTTTAGCTGAAGGCATAGAAGGGAGAGGTTGCTGGAGTACATCTGAGCCAAACCATTTGGCCAAGCCTAAAGGTGGGCTTCCCCCACGCCTCTGATTGTTGTTTGTCCGTTGCGTACCAAGGTTTTGTGAAGATGGTCCAGTGGCCAACGTGTGCAGATCTGGAGAAGGAAATTATATACGATTGCTTTCAATACATTGACACACAAGTTGGCATGTTTTAGAAAAATACAATATGAATAAATGTTTGAGGCATTAACGTCACAAATTGACCAAAATAAAAAAAAAAAAAAAATAAAAAAAAAAATTCAAGCTATTTCTAATTCTAATTGCATTTGATGGCATTTAAATGCACAATTGTTTCTCTAATCCACAGTTTTCTGTTAAGGTGTGTAAAATAATCCATCCATCATCTTCCACTTTATCCTATATCAGGGTTGCGGGGTGTTCCCCATGTCCATCCAGGGGAGAACGTTTCAGGCGCTGGGTAGATACACCCAGGACAGGGCGCCAATCTATCGCTGGGCACACTCACTTACACAGACACTATATGGGGTAATTCAATTGACTTGACCAGGTTTTTGGACAGTGGGAGGAAAGGAATGGGGACACGGGGAAAACATGGAAACTCCACCCAAATGGCAATTCGAATGAGGAATCCCTAGTGCTGAGAGGAGAACGTGCTAAACACTGAGCCTCTGTGCCACCCGTAAAATAATAAAAATAAATAAAGGCCATGAGCACACATTTGTTTCTCCTTTTTGTCTGATATGAGTTTAAAGAGCAGCAAGCACTTGTATTTGAACTGCAGACACTTGTGGACTTTTAGACCATAAACTCGTTTAAGGCGTCAAGTCGAGATTTGCTACAAGGCAATTCCTTGAACTATGCTTTAAAGATCTTTCCAAAGAAACCTTATTAATGTTTAGCTATCACAAGGTTACATTTGATTTATCTGGAACAAAGTAATTTCTTTAAAAAAAAAAATCCATATTTCAGAGATCACAAAAACTGAATGAAGTTAAAAATCCATTTAACACCTGTTTTACAAAGTAGTAGGACTGATGGCTGCAGTTGTTCATGCCATTTTTAAAAGGTTAAACTAATATTTTGATCCTAAAACGGACATCACAGAATACTTTGTCGAAACAACTTACTCGGCCGTTGTTGCTGCATGACTAACGGCATGTGTGTTCCAGCAGCTCTGGGTGGGATGAGTGGGTGTGCTGTTGTGGACAAAGGATACAAGGGCTGACCTAAGAGAGCAGGAGGAAGACTCTGTAGCTGAGACAAATCCACAGACTGAGGAAAGAGTCCTGTTCAGACAAATTATTAACATTAATAAAGCATTTAAACTAATCATTTGGTTTAATCATTTAAGTATTAAGTTAATTTTTATCCAAATAAAGCAATACTAAAAGTGTGTTACTTAAGTCCAACTTCCGAACCTGTCTGTAGAAGTGCATGTTGAGGCTGAATGCCTTGCGTCATCATCCTCTGTACTACGCTAGGGTGCAGCTGTGGGGGAGGCCTCACCAGCGAAACATGAGAGAGAAGAGGGACGGGATAAATTGGCCTAGGGAACACCGAAGAGCCTGGAGACAGCATGGCAGGAGACTGGTTTCCCACACAGGGACCAGGCCTAGTTCGCTCGGCTTCTTTAGACAGGCGATTTTGACTAGAGACCGGAGTGGAGCAAGCCTTTAGCCCAGCGGCTTGAGGCCTGCCATCATCCACTCCTTCAAGTAAGGAGCTTGGAGAGGGTGAATCTGCAGGCAATGCAAAGGGTACTGTTGTTAGGTAACTGAAATCCTATCTAGCATTAATAAACAAAAAGAAACTTACCATCTTGAGAGTTTGATGTATCGTCTTTGTTTCCAGACTGGCCTGTTGACTCATCTTTAGATTTCTCTTTTGACTCGTACATCTTTTTGATCACTGAAGTTGGTGTAAATGATGGGGAAAGCTAAAGTAAGAGAGGGAAAAAAAAAAAATTCACAATTAAAACCAATATCTTCAAGACACATTAATTAAAACCATTAAAAATAAACATGTTTAGCCAATTCTGAAACACCGAAATACACAGACAACTTGTGTTCTATTCTATGGTACAACACAAAAGCAATGCAACTGGTCTCTTACTTCACTAGAGGGTCACCTTTTTAAAGTCAATCACACCATTCAGAGTAAACTAGACCAGGTCATCAATAAGCAGACCACTGGCCGGGTGCAGATGTTTACTGTGGATCCAAACCTATCGATTTAATTTTGTGTTTATTTTTAACAGCAGAAGTTTGTCTAGGGTACAGGCTTTGTTGTGCACTAAACACACAGACCAAATAACGTGTACCATCAAAGGCACTCCTCAGCCAATCAGATCTGTGGAGATGGAGCATGCACAGGTGAGGCAAGTAATGAGGGGCAGTAGTTAGAGGATAAGTTGAGTTAAAGAAAGGCTAATCCAGAGGTTGCGTTGTAAAACGTTGACGGTGAAAACAGAGGAATACAAGTTAAAATGAAGACTGCAGTTTTATTTTTTTTTCAGTTGTTTTTGTTTATATTTGATTTTTAATTCAAAAGTTTCATAGAGTTCTACTTTTCCTAATTAGCATGCACTTTAAACATTTTCTTTAAAAACTGTGCATAATTTAGCTCTTGGTTTTACTTGGGGGGGGGGGGGGGTGGGGACATATAAGCTTTACAAAAAATTTTTTAAAAAGTCATTCAGTTTAGCATTTTAAACAATTACATATAGACTGACATTTGTAATTTGTTTTGCATACAGGATATGGCACTAAACACAAGTTATGATGGTCTGAACATTGACAAATGTCACTTTTTTTTCTTTTTTTTTGTTTTTTTTTAAAGTTTTTTTTTGTTATGCACAACAGTCTAAAGAAGGGGTTTTTAAGTAGAATTCAGTAGGGTCAAGTTAAAGGAAATTGTCAATCTGGAGACAAGTAGTCAACAGAGCATCAAGATCAACATTTGTGGCCTAAACAGAACCAAGGCCTCCTGTTCTAAACATACAAATAGTTTCATCAGGTTCCAAATCACTGAATGACAATCAAGAGACTGTCATCTTCTGCACAACTAATCTTTAGTCTCAAAATGATAATAGAAATTCTATTATAATAGAAAAATAATTGTATGTTCCAAACACTTATTTTTAGGTCTGCTACTTAAATCACAAGGTCTTAACCTTCACTTTTGGTTCTTTTGAGGTGCAATTAGCTCCCTTTTGCCTTTTTGTTGATGCTGGCGTGCATTAGTGACTATTGCTCACCTTTGCACATTTGGTTCGATTGACATCAAGGTTCTACAATTCTGTTGAAGGCTTCAGAAAACTTAATTTACTAAGGATCTGATCATTTTTATAAAACAGCTGAACTAAATTAATTCTTCTTGATTTCCATTCTGGTCAGAGTTGACACTCTGGTCAACACTGCCCAAAGAGGACATGTCCCACAGTCTCAACCCCATGAGGGATTTTGGTTTATTGTTAAATAAACAATAAAAAAAAAAATAATAAAAAAGCTCCAGGTTTAACAAACTCTGCCATAAGGTGTCCTTAACTTGTTTATAAACACAAGCACAATGGAAATGGGGCATTACACAAAACTCACCATAGTAACAGCACTGACTGGTGAACTTCTACCAGGTTGGTGGGGTCCAGGGGACCGGATCATCCTGGGTTGTCTACAAGTGAGATGGACAATTGAGTGGTCTCGAAATAAACTCACAAAATGTGAAAAATTACTGAACAATTTTAGAGATGATGCTATTAAGATTAATACCTGTTTCGAAAAGCTTTATCATGACCAAGTTTATTATAAGCTTGGTATGGATGACGAGCTTGTATTGCCAGATCCTGCTGGAACATTAAAGCATCTAAACTCGCCTGGTCTACTCCCATTGACAGTGCCCTTAACTGAAATACAAGTAAAAGTTAATATAGCATACTTCAAAATTATTTCAAGTTAAAAAGTGAATTAGCTGAGCACCTGTTGTGGGGTTGGTCCTGGACTAATGGCTCTGTGCAGGTCAGTAATGTGCTCTCCCATTATCGGACCAGGACCAATTGGATAACCTTTAAAAAAAAGAAAAACATTAATTTAGTTAACTGAAGCTTTATTACCATTATAATAATTATTATATTAAAGTGATGGATTTTTAACCTGCAGCTGGTGGAGGCAAGCAGCCTGTATAGTAGTCAGGAATTGGAGCTCTATGAGAGAAAAGAGGAGGTGATGCACCTCTGTGATGTATAATGCCAGGACCAGCATCAGGACTTGCCAACAGACCACTCAGCAGGGGAGAGGCTGCCCTTGGCACACCCTGAACACCCAACAACTCCTACAAGCCAAGAAAAGTAAAAGAAAAGAAAAGAAAGGGAAGGAAAGAAAAACAAAAAGGTATTCATCATGTGATAATGTCAAAACACTTCAAAACAATTAAATCATCTTCAACTTAAAACCTCTCCAAGGGTCACAGGGAGTTCCCCATGCCCATCTAGAGAACGTTTCAGGCGCTGCCAGGACAGGGAACCAATCCTTTACGGGGTACACACTCAGCCACACCCTATATGGGGCAATTTGGAGCATTCAATTTGCCTTGATTGATGTTTTTGGACTGTGGGAAACAGGAGAACCCAGCGGAAACCCACACGGACAACATTGAAACTCCACCCAGATTGGGATTTGAACCTGGAATCTGTAGCATTGAGAGGCAAACATGCTAACCCACTAAGCCACCGTGCCGGCCATTATTATTATAATAATAATAATAATAATAATAATGTCAGCATCCAGGTTATTTACATCCAGGACTCCGTAGTTATCACTGTTTATTTGGAGGTGTTTTATAGAAGTTTTATTTTTAGGTTGGTCATTGTCATTTGAGTACATTAGTTTTTTTTTTATTGTTTTTAAAAAATATTGAGCATATTTGAGCCTAGACTTTGTTTTTGGGAGATTCTATTAGAATACGTTTTATCTTTAGTAGAGTGTCACATGTTCTGCACATTGGGGCAGGATTTCCTTTTAGAAGATAGGAGTCAGATGAGTGGGTCCTATTTTGTAAATTGTTTGCTCTGCTGAGTTTTGGATGCAGGTGGTAGTTATTTCTACTTATGAAAGAGTTTACTTCATGTAGTTTGTTCTGCTTGAAGGACAGCATGTACTAGATTAAAAAGGTAATTAGTCACCAAATACAATTAAAATTGTTATACCTCTACTAGAAATTAACAAGTCTCCTGAAATGCAGGTATCAAATAAATGTAACCTTGAATTATTTAAACACAGAGGATAAGGTGCTTTTTTTTTCCTTGAAAATTAAGGATTAAATAGAAAAAGCACTTTAAGAAGTTGACTACCTTGCATAAAAGATTTCAGGCATTTATTTAAGGGGAAAATAAATAAAAACCCTGTTTATATCTGTTATATATCAGATTAAAGCAATTACTAAAGACTTCATAATATTTAAGTTAACACAAATAATTGTGTAAATGGAGTCACTTGGTAGCAAAAGTTGTTACAAAGCAGTAGTAGTTTTATGGAAATTGCTGTGTGATTAAGCAAAATACACTAGTTCCTAAGATAATAAAAATTAGTAGACCAAATAGCCTTTTTGGTACACTATATTCTAACTGGGGCGGCACGGTGGCTTAGCACGTTCGCCTCTCAGCGCTAGGGATTCCCGGTTCGAATCCCCATCTGGGTGGAGTTTCCATGTTCTCCCCGTGTCCGCATGGGTTTCCTCCCACAGTCCAAAAACATAGATCAAGTTAATTGAGTTCTCTAAATTGCCCCATATAGAGTGTGTACCCAGCGATGGATTGGCGCCCTGTCCTGGGTGTATCTGCCCAGCGCCCGAGACGTTCTCCCCTGGATGGGCATAGGGAACCCCACCGCGACCCTAATAGAGGATAAAGTGGGAGATAATGAATGCAATAGATTCATACTGGGATAAATCACTAAATGGATAGTCTTAATTATTTATTGGAACCATTAATTTTGTGTGGTTGTATCAAAGATTTCGATCCAGTTAGAATATATTCAGTTTTAATATATTTAACAAAAAGCAATTAACTTAAAACCTTCAGTAACATTTTACGTATTACCTGGAAAATGTTTTTAGGCTGTGTGGCAGGTAACTGGGTCTCGGGTAACGGGCTGACAATGGGAGGTTCCACTGACTGCTGCAGCTGTAAACAGAAAAGAGCAATAATATTTGTAAGCGACACGAGATAACCGCCAACATTAATTCCTTCGAAATTACACATTCAAAGATACATTCCTGTGCAAGGCTTCATTTATTACATTTTGGCTCAAACCAAAATTTGCGAAGTGCAAATTCAAACTGTATCCACTCCTAAAATTAAGCAACCAATTTAAAATTTGAGTCCCCAGCTCTAGGTAATGAAAAAGTATTTCATAGCACAGTTTCAGTTTGAATTACGGCAACCAGACCATGAAACATGTTAAAGTCCTTGCACTTGGTAAATATGAGGTTCACAAGCAGGGTACAAATTTATGCCCATTATTTATTATTATTATATTTTTTTTTATTTATTCACAATATCCTACATGGATAGCCTGACTTGTCTAATTACTTTTGGATTTTCTTGTTGCAGTAAACAACATTAACCCTTGTATAACCTATTTTTTTTGTGGTTCAACATGTAATTCTTATGCAAGCAAAATTCGCAGTCTGTAGTGATTTGATAGTAAAAAGTCTGTAATTCACCACATCGTCACGTGAAGTTGGCGATGTCAGCACAATGAGTTGTCATCAGCAATGATAGGGACACAGCTTTACCTGAGGCAGAGGGGCATGCTCTCACACACACACGCGGTGTGGGCACACTTACACTGCTTGCGTTGGTCTTTGGCTGGGTGGGCAGAGTTCCACTTGCCTTCATGCTGCTCACCAGCTTATTAAAAGCTGACATGTCAGGATCCCGCGAACGACCCGTGACCCCTGAACCTCCAGTAAAAGCTTCCTCCAGGTGTTCGGCCATGAAGGGGGTTCCTCTGCCCTGTCCTTGCAGCTGCTGCACGGGTGGCTGAAACCGCTCGTTCCGAACCTTGAGCCCTTTCAAACCACTCTCCACTTCCTCAAGGGACAGAACGGCTCCAGTGCAAGCTACAACAGAAATGTAATGTTAGGCTAATGGAAGATTTTTTTTTTTTTTTTTTTTTTTTGAAACTTTGCCATGTAAAAACACTAGACACTTACTGCTTTCTTTCAGTCGGGCTTTGTTAGCATTCAAATTAGAGAGAATAGGTTTGAGGTCAACCTTTGCCTTATGGAGAAGCTCCAAGATGTCAACTTTGTCTTTCTGCTCTTCTGAAAAAAATGCAAGTACAGTTTAGGACTGATTTACAGCATGGAAAAATTAAATATAATTTTTTTTTTTTTTTTTTTTTAAATCTAGTAACGGGGCGGCACATTGGCTTAGTGGTTTAGCACGTTCGCCTCTCATCACTAGGGATTCCTGGTTTGAATCCCCATCTGGGTGGAGTTTCCATGTTCTCCCCGTGTCTGCGTGGGTTTCCTCCGGGTTCTCCGGTTTCCTCCCACAGTCCAAAAACATGGATCAAGTCAATTGAATTCTCAAAATTGCCCCATATAGAGTGTGTCTGTGTGAGTGAGTGTGTGCCCAGCGATAGATTGGCGCCCTGTCCTGGGTGTATCTGCCCAGCACCCGAAACGTTCTCCCCTGGATGGGCATGGGGAACCCCACCGCAACCCTGATAGAGGATAAAGCGGGAGATAATGAATGAATGAAATCTAGTAACACAAAAGCGATTAAAACTTTTTCTAAAAATTAAGAAATGCAATTTCTCAATTTGATGAGTGCAAAAGGGATTTCTAAAATATTCAATTAATATCCAACTTCCAATAAATTCAAGAGGGACCCCACTTGCATTCTGTGTCTATGAAAGTCACTGCCATTGGTTTATTGAGGCTTTGACCGTCCTGTTGCAATAACACAATGAGGATATGGCCATTGCCATTAAGCAGCATGACACAGCCCAGTACAGTGGAAACTGTTTTTGTTGGCTTCAGAGAGCAGTGTTTTTTTGGGAGGCATGTGACATCAAATGTCATTTTAGGCACAGTGAGATGTTCGTTACCTGCCAGTCTTTCAAGCTCTTCATGTGGAGTAGATCGTAGGCTGCTAGCTCGGCTACCAGAAGGACTTTGATTACTGGAGAACCAGCGGGTGAAACGACTGGCTGCGACTGGGCCTTCACAGAGAACCTCTTCGATCATCTACCAAAAAAAAAAGCCAAATGGGTATGTGGTTCAGCAGGTGTGTATGTACAGAAAAGACAAAGGGAAATGGGACTGTTGGGTGGGGGGGGGGGTGAAGATGGCACTTACATGATGAGAGCCTGCAGGCAAAGGAAGTATGGGCTTTTGGGACACCAGAACCAAGCACATAATTGTGTCACAATCAAATAAAACGGGTCAATATCAGTGACTCCCTAAATTTCCTAAACCTAAACTTTTAAAATCAGCAATGGGCATAAATTTGTACCACCATAAATGGTTGCCATTTAAAACAAAACATTACAATCAGTAATGTGATTAATCACATCACCAATAACAGATAAGGGTGAGGCAAAGAAAGGAGAGAGGGAAAAAATTAAAATAAATTCATGGTACGTGCACAAAAAGAATAAAGAAAGAAAAACTCCAAGGTATTCAGTGAATTGTGAATAAGAAAAAAAATAAATAATAATTAAAAAAAAAATAAAATAAAAAAATCCCCTCAGAGCTCAATAGATGTGCTTTTTGTCAAGGTACCCAGTCAACCCACAACACCAAGCAAGCATGCAGTGCTCCCCATAACTTACCGAAGCCAGGCCAGGCATGGTCTTCTCCAAATTGAAGAACTCATTAAAGTCAAATTCCCCTGCCGTCTGCTCAGGAAGTACATCCGGGTGAGGCACCTCCTGATCAGCTCCCGTTTCCTGGACCACCTGCAGCTCCTCAGGGATCACCCCATTACACTCAACTGCAAGAGAGCAAGCAGTTAGGAATAATGTCACAAAGGTCTAGGCTCAATCATTAGATCTTCACATGCCTTCTTTAGTAGATTCAGTTCTCTTTCTGGAGCGCTTCGGTTTCCTTTTGTCATCCTCCAAGACCTTGTCATCAAAGCCAATGAGCTCGATGGTTTCTGACTGGCTGGTAGGTCCACCGGAAAACCACTCTGGCTCTTCTTCAGGATAAGAGTCATTTCGTCTCCGTTCACTAAACACTCTTTTGTCACCATAATCTCTCTGGATGAAACAAGAACGTTAATTACTAAATCCTAACAGGATAAATCCATATAAAATCCATTAGACCAACTTAACAATTAAAGTCTACCATTTAAAAGGCCTAAATTACCAAAATTTACTGTTACAGCACAAATTTTAATTTAAAGAGAAACTTAACTAAAACAAATCATGTCTGTTTAAAATGAATACTTAAAATAATAAACTATTAAATGGGAGCACAAAAAAAAAAAAAAAAAAAAAAAAAAAAAAAAAAAAAGAAGTTGTATTTTCACTCAGTACATAGTGGATTTACAATCTAGCCAGGATGTTACAACAAAGACCATTAAGAATTTTCATGCTTTTCACCAAAACCCCCCCCCCCACCCCTAAACCCATTTTTTTTTATACAATGGAGACCATTACATACAGTGTTAACATTGTACAGCTGCTCAAGGAAGAGGAATCCCCTCCCACTAAGCCTAGGTACTCAAAGACTTTAACAATAAAGGGGTAATTTTCCTAGAGAGGGAGAAATGAAAGGGGGGGGGGGAAAGGAAACATTTCATAAATAAAATAAAGCACCTTGTGTGCCAGTAATTTCTGCTACATTTTAACGTCATCATTGACTTTGTGACACCGATAGCCATGTAGTTTGGACAATTGTATACTCCTGACTTCGTGGCAGTTTGGGAACAGTTAGTTCTATGACATCATAAACCTAGTTTTTGCTGACTAATTTATAGTAAATCAAATTGTTTGGGTTTAAACACCATGAATCACCCTTTCGGCCTTACTCATTGCAGAAGGTGGGTTGCAATTTATATGGTCTTATGTTATAATCTGCTTTTTTCAAATGGATATTGTAATAAAGGCCCAATTTTAAGTCTTGGGGTATTCGTTTCTAGCATCTTTGTATTTGTTACATTCTAAGATTATCTATTTCATTATGATGGCCATATTTCAAGTGTCACAAGTTGGTGGGGTCTCTCCCTTCAAGAGGTGCCGCCGAGTCAGTTTAGTGTGACCTATTCAACATCCTTTTTATTTTTTGGAAATTTATGATAGGGCTGGTGTTTATTGCTGGGATTATTGTTTTATTTTTAAAGTTCTCTGGCATTCCCATAGTACTTTGACATGATTGAATCGTTGGCTTAAAGGCTGTAGCTGGTAACCATGTTCAATACTGTGTTTGGGGGTTTCACTTTGTCCACTTGTTCATTTCCTGGAATACATACCCATGTGACTGGGGATTCAGCATATTTTAAATGTTATACTTCAGGTCCACAAGGTAAGAATTTGGCCAGTATATTGCTTATTACTGAATGCATGAGTTGAACATTCTATGGCTTGATTATATGACATAGAATCTGAACACTAAGGTCTGAAATATTCTTTTGTTTTCAATATAGTCGAGGGCCAGTAAATCAAACTCAAATTGAAAACTCGGCATGTAAGAAAAAGGCTGGTTTAAGCTTTGATTACATTTCAGATCCCTCAAAGATCAATCTACCAACCTCTGCCAGAGGAAAAAAACGAATATATATTAAAAAATAAATAATAATAAATATATTAAAAATAAATAAAAAAATAAATAAAAAAAAAATTTAAAAATTAAAAAAAAATAAATAAATAAAAAAAATAAATAAATAAAAAAAAATCAACCAAGGTATCAACAGGTGACAATTCTTGATTAAGTGGATTAGTGAATTGTTGGTGCCATGTCTTATAGCTATAAAGCAAACCATTTCTCATGTCTGCATTTGCCATATAAAACATTGACTCCTCCTTACTGAATAATTAATAAAACTAAAATAATACCATGAATGGAAGCAAAATTAAATGATGCCAGACGTGTGTTGCTTCATCTTATTATTAATAAGCTGTATTAATGCAAACATACCCGAAACCTCTTGTCCTTAAAGTCACTTTCTCGAGTTCTTTCTTTATCCACACGAACATCTCGTTCAAAGCCACGTGTTGCCACAATGCGTCCACTTCCAATACGTCGTGTTCCCCCAAGTCGGAGAGACTCGTTCTCCTTGTTCTCCAGTGGGCTTATCGGCCGACGAGTCAAGGCAGGGGGCGCTACTTGACAACCACTGCCAAAACTGCGGCGCTGTGGGCTAAGAACTACCTCCAAGTCATCATCTTTAAGTCGCTCACGTGGATCTGAAAGCAAAATCATAAACGGCCTTAGGTAACGCAAGATCAGAGCAACGGTCAGAAATAAGTCAACCAAAAGCATGTGCTAGAACCCTTTGAAAAGTTTTAACATTGGTGTCAGATTACCAGCAATTCTGCGCTTTAGGGAAGGTCGGTCATCTGACTCGCACTCTGAGGGGTACAGCGATGCATGCCATTTCTCAGGATCCCACACCCCATCACTGTTGGAATAATAAGATAGGTTACTACGTAAAGATGTGTGACTTGATTCGCACCGCAATTAAAATGAGCTTGACATTACCTGTCATATTTCAGGGAGAGACATTCTGGCCTCTCATTAGAAATCGGCAACTCTTTGATTTCCAAAAGCTCCTCCTGTGGATCACAAGATTTAAAATAAGTTAATATAAATTATTGCAAATAAGCAAGAACTTAATTCCTAATAGGCTGATTGCACAACCCTGACCTTGGTGTACCGGTAAGCAGACATCAGAACAGAAGCTCTTAGTGTGGGTGCCATTTTTTTGCCATTTTCCTGATCTTCTATAAAGCCATCTTTATCCATGGCTGATAAAGGAGGCCAAATGCCTGTCTGTTTTAGACACTCCAGGGACCTGTAAATAAAAAAAATAAAAAAAAAAAATTTGGTAAAACAATTTAACTGGGCTATGTGTTTTTAAAGTGGCTAAAAATAAAAACATTTCAATAAACAATCAAGTTTACACTAGTTCATGTGCTCAAAATATTTAATTTCCAGAAATATAGCTTAAAAACTGGCTGTGAAAGAACAGTATAAAACCTTAAAACAAAGATTATAAAGCAGCTTGGGCGGCACGGTGGCTTAGTGGTTAGCACGTTTGCCTCTCAGCGCTAGGGATTCCCGGTTCGAATCTCCAGCTGGGTGGAGTTTCCATGTTCTCCCCGTGTCGGCATGGGTTTCCTCCGGGTTCTCCGGTTTCCTCCCACAGTCCAAAAAAATGGATCAAGTCAATTGAGTTCTCCAAATTGCCCCATATAGAGTGTGTTTGAGCCCAGCGATAGATTGGCACCCTGTCCTGGGTCTATCTGCCCAGCGCCCAAGACGTTCTCCCCTGGATGGGCATGGGGAACCCCACCGCGACCCTAATAGAGAATAAAGTGGAAGATAATGAATGAATAAAGCAGCTTCAGCAATCTTCACCAACAGATCTTGTACTTAATGTGTAATGGTAATATTTGGTTGCTTCAAAGACCCAAAAAATAATTAATATATTAAAAATAACCACTAATACATGCAAATTATGTAGTTCAGATAACGGATAACACTTTCCTGTTACACACACCTATTACAACTGAGCAATTTAACTCATTACAGAGCTTAACATTTGAACAGCTTCAATTGCCATTTCAATCAGAACAATTTGTATTGATAATGCACCTTTTGGCAATGCCTTTGCAATGTGAGAGGAACACCATACAGGAAAAGGTAGGACATGCAGAGTCCACACAGCAAAGACATTTGATCAGCCAAAAATCCAGCACCTCTTTGCTAAGTGCTGATCTTTGCTTTAAAGTAATAAATGGGACACTACAAATAATACAGAACTTGAACACAAACCACCAAACTTGTCATTTACTGAGAAATATAATACAACATTAAATTTGTGTGGGGAAAGAATCTGCAACTTGTACTCAAGCAATCGCAACATATTACCGTTAGAATGGCAATAATGAACATGAATAGTTGCTAAATATTCACACAAGAATACTCTAATTTGGCATTGTTCCAAACAAACTACATCTAGAATGTAACGTGACAGAATTTTGTTCAATGCATAAAGGTTAAAGACTTTTTTTTTGCACTAAACCATTATAAATGGCACCATCCCTTGAGAAAATATCAAATAAAATTAATAAATAAGTGGCGTTCTTTAGAGAAATAGATATTTCTTAGCAAAGTCGAGATCTTGCATTAAATGATGTCCATTCTTAGACAAAGGATTTGCTTAACACATCCAAAGCTGCCTTATTTGCAAACTTTGGATGCCGCATGACCGCTTTATTTAAAATGAATATTTCTAAACACACTGCTGAAATCTATTCTAGATTTTTGATTCCACCTCACGTCTCATGTTTGGTCAACACCTGCCCCGGCTTGACACAAGACCAAGCATGGTTGTGTGCATTCACTATGGACCTCAGTCTAGCGCCACCTCCTGACTGGTTACATCATGTGAACAGTCTGCAGACGGTCTGAGTAGCACATTTAGCTCCTGCAATTTCAACTTTCTTTTAGAGCTCTGCAGCTTCAACAATGTTTATTATGAGAACTTGTCTGGCAATGACACGACTACCCTAACACGCAAACAATTGCTGTTCAGCATGTCTCTCATGGTAGACCTATGAGCACGGATAATGTAATATAGGCCATTAGTTTTAGTTACCATGGGTTTCATGGTTAATTCACAGACCATTACACATCCTGCTCATGTGGTCTTTGTAAGTCAAGCAGTCCTGAGAAGGATATTAACAATTCTGTATGTCCCGTTGCACAGTAGACGGTGGAGTCTAAAGTCTAAGGTTGTTTTGTAACCTTTTACAGCATGAGCATTAGCAACTTTCCATCTGCAGAAAACTTACTTGTTCATTCCATGATAAACTTTCACAAACCCATGTTGTGATGCCCATTTTTGACAAATGCCATCTACTCACCCGACCCATTTTTCAGAAGATGGAACACCGAACCGAGTGGCACGGTGGCTTAGTAGTTAGCACGTTCGCCTCTCGGAGCTAGGGATTCCAGGTTCGAATCCCAATCTGGGTAGAGTTCCACTGTTCTCCCCGTGTCTGCGTGGGGGTTCTCCGGTTGCCTCCCACAGTCCAAAAACATGAATCAAGGTCAACTGAATTCTACAAATTACCACACGTGTTTGTGTGCATGTCTGTGAGCCCATTAGATAGGCACCCTGCACTGTGTGCATCTTCCATTTGCCAGACGACGTTCTCCCCTGGATGGGCATGGGGAACACCCCCCACGACCCTAATAAAGGATAAAGTGGAAACATCTTCCTTAAAATAAGTGCACAATTCTAATACATCTCATTTGATTGAATTCCTTAACAAATTAATATTTCATTTTATAGGCAGTTAAAGGTCAATAAAACCTCCAGGTTTCCAAGCAAAATTTATAAAACTTCAACATGGAAAGGGGGGGAGGGGGTTTGATAAAGCTAAATATATACTTTTTAATTTCAAAACAATTGTACAAGTCTGTGTTACGCACCAATCATTTTGACTTTGATCATGCAAACTACCAACTCCATTACCAACAGAACAAAGCCTGACCTTAAAAGGTATACAAGCAAAATAGTGAATTTGAAAGCGATCTATTTTGCCTACTACGCTTACACACAGCATTTATCCTCCACATTTAACCCACACATGCAGTGAAACACACAGAATGAAGCAAGCACACTGGCCTAGAACAGTGGGCAGCCTTCTACAAGGCACCTGAGGAGTAATTGGGGTAAAGCGCAAGGGCACTTTAGCCATAGTAATTGTTGGGACAAGGAATCAAAATAGGGAACTTTGGGGAAGAAAAACCAAGACTGCCCAAATAAGACTCCATTATATTTTACTTATTAATCAACATTTCAAAGAGGAGCCATGTTTGTACAGTAAGGCTAAATACAGCAGACAAATTCCTGTGTGTAAGCATAGAAAGCAAAAATAAAATCAAAATACAACTTTAAAAGTGGTACATAAAATGGATTCATTAAGAACCATTAAGTTCATTAAAGAAACCAATTTAAAATTGCACTCCTGTAGAACTAACACAAACATACTTCAACATACCAAAGACGGGCAAAATTGCTGCCAATAGATTGTAGACCTTTTTTACATTTATAAACTGCCGCTAAACCCTTTTCACATTTATAACCACGGCCATATTTTGCACCTTGCGGCTCACGACTAGGGGGCAAGCTGCATTGTTACCTCCCATTCACTTTATGTTTACTGTTCTGTATATTGTCTCATATTACTGTAATTCTAGCTTTTCACACCGGCACTTAATGCTAAAATTTATTAATTTATAGAGCGCTTTTTACAATAGTACATTGTCAAAAAGCAGCTTTACAGTGTAGTAAGTCTTTAAACACCCCAAACTACAAGCAGAGGAGACCGTGGCAAAAAAAAAAAAAAAAAAAAAAAAAAAAAAAAAGGAAGAAACCTTGGGAGGACCAAAGCTCAGTGAGGGACTGATCCTCCTTGAGCAGCATCAACAGCTTAGGACAACAAAGTAAAGCTTGCGTGGGGATCAGGCATCCATATTTAACAATTGGAAAACTACACAAGTCCATTAAGGGAATCTTAGTCCAATGGAAATCCAGGTTCCAGACTCATGTAGTTGTTCTGTGTAGCACCTTGTTCCTGGAGAACACTGTTTCGTTCCACTGTATACTGTACAACACTATTGTTGAAATGACAAAATACCTTTACAATTAAATTGTAGCTAAGTGGTTCGGGTGTTGGGCTATCAATCAGAAGGTTGGGGGTTCAAATCCCAGGTCCACTGAAGTTACCAATGTGGGTCCTTGAGCAAGACCCTTAACCCCCCCATTGCTCCAGGGATGTTGTGATAAACCCTGTGCTCACCTTGTAAGTCGCTTTGGATAAAAGCGTCCAATAAATGACCAAACTTAAATTTAATAAAACGCTGACCGCATTACTTAGCATTACTTTTTCCATGGGTGATTTATTTTTTAATATTTGACAAAATTAACTAAATATCAGTTATGAAACGTTACCTAATCGAACTTGCGCTCACAGTTTCTCTGCTCTTTAATTGCTTCCCGTTAATTATCGTCACATAATTAGCATTAACTTTTCATGGGTGATTTTTTAATATTTGACTAAATTAACTAAATATCAGTTACGAAACGTTACCTAGTCGAACTTGTGCTCACAGTTTCTCTGCTCTTTAATTGCGTCCCGTTAATTATGGGCTGTTTAAGCGATTGTTAATTAATGTCATTGTGCATTATAACATTATATAACATTGTGCATTATAACAAATACAACAAATTATAATAAAACGCTGACCGCATCAACATTATCGGCATATAATTAGCATTAACTTTTTCATGGGTGATTCATTTTTTTTATTTTTGACTAAATTAACTAAATATCAGTTATGAAACGTTACCTAGTCGAACTTGTGCTCACAGTTTCTCTGCTCTTTAATTGCGTCCCGTTAATTATGGGGTGCTTAAGCGGTTGTTAATTAATGTCATTGTGCATTATAACATAACATTGTGCATTATAACAAATTATAATATAACAAATTATAATAAAACGCTGACCGCATCAACATTATCGGCACATAATTAGCATTAACGTTTCATGCGTGATTCATTTTTTAATATTTGACTAAATTAACTAAATATCAGTTATGAAACGTTACCTAGTCGAACTTGAGCTCACAGTTTCTCTGCTCTTTAATTGCGTCCCGTTAATTATCGGCTGTTTAAGCGGTTGTTAATTAATGTCATTGTGCATTATAACAAATGATAATAAAACGCTGACCGCATCAACATTACCGGCACATAATTAGCATTACTTTTTCATGGGTGATTCATTTTTTTAATTTTTGACTAAATTAACTAAATATCAGTTATGAAACGTTATCTAGTCGAACTTGCGCTCACAGTTTCTCTGCTCTTTAATTGCGTCCCGTTAATTATGGGCTGTTTAAGCGGTTGTTAATTAATGTCATTGTGCATTATAACATATACAAATATAACAAATTATAATAAAACGCTGACCGCATCAACATTACCGGCACATAATTAGCATTACTTTTTCATGGGTGATTTATTTTTTAATATTTGACTAAATTAACTAAATGTTACCTAGTCGAACTTGCGCTCACAGTTTCTCTGCTCTTTAATTGCGTCCCGTTAATTATGGGGTGTTTAAGCGGTTGTTAATTAATGTCATTGTGCATTATAACATTATATAACATTGTGCATTATAACATTGTGCAGTATAACAAATACAAATATAACAAATTATAATAAAACGCTGACCGCATCAACATTATCGGCATATAATTAGCATTAACTTTTCATGGGTGATTGATTTTTTAATTTTTGACTAAATTAACTAAATATCAGTTACGGAACGTTACCTAGTCGAACTTGCGCTCACAGTTTCTCTGCTCTTTAATTGCGTCCCGTTAATTATCGGCTGTTTAAACGGTTGTTAATTAATGCGATAGTCATTGTGCGCTCGTGTTTACCAAACCAGGTGCGCGCGCGTAGCGGCTAGTTAGCAGCCGGTGCTAAACCGACAACGCCGACAACAAAAAAAAAAAGCGCTTGCTGGCGTTTTAACCGCTTTTTTTAAACGTTGGAGGGGCATTAAAAGTACGGAGGGCATTAAAAGTACGGAGGGCATTAAAAGTACGGAGGGCATTAAACGAACCCAATAAACCCGTCCACACGCTGAAGAGGCGTTCGGTTGTTTATTGATCCCCGCGACCCATTAAAGCTGCCCAACCTGAAGACGAAAACACGCGCGGCCACCAACTTCACCTCCCACCCGACTAACTAACTAACTTAAACTAAAACTAACCACCACTAATTTAACTAATTCCCTTTGATGTCCACCCCGAGCACACGTGTGCACAGCGTTTAAAAGACGAAGCTTTAACTCCGATACAAACCGAGCGACAGTCTGCGGAGCGCTTATATAAAGCGGGGTTTGCAGGGAAACATAACATATAATCGATCGCACGATTTTATTTATTAAATGAAGCGGGTTTTCTTTTTTAGTTTGGTTTTTTTTAATCGACGGAAAAACGCCTCAGAACGCCGCCGCCGGCTAATGAACTAGCTGCGGGACGGAGTCTCAGCTCGCCGTCGGCTCGAACGGGTTCCGGGGGGAAATGCATCGCTCTGCCCGCAGAGAGGAGACCGCAGACGGAGCAGACGGAGCAGACGGAGCTGTACTGTACCTCGTTCTGTTGTCTTCATAAAGCGCTCCGTCTCTCTGTCTCTCTGTCTCTGTAGTCTCTGCAGCTCAGCTCTGAATTTCCTCTGATCACCACAGGTCCGGTATGAAGGCCCAATCCACGGTTATATAGTCTCCGCCGCTGCCGCCCTCATCTCCACTCTAACCGCACCGGCTTCATTAAATTCCCGCTGATTCGCAATCGCACATATGATGCCGATTTAAAACACACCAGCAGTATTCGCGTTGTACAAAGTCGATGAATGGATTTAAGGGATAGAATATTCCGTCAGGCATTATGAACTGCCGTCTCATCGGGACGAGGCCGCCTTTTTAGAAAGTAAACGACTCGCGTACTTTGTAGCACGTCGGCGTCACGCACTGGCTTTCATACTCTACATACTACATAGTACAGAAGTATGCAGAACCTGACGAGGCTGTGCTGTGTAAATAACATGAAGATGGTCTACAAACTGAAAAAAAAAAAAAAATAATAATAATAATAGTAAATAAAATATATATATATATATATATATATATATATATATATATATATATATATATATATATATATATATATTCATTCATTCATTATCTTCCGCTTTATTTACATTTACATTTGGTCATTTATTGGACGCTTTTATCCAAAGCGACTTACAAGGTGAGCACAGGGTTCATCACAACATCCCTGGAGCAATGAGGGTTAAGGGTCTTGCTCAAGGACCCACACTGGTAACTTCAGTGGACCTGGGATTTGAACCCACAACCTTCAGATTGATAGCCCAACACCCTACCCACTGAGCTACCACACCCTTTATTCTCTATTAGGGTCGCGGTGGGGTTCCCCATGCCCATCCAGGGGAGAACGTCTCGGGCGCTGGACAGATAGACCCAGGACAGGGCGCCAATCCATCGCTGGGCATATATATACATCATCATATAATATACAGACACACTCTACTACATATATATAATTTATTATATATATATGCTCTATTAGGGTCGCGGTGGGTTCCCCATGCCCATCCAGGGAGAACGTCTCGGGCGCTGGGCAATACACCCAGGACAGGGCGCCAATCCATCGCTGGGCACACACTCACTCACACAGACACACTCCAATTTTTGAGAATTCAATTGCCTTGATCCATGTTTTTGGATTGTGGGAGGAAACCGGAGGACCCGGAGGAAACCCACGCGGACACGGGGAGAACATGGAAACTCCACCCAGATGGGGATTCGAACCGGGAATCCCTAGTGCTGAGAGGCAAAGGCTAAAAGGCACCGTGCCGCCCCAATATTTTTATCTAACCAGTAAATGGGAAACCCACCGTTTAGCACGTTCGCCTCTCAGGGCTAGGGATTCCCGGTTCGAATCCCATTCTGGATGGACTTTCCATGTTTTCCCCGTGTCAGCGTGGGTTTCCTCCGGGTTCTCCGGTTTCCTCCCACAGTCCAAAAACTTGGATTGAAGGTAAAATGAATGCTTTAAATTGCCCCATATAGAGTGTGTCTGTGTATGTGTCTGTGTGAGTGGGAGTGCCCAGCAATAGATTGGCGCCCTGGCCGAGATGTATCTCCTAAACGTTCTCCCCAGGATGGGCATCGGGTAACCCTTGCGACCCTAATAGAGGATTAAGATTAATGAATGAATGATAATATTAAAGTATAAAATATAGTATATAATATCCATCCATCCATTATCTTCCGCTTTATCCTCTATTAGGGTTGCGGGGTGTTCCCCATGCCCATCCAGGGGAGAAGGTTTCATATCAAATACTACCAGGACAGTGCACCAAACCATCGCTGGGCACACACTCACTCACACAGACACACACATAAACATACTCTATATGGGGCAATTTGGACTGTGGGAGAAAACCGGAGATCCAGAAGGAAACCCACAGGGACACAGGGAGAACATGGAAACTCCACCCAGATGGGGATTCGAACCAGGAATCCCTAGTGCTAAGAGGAGAACGTGCAAACTTAGCCACCATACCGCCTGTATTATAATGTGCTATATTAAATAATTTACCTTATTACCCAAGATTCAAGATACTCAAATCCCTGTTTACCACAAAGCCACCTTGGTATATAATATATAGTATATAATATAAAGTATAGAATACATATTGTGTATGTATTTTATTATTTTTTTTTGTGATGGCCCGTCAAAATATGTACCTTCTTAGTGACGTATGAACGACGGGATGGCTTTAACAACATTCATTCATTCATTCATTCATTATCTTCCGCTTTATCCTCTATTAGGGTCGCGGGGGGGTTCCCCATGCCCATCCAGGGGAGAACGTCTCGGGCGCTGGGCAGATACACCCAGGACAGGGCGCCAATCCATCGCTGGGCACACACTCACTCACAGACACACTCTATATGGGGCAATTTGGAGAACTCAATTGACTTGATCCATGTTTTTGGACTGTGGGAGGAAACCGGAGAACCCGGAGGAAACCCACACGGACACGGGGAGAATATGGAAACTCCACCCAGATGGGGATTTGAACCGGGAATCCAGTTCCCGCTGAGCGCTGAGAGGAGAACATGCTAAACCATTAAGCCACCGTGCCGCCCCGTGTAAAACCATTCATTCATTCATTCATTCATTATCTTCCGCTTTATCCTCTATTAGGGTCGCAGGGGGGTTCCCCATGCCCATCCAGGGGAGAACGTTTCGGGCGCTGGGCAGATACAGATACACCCAGCACAGGGCGCCAATCCATCTCTGGGCACACACTCACTCACACACACACACACTCTATATGGGGCAATTTTTGAGAACTCAATTGACTTGATCCATGTTTTTGGACTGTGGGAGGAAACCGGAGAACCCGGAGGAAACCTACGCGGACACGGGGAGAACATGGAAACGGGAATCCCTGGTGCTGAGAGGAGAACATGCTAAACCACTAAGCCACCGTGCCGCTTTAACAGCAAGGACCCAAAAACGGATCAGAAACGGCAATACTTTACGCTCCAGACCAGCCGGTGGCGGTAACGCCGTTCACCAATTGTCAATAAATACTAAAGAAGAAGAAGAAGACCGTGGCGACGTAAGGAACAGAGAACGGGAACGTTCGTCGGTTCTAATGAGCGCCGCGGCTTCGCTCCGTGTTCTCTGTGTTCACGGTTACAGACAAAACTCCAACACCTTCCGAGAAAAGACCGGAGCTCTGCGAAAGCTGCTGAAAAAACAGGCTGAATTAGTGTTTATTAATGCACCTCATCATGTTTCCACTGACGGTGAGTAACCACGTGATCCGCACGGACTCATAACACCGTCCACTGCTTTAAAAACGTGATTTAGCATGTTCTCCTCTCAGCACTAGGGATTCCCGGTTCGAATCCCCATCTGGGTGGAGTTTCCATGTTCTCCCCGTGTCCGCGTGGGTTTCCTCCGGGTTCTCCGGTTTCCTCCCACAGTCCAAAAACATGGATCAAGTCAATTGAATTCTCCAAATTGCCCCATATAGAGTGTGTGTGTGAGTGAGTGTGTGCCCAGCGATGGATTGGCGCCCTGTCCTGGGTCTATCTGCCCAGCGCCCGAGATGTTCTCCCCTGGATGGGCATGGGGAACCCCACCGCGACCCTAATAGAAGATAAAGCGGGAGATAATGAATGAATGAATGGGTGGCACGGTGGCTTAGTGGTTTAGCATGTTCTCCTCTCAGCACTAGGGATTCCCGGTTCGAATCCTCATCTGGGTGGAGTTTCCATGTTCTCCCCGTGTCCGCGTGGGTTTCCTCCGGGTTCTCCGGTTTCCTCCCACAGTCCAAAAACATGGATCAAGGTCAATTGAATTCTCCAAATTGCCCCATATAGAGTGTG
Organism: Corydoras sp. C115; assembly: GCA_019802505.1. Classification (NCBI taxonomy): domain Eukaryota; kingdom Metazoa; phylum Chordata; class Actinopteri; order Siluriformes; family Callichthyidae; genus Corydoras; species Corydoras sp. C115. The sequence continues at coordinate 2,632,110 of JAFMOC010000072.1, forward strand.
TCTGTGTGAGTGAGTGTGTACCCAGCGATGGATTGGCTCCCTGTCCTGGGTCTATCTGCCCAGCGCCCGAGACGTTCTCCCCTGGATGAGCATGGGGAACCCCACCGCGACCCTAATAGAGGATAAAGTGGAAGATAATGAATGCATATATGGATGGTTTTACACGTTGCAGTTGATAGAAAATTGGTTTCTAAATGTTCAGTATATAAATAACATTTAAAATACGTTTAAACACGTCTAAATAGGTTTAGTCAGTGAGTACAGATGATGTTAAATTGGGTATTATTTAAAATTTTGGTTCAGTTTGGTGTTTTTTTTCAGGTTAAAAACAGGAACAAGGAACTGTCAGAACCAAGATCTGATAAAGATCAGAGGCTTAAGTTGAAATTACTGAACAGCTCACATGGTACAGATTAAGACAAAGATTTTAAAGGAAATTGTTTAATCATTCTGTTCATCATGCTGCTAGTTTTTGTCACACCTTTATATAGACTGATAAAACGTCATAGGGAGACATTGTTAGGTTAATAAGCTAACAAATTTATATTTATATATTCATTCATTCATTATCTCCCGCTTTATCCTCTATTAGGGTCGCGGTGGGGTTCCCCATGCCCATCCAGGGGAGAACGTCTCTGGCGCTGGGCAGATACACCCAGGACAGGGCGCCAATCCATCGCTGGGCACACACTCACTCACACAGACACACTCTATATGGGGCAATTTGGAGAATGTAATTGACTTGATCCATGTTTTTGGACTGTGGGAGGAAACCGGAGAACCCGGAGGAAACCCACGCGGGCATGGGGAGAACATGGAAACTTTACCCAGATGGGGATTCAAACCGGGAATCCCTAGCGCTGAGAGGTGAACGTGATATATATATATATATATATATATATATATATATATATATATATATATATATATAATGTATATGTGTGTGTGTGTGTGTCAGAGTATAGAATTTAAGTATTAAATAAAAATAAAAATACATTTGTTGAAAATAAGACATATCTTGTTTTAACTTTACAACGATTCACAAAGTATTTATCCAAATTGGTTTTGTCGTTTCCCAGATCCCGAGAATCAGGACAAGTCTGCAAACAACAACAACAATGAAGAACAGAGGGGATGGTGGTTTTCTGATCCCCAGGCGCGCAGCTTCAATGCCAATCAGGAATGTGAAACCAGCCTGGGTTTAGAGGAGAGTCTAGAAGCAGTCCGTATGGCCGTGCAAGACCAGGGGCCGTTTGATGGCATTTTGGGCTTTAGTCAAGGTGCTGCCCTTGTGGTCATGATTTGCACTTTGCAAGAGCAGAAACTAGAGCCGATATTGAATTTTCGCTTTGCCATCTTGATAGCGGGTTTCCGCAGCCACTGTGCTCAGCATCAGCGCTTCTATGAAAATGTAGAGATCACTTTACCGTCTCTACACGTGTTTGGCCAGGATGACAAAGTTATCCCAGAAGACATGAGTAAAGAACTGCTTCCAATTTTCTCCACTCCCTCCATCCTCACTCATTCAGGTGGTCATTTTGTCCCTGCTGCTTCAGCACACAAACAAATGTACCTGCAGTTTTTGAAGACGTTTTCTACCCAGCAATAAATAATTTAATTTAAAGAGAGGTTTTACAAGATTTAGCTTGAAACATGTCATGATTGCAACACACTTTATATGCAATTTCCTAAACATATACATGTATGGTTTAGGTTTTCAAATGCTTTATTGTCAAGAATGGAATATAGTATTCACAGTTGTACAATTAGCTATTGCCATAAGTCATTGTGGGTTTTTTATCATAGAATAAACCAGCCTCAGTAATAGTAACATTGTCTTTTGGGAGGCCACCATGTCTGGAATGTAACCATTGTAGTTTCATACTACCAACGTGACAGCAGGCAGTGGGCAAGAATGCTTTTAGGTGAGATTTAACAGGGTGTACTTAATTAAAAGCCATTTGAAGTCATAGCACACTGAGCTATTGAGCTTAATAAATTGCAGAATTTTTAAGTAAACAGTGTGAGATTGTTAGGGGTGTCTTCAACTAAGGATTTTCATAGTCGAATCTGATTCGTCAGATTTTCCCTATAGTCGACTGATAGTCGACTTAGTTAAAATTTCACCACAAGATGGCGCTATAAGCGTGGTTTTTAAAAAAGATTTTTAAAAATATTTTACTTGTTTTTCTAGAGCACCGTAAATGGTCTTTTTTCCACTTCAAAGGAAAAACCTAAAACACTCAGATCAATGAGGTTTAGGATGATTAGGATGACTTTATTTGACAAAAGGCAATATATATAACGAAAACAAAGACATTTCATGTAAAAACCCCCATGTGGTCAAAATGTGGTACCATGTACCATGTGGTACATTCGACTATGAGGTTCATAGTCGACTACGGTTCTCCGAATCGAATCAGCGAATATTGCAGCTCACCCCTAGAGATTGTTAATATGATGGATGTGTTGTACCTGAGGTTATATTATGATTACTGGATTAAAGTCAGTGCCTAAATTTTACTATTGTATTGTCCATTCAGATGTGTTTATATTCATGGAAAGTGGTTGCCATTTGCTTTAGTACCACTAGATGACAGACAATCTTGCAAAATGTTCCGTTGCATGCAAAACCAAATGGGTATTTTCTCATCGCATTATCATCCATTAAATCCTCTATTTGGGTCAATGGTGGGTCCAAAGAACGTTTCCCAGTTGAACAATCAAATGCTGCTATCTAGTAAAAATATAGGTATTATAAAATGACTAGTTTCGGTCATTAAATCTGATTGGCTAAGCTGTTTCTCCAGCCATGACATTATTGGAAATAATGCATAAATCTGACTGCTTCACGCTTATCAGTGCGTGATATACAATACATTATAATCCTCTACCAATGTTCTTCATATGCTGATTTTTGTAATTTAGCCACTAGATGGCAGTATTTGACTGTTAGAGAACCAAGAAACGTTACTCAGCGAACAGTATTACCTTTAAAAACCAGACTAGATCTTGAAGACCAGTTTTTTAATTTTGCAATTAAATTGCAAAGTTAAATGCATCTGTAAATGCATTTAAAACTCAAACCTTGTTTTTTTCTCGTGTGTGTGTAACCGTTTTATAAAAACAATAAGGCTCTCAGGGTTGTGTGTTATGGAGGTGTAATGGTGATCTGCTATACAGTGCCTAATAACACCTCTTTTGCGTGATGCACAACCTCCCATGCTTTAGTGCTTCATCAAACGATGCTCGTGTACAATGAGCAAAAATGATTTGTGCAATTGTCTTGTAAAGGATGTAGCTGGTCTATAAACTGATAAAAATGTATTCATCCATTAATAAAATTTGTTACATCCATTGTAAAATTCAGAGGCTGCATCCACCGACTGAGGATGTCCCACATGATACAGCAATTTCACACAAACCCTCAGTTTACTTAACAAGAGTTGTTTAATTCATTCCTTCATTATCTCCCGCTTTCTCCTCTATTAGGGTCGCGGTGGGGTTCCCCATGCCCATCCAGGGGAGAACGTCTCGGGCGCTGGGCAGATAGACCCAGGACAGAGGAAACCGGAGAACGCGGAGGAAACCCACGCAGACACGGGGAGAACATGGAAACTCCACCCAGATGGGGATTCGAACCGGGAATCCCTAGTGCTGAGAGGCGAACGTGCTAACCACTAAGCCACCGTGCCGCCGAGTTGTTTAATAATAAAGCGAATTTCTTTATAAATTCTAATACCAAAAAACTGAATCGGAGTTGGACACCAAGCCTAACTGGCTTGATTCATCTTACACACTCAAAGTGGAATGGCAGCAGCAATGCAATGTTGGAACGCTGTGAGACAAAGCTGGCAATGAAGGCGCTGCACAAGTCCTGATGGATATCTTGAGGTCCTACAGCTGGAAGATCACGCAACTGATTTGGCGAGCTACCATCATTAGAGGACTAAAGACAGGCGGTGAGGAAAAATGAAGGCAGACAAAGACAGGTTTGCTGTGAACACTGACTGTGCTGGCAATTGAACTCAGCATGTTTGTGTAGCAGGCATGTTTACAGTTTATGGAGGAAGTGTGGCACAGTCCTAATACATTTAATACCTTAACAGCAGAATGTTTTCTACAATGTGTGACATGCAGCATCCTGCCACACAGTTCAGCTCAAGGAGAAAGCCAGCATACAGTGAGTGATGTAATGTTATTCTTTTCAATCCAGTAACATTTAAATGGCTGATGGATTGAGCTCTGGCTGACATTCCAAAAGAAAATTCCGTTCACAATGTGCTGGTGTGCCATAGATCAGCAAAGTGCCCAAAGACCTAGAAGAAATTCTGAAAGCCACGCATGCCGAAGAATAAGCTTTATGGTGTGTGTCATGACTGGAGGCAAAATATCAGCAGTGCACCAGTGGTTGACATTGGGGAGCTTTGAACAGCTTTCTGGGGTTGGCCTAGTGCTGTGCTGCTGGCATATTGTAGAGAACTTTCTTGACACCATTGTTTTATTTTACAAGCTATCAGCGAGGAAGGTGCTTAACCAGTGGGCAGAAAAGCAAGAAGCAATGTTCCAGAAGTTTCACGCATTGCTCATGGTCTCAGTCCTGGCCTTAAATCCCCCTTTATTTTTTGACACCAGCAACTGAGGTATTAAAGCTGTTCTGTCCCGAGTGCAGGAGGGCAAGAACATATTCTGACCTTTGTCAGCCAAAGATTATCAAAATCTGCTTGCAAATACTTTCATGTTGCAGGGCCTTGCAGCGCTCCATCATCAGCCATCATGCAGGTTAGCAGTGCCAAACTTCAAACATATTTACAATACGGTACAATAATTAATTTCATTACACTAGATGATTCAGTGCAAATATATGTAATATAAATGATGTAAATATATATAGATTTTTTGTATATATGTAATATATATCTAATATATATACACTGTCACTTTACTTTTTCTTAAAATTCTAAGCCACTAATACTTTTTGAAACTTTAATTTGACTATATTACATTTTAATAGACTTGCTTATTATTATTATTACTCTTACTGGTAGTATTTATATCCTTTATTCTTAGTTTGTTTACTATAACACAAAGAAATGAGCAGGCAGCGCGGTGGATTAGTGGTTAGCACGTTTGCCTGTCAGCGAGTTCGAATCTCAGTCCAGTTCGAAACCCAATCTGGGCAGAGTGTCCATGTTCTCCCCGTGTCCGCATGGGTTTCCTTCATGTTCTCTAGTTTCCTCCCACAGTGTAAAAACTGAATACTCTAAATTGCCCTATATAATGTGTGTTTGTGTGTAAGTATGCCCAGCGTTACATTGGCGCCCTGTCTTGGGTGTATCTGCCCAGCGCAACCTTCTCCCCTGTATGTATATATATACATATATATACTGTATAGGCGGCACGGTGGCTTAGTGGTTAGCACGTTCTCCTCTCAGCGCTAGGGATTCCCGGTTCGAATCCCCATCTGGGTGGAGTTTCCATGTTCTCCCCGTGTCCGCATGGGTTTCCTCCGGGTTCTCCGGTTTCCTCCCACAGTCCAAAAACATGGCTGAAGTCAATTGAATTTTTTTAAAAATTGCCCCATATAGAGTGTCTGTGTGAGTGAGTGTGTGTCTAGCGATGGATTGGCGCCCTGTCCTGGGACTATCTACCCAGCGCCCGAGACGTTCTCCCCTGGATGGGCATGAGGAACCCCACCGCGACCCTAATAGAGGATAAAGCGGGAGATAATGAATGAATGAATATATATATTCTTTTTTCCAATTTTTCCAAATATATCTTATATCTTTGCCACTGTCACTTCAAAAAAAGCCACTAATATTTTTTTTTTACTTTATTTAATTTGACTATATTACATTTTAATAGATGCTTATTGTCTTTACTATTACTAGTAGTATTTCTATCCATCCATCCATTCATTATCTTCCGCTTTATCCTCTATTAGGGTCGCGGTGGGGTTCCCCATGCCCGTCCAAAGGAGAAAGTTTCAGGCGCTGGGCAGATAGACCCAGGACAGGGCGCCAATCCATCGCTGGGCACACACTCACTCACACAGACCCACTCTATATGGGGCAATTTGGAGAATTAAATTAACCTTAATCCATATTTTTGGACTGTGGGAGGAAACCGGAGAACCCTGAGGAAACCAAGCAGACACAGGGAGAACATGGAAACTCCACCCAGATTGGGATTTGAACCGGAATCCCTAGCGCTGAGAGGAGAACATGCCAACCACTAAGCCACCGAGCCGCCAGTGTTTCTTTGCTTTATTCTTTATTTGTTTTATATTGTGGAATTTTTAACTGCTGCAAGTTCCCCCTGCGGATTAATGAATTATTCTGATTCTAATTCCGATTCTGATTAATATCATTCTTAGTTATGCTCATACTTTTAATTCCTTAATTACCCTCGTACAAATATCTGTTAATAATAAATAAAGTAATGAGATGACGTTTGGATGAGGACTGTTGAGGGCAAGGTAGCTCAGTGGTCAGGGCATTGGGTTATCAATCTGAAGGTTGGTGGTTCAAATCCCAGGTCCAATGAAGTTACCAAAGTGGGTTCTTGAGCAAGACCCTCAACCCTCATTGCTCCAGGGATGTTGTGATTAACTCTGTGCTCACCTTGTAAGTCGCTTTGGATAAAAGCGTCCAATAAATGACCAAATGTAAATATAATATAAAATATAAAAAATATATAGGACTGGCTCTGTGATGGGGCTCTTTAATTGTGGAACTGCCGGCGGCTTCGCGGTGGTTACGGTTTGTTGTTCTGTCTCTGTGTGGAAGTTAAGGACGCTGGTTTGATGCTTTCAGAAAACTGAATTAAAATAACGAATTTACGAACTTTACAAACGGAATAAGTGAAAGCAGTTCTGTGGTAATATTGTAAGTATAGTTTTTGAAGTTGTGAATGAGAAATTCATGAGCATTACAGGCGTCGTTTTAATAGATTTGTGTTTAGTATAACATATCAGCAATTTAACATTACATATAATAATATCATAATATGTTCAAAAAAAGTCAAATGAAACATTAAATTGGCCACTGCTTTCTAAATAAAGCTAAAAAGGTTTGAAGTCAGAATGAATCATTTAGATCATTTCTTGCTCAAATATGAATTGGACGGAGCCCCTAAAGTGACATGGAAGAAAAAATATATATATTGCGAGAGTTTATTATAAATTGATGTACTTTCAGGTCAGTTTTCGGGTCAACAACAATAAACGATCACAATGGAGAACGTTCATCAAAAGTTTGATTGAGTTTTATTTTGTGATTGGCTTGCAATATAAAGACATCAAATCAGTGCCTGACCGTAACACGGTGTGAGTGAGTGTTATGTTCCAATAAAACGGTCAGAAGTCGGCGGCTTTGTTCCAAAAGAACTTAATGTGTTTTACTGAATAGAAAAACAAGTGTTCAGGAAAAATCATCAACAACAGACGACTGTGATTAATGTGAGAGCTCTGAATTCTCAAAGACCCCGCTTCGGTATTTAACCCTGAGGTGGACTGTAGAGCTGTGCGGATCGATACAAATATCGATAATATCGATACCAACGCTGGTATTGGTATTGAACAATACTTGCGTAAAAAGATCGATACTCAAGTTTTTTGTGCGCACGCCGATTTATTAAAGTCTATTCTCTGAGTCTGTAACGCTGAAATCACTGTGGCACACACACACACACACACACACACACACACACACACACACACACACACACACACACTTTTGAACATCAGACGAATGTCACTGAAACCCAAAAATGTGAAAATGATACTGTTCTTAAATAAAAACCTCTAATCCTTTGTTCTAAATGGGGGGGGGGGGGATTTATACTTTATTTTTCACTTATCGATTTTATTTTGCTTAAAGCCAGAAGTGCACTGAAGTTAAAAAAAGTCATTTTTCTTTCTATTACACAATTGTATTGTTCAACTTGAGAAAATATCTGCTCACAGAATATGTTGTGGTGTGTTCATTTTGTTGTACTGTGGTTTGTTAGCTCTGTAAACTCAGAAAATTTAGTTTTAAGTTGTGTTAAGTGATATTTTTTTACACTCTGTTTATTTAAGAAAAAACAGAATTGCACTGAAAGGAAGAAAATTCCTTTTTTATTGTTTTGCCTAAGAACAATTCTATTTGAGAAAAAGAAACAAAGAAAGAAAAAACTGTCTAGTGAGGGGAGCATTTTTACTTTATATTTGTTTTGTCGTTTCTTACCTCAAAAATATATATTTTCCTCACGTTAAAGCAAACTTTGTTTTATTACTGTTCCATTGTTTCTAAACAAAGATGTTGATTGGGATACATTATTTTGTCACCTACAATATTTGGCGAAATTCTATACTAGGTCTTTTGGATCAATGAAGCTTAGATATTAAAAAGTATCGGTATCGGTATCGGTATCGAATATCGCGATATTGGCCCTGTATTTACTTGGTATGGGATCGATACCAAAATTCTTGGTATCGCACAGCTCTAGTGGACTGTCCTGTGTGTGGATGAGTGTGAATGGACCTTCCATACATGGTGGGGACTTCCTGAGCCCCAGTCTCATCATTACATTTAAAAAATGTTACCTGCCCCCTCAGTCTACAGCCCCCCTGTGCTCGGACACCCCTGCACTTTACCATCCTCATCCCGCAACTGGACATTCCTACAATTATAGACGCTCATCCCGCAAATGACCATTCCCTCTGATCCCTGCAGTCATTCAGCAGTTGTTTTATGTGAATATACTCTGTGAAATAGTAAATGTCATTACAAAATAAAGAGCATTACGAAGCATAAAAAAAAACCTTACAAATAATGCATTTCATGTCTTTTTATGTTTAATAAATTCCAACACGGCGGCACAGTGGTTTAGTGGTGAGCACGTTCGCCTCTCAGCGCTAGGGATTCCCGGTTCGAATCCTCATCTGGGTGGAGTTTCCATGTTCTCCCCGTGTCTGCGTGGGTTTCCTCCGGGTTCTCCGGTTTCCTCCCACAGTCCAAAAACATGGATCAAGTCAATTGAATCCTCCAAATTGCCCCATATAGAGTGTGTATGTGTGAGTGAGTGTGTGCCCAGTGATGGATTGGCATCCTGTCCTGGGTGTATCTGCCCAGCGCCCGAAATGTTCTCCCCTGGATGGGCATGGGGAACCCCACCGCGACCCTAATAGAGGATAAAAGCGGGAGATAATGAACGAATGAATGAATGAATGAATATACTGTACATTTGCCACTGTCACCTTACTTTTTTAAAAAAGCCACTAATATATATATTTTTAACTTTTCTTAATTTGACTATATTACATTTTAATAGATGCTTGTTGTCTGGAGAATTCACTTAACCTTGATCCATGTTTTTGTACTATGGTAGGAAACCCACGCGGACACGGGGAGAACATGGAAACTCCACCCAGATTGGGATTTGAACCGGAATCCCTAACGCTGAGAGGAGAACATGCTAAACCACTAAGCCACCGAGCCGCCAGTGTTTCTTTGCTTTATTCTTTATTTGTTTTATATTGTGGAATTTTTAACTGCTGCAAGTTCCCCCTGCGGATTAATGAATTATTCTGATTCTAATTCTGATTAATATCATTCTTAGAGTTATGCTCATACTTTTAATTCTTTAATTACGCTCGTACAAATATCTGTTAATATTAAATAAATTAATGAGATGACGTTTGGATGAGGACTGTTGAGGGCAAGGTAGCTCAGTGGTCAGGGCATTGGGCTATCAATCTGAAGGTTGGGGGTTCAAATCCCAGGTCCAATGAAGTTACCAAAGTGGGTTCTTGAGCAAGACCCTTAACCCTCATTGCTCCAGGGACGTTGTGATTAACTCTGTGCTCACCTTGTAAGTCGCTTTGGATAAAAGCGTCCAATAAATGACCAAATGTAAATATAATATAAAATATAAAAAATATATAGGACTGGCTCTGTGATGGGGCTCTTTAATTGTGGAACTGCCGGCGGCTTCGCGGTGGTTACGGTTTGTTGTTCTGTCTCTGTGTGGAAGTTAAGGACGCTGGTTTGATGCTTTTAGAAAACTGAATTAAAGTAACGAATTGACGAACTTTACAAACGGAATAAGTGGAAGCAGTTCTGTGGTAATATTGTAAGTATAGTTTTTGAAGTTGTGAATGAGAAATTCATGAGCATTACAGGCGTCGTTTTAATAGATTTGTGTTTAGTATAACATATCAGCAATTTAACATTACATATAATAATATCATAATATGTTCAAAAAAAGTCAAATGAAACGTAAAATTGGCCACTGCTTTCTAAATAAAGCTAAAAAGGTTTGAAGTCAGAATGAATCATTTAGATCATTTCTTGCTCAAATATGAATTGGACGGAGCCCCTAAAGTGACAAGGAAGAAAAAATATATATATTGCGAGAGTTTATTATAAATTGATGTACTTTCAGGTCAGTTTTCGGGTCAACAACAATAAACGATCACAATGGAGAACGTTCATCAAAAGTTTGATTGAGTTTTATTTTGTGACTGGCTTGCAATATAAAGACATCAAATCAGTGCCTGACCATAAACACGGTGTGAGTGAGTGTTATGTTCCAATAAAACGGTCAGAAGTCGGCGGCTTTGTTCCAAAAGAACTTAATATGTTTTACTGAATAGAAAAACAAGTGTTCAGGAAAAATCATCAACAACAGACGACTGTGATTAATGTGAGAGCTCTGAATTCTCAAAGACCCCGCTTCGGTATTTAACCCTGAGGTGGACTGTAGAGCTGTGCGGATCGATACAAATATCGATAATATCGATACCAACGCTGGTATTGGTATTAAACAATACTTGCGTAAAAAGATCGATACTCAAGTTTTTTGTGCGCACGCCGATTTATTAAAGTCTATTCTCTGAGTCTGTAACGCTGAAATCACTGTGGCACACACACACACACACACACACACACACACACACACACACACACACACACACACACACACTTTTGAACATCAGACGAATGTCACTGAAACCCAAAAATGTGAAAATGATACTGTTCTTAAATAAAAACCTCTAATCCTTTGTTCTAAATGGGGGGGGGGGATTTATACTTTATTTTTCACTTATCGATTTTATTTTGCTTAAAGCCAGAAGTGCACTGAAGTTAAAAAAAGTCATTTTTCTTTCTATTACACAATTGTATTGTTCAACTTGAGAAAATATCTGCTCACAGAATATGTTGTGGTGTGTTCATTTTGTTGTACTGTGGTTTGTTAGCTCTCTAAACTCAGAAAATTTTGTTTTAAGTTGTGTTAAGTGATATATTTTTTACACTCTGTTTATTTAAGAAAAAACATAATTGCACTGAAAGGAAGAAAATTCATTTTTATTTTATTTTTATTTTGTTTTGCCTAAGAACAATGCTATTTGAGAAAAAGAAACAAAGAAAGAAAAAACTGTCTAGTGAGGGGAGCATTTTTACTTTATATTTGTTTTGTCGTTTCTTACCTCAAAAATATATATTTTCCTCACGTTAAAGCAAACTTTGTTTTATTACTGTTCCATTGTTTCTAAACAAAGATGTTGATTGGGATACATTTTGTTGTCACCTACAATATTTGGCGAAATTCTATACTAGGTCTTTTGGATCAATGAAGCTTAAATATTAAAAAGTATCGGTATCGGTATCGAATATCGCGATATTGGCCCTGTATTTACTTGGTATGGGATCGATACCAAAATTCTTGGTATCGCACAGCTCTAGTGGACTGTCCTGTGTGTGGATGAGTGTGAATGGACCTTCCATACATGGTGGGGACTTCCTGAGCCCCAGTCTCACCATGACATTTAAAAAATGTTACCTGCCCCCTCAGTCTACAGCCCCCCCTGTGCTCGGACACCCCTGCACTTTACCATCCTCATCCCGCAACTGGACATTCCTACAATTATAGACGCTCATCCCGCAAATGACCATTCCCTCTGTTCCCTGCAGTCATTCAGCAGTTGTTTTATGTGAATATACTCTGTGAAATAGTAAATGTCATTACAAAAATAAAGAGCATTACGAAGCATAAAAAAAAACCTTACAAATAATGCATTTCATGTCTTTTTATGTTTAATAAATTCCAACACGGCGGCACGGTGGTTTAGTGGTGAGCACGTTCGCCTCTCAGCACTAGGGATTCCCGGTTCGAATCCTCATCTGGGTGGAGTTTCCATGTTCTCCCCGTGTCTGCGTGGGTTTCCTCCGGGTTCTCCGGTTTCCTCCCACAGTCCAAAAACATGGATCAACTTAATTGAATTCTCAAAATTGCCCCATATAGAGTGTGTCTGTGTGAGTGTGTGCCCAGCGATGGATTGGCGCCTTGTCCTGGGTCTATCTGCCCAGCGCCCGAGACGTTCTCCCCTGGATGGGCATGAGGAACCCCACCGCGACCCAAATAGAGGATAAAGCGGGAGATAATGAATGAATGAATGAAATTCCAACACGAGAGACACCTGAAGCGACTACTTAATGCAAGCGGGCCGTTAGTTTTGCGAGATCTCGCAATAAATATAAATACAATTATTGCGAGATCTCGCATTATATATTTTTTTCTTCCATGTCAATTTAGGGGCTCCGTAGAATTGTCACAGGTCACAGGTTCGATTCCCAGTCGCCCCCCCAATTACCATGGCTTAAGTGCCCTTGTGCAAGGCACCTGACCGCAATTACTCCCTGTTCCGGGCACGTGTGTGTGTTTGTGTGTGTGTGTGTGTGTGTGTGTGTGTTTCATTGCATGGATGGGTTAAATGTGGAGAACCAATTCCTCTGTGTGTGAGCACAGTAGGCAAAATAAATCACTCGATCATATTAGGTTAATCAATAAGTAGAATATAATTAATTGCATGTACAAGGCTGGCCACTGCTCCGGACATGTGTGCTCACTTCACTCATTGTGTGTATATGTGTGTGTTTTACTGCACGGATGGGTTAAATGTGGAGGAAAGATTCCTCTGTGTATACTCACAATAGGCAAAATAAATCACATTAACTTTACTTTAGCACTTTTGGGGAAAATGAGGTGGACTAAGTGTATGAGTTTCTGCATAGAATCAGATCGGCAAAAGTTCAGGATTGGTAATACTGTAGTTAAGTTACATAATCTAAAAGAATCTGCAAAATGATTCCATTAATGTAAATGTGTAGAGCAAAGACTTTTATCTGTGTTGTGTACTTTATTTTATTAACCACATTGTAAAGATCCGGCGGCACGGTGGCTTAGTGGTTTAGCACGTTCGCCTCTCAGCGCTAGGGATTCCCGGTTCGAATCCCCATCTGGGTGGAGTTTCCATGTTCTCCCCGTGTCTGCGTGGGTTTCCTCCGGGTTCTCCGGTTTCCTCCCACAGTCCAAAAACATGGATCAAGTCAATTGATTTCTCAAAATTGCCCCCTATAGAGTGTGTCTGTGTGAGTGAGTGTGTGCCCAGCGATGGATTGGCGCCCTGTCCTGGGTCTATCTGCCCAGCGCCCGAGACGTTCTCCCCTGGATGGGCATGGGGAACCCCACCAGAACCCTAATAGAGGATTAAGCGGGAGATAATGGATAGATGGATGGATGATATGGGTCCTGCAGGATGCCCTCAATGGACTCATAGAGTTTTCCGATTGTTATTTATTCATTCTCTTCTGCTTTATCATCTACTAGGGATGCAGGGGAATTCTCTATGCCCATCCAAGGGAGAATGTTTTAGGCACTGGGCAGATACACCCCAGGGCGCCAATCTATTGCTGGCACATTCACTCACATAGACACATACACAAACGCACTCTTTATGCTTCTATCTGCCCAGCGCCCGAGACGTTCTCCCCTGGATGGGCATGGGGAACCCCACCGCGACCCTAATAGAGGATTAAGCGGGAGATAATGAATGAATGTAAAGATCCTTGGAAAATGCACATTGTGGTTCAATGTTGGGTTGAGCTTTAAATCTGCTGTCTTTTTAGATGAGAAATATTAGCTCAGCAAAACTGCAAACTGCAAACAAGGGTCTGCATGCTAAAAGGTTGATGTGCAACCCACCAGCCCGCAGGTTTCGCTATCGAGTGGGTTACACATGGAACAAAGGAGGAAGACTCAAAGAGCTCCGGATACGGTTAGAGATCACTTCTGCATTATTATAGGCCTCAAGTTTGATTTCTGATTGTTTCTTTTGAAACAACTCTGCTTTGGGCTTTCTGTCCAGGCATCTGGCTCGAAAATTTCTTTACCTGTGGATCCAGAGGACATTGGGTCGAATTACTACATCACAAGCCAGGTTTGGTATTTACCTGGGACTGTGCTAATTTTAAACTGTTTATGTTTAAAGCATCATATAAATTTGCATTGTTTTGCAACAGGTCTCATTATCGTAAGCTGCTTCTAAGGAAAGTCTTTAGGGCCTGGACTGATGAGTGGTGGCATTCCACAAAAGAATGGGTCCTGACCCTCAGAGCAAATTGTCACTATAAGTAAGTTTACAAAGAGCAATTGTCCTGAAGACCCTAATCTGTTTATATTTTTCTTTGACAGGACACACACTTTAGATGCTGTACTGGTTTAAAAAAAATCAATCTGAAAATATTTTGTAATACTCAGGAGATTGCATGTTTTGGAGCCGCTGGATGAAAAGCACAGGACATTTTAAAATGTATAAAATGGGGGTAACAAGGTTGTTTTGTGTCTGAATTTACCAAGAATTTGTTAAATCAGACAGATTAAAATCATGTTTTAATCGATCAGATGGCGGCACGGTGGCTTAGTGGTTTAGCACGTTCTCCTCTCAGCACTAGGGATTCCCGGTTCGAATCCCCATCTGGGTGGAGTTTCCATGTTCTCCCCGTGTCTGCGTGGGTTCCTCCGGGTTCTCCGGTTTCCTCCCACAGTCCAAAAACATGGATCAAGTCAATTGAATTCTCCAAATTGCCCCATATTGAGTGTGTCTGTGTGAGTGAGTGTGTGCCCAGCGATGGATTGGCGCCCTGTCCTGGGTGTATCTACCCAGCGCCTGGGCATGGGGAACCCCACCGCGACCCTAATAGAGGATAAAGCGGGAGATAATGGATGAATGAATGAATGAATCTATCAGATGCTACATTCAAACATGGGTCTGCTTGGAAGGTAGATGAATTTCATACTGTGGTCTATCTTTACATATAAATATATTATTAACTGTACACTAAAAAAAATAACCTCTTCTACTTAATTAACTATTAGTAATACCAAAAATAAGAGATTGTATCATACTGTGTGTTATTGAATTTGAAAATATTTTTGTTAGCATATTTTGTTAGCATTTTTGTTAGCATAGGGGCACAGTGGCTCAGTGGTTAGGGTGTTGGGCTATCAATCTGAAGGTTGGTGGTTCAAATCCCAGGTCCACTGAAGTTACCAGTGTGGGTCCTTG